>CM076090.1:23283817-23883817 GCA_038088585.1 Chrysina gloriosa
TTTTTGTAAATGTTTTAGGGTTATGTTTAAGTTTTTCGTTATGAACTGTTATTGAACATGGAAAAATAGAGTTTAACAATCCAAATTTATTCATTTATTTACGATATCAGTGTATCCTAATTACTACAGACGGGGTTAGTCAATTAATTTCGGTCTGGAATCGCTGCTCTCCCGTAATAGATCACCAAGAATGAATGGTGTTTTTGGGTGTCCATAATGATTTTGCTCTCGCTTAATATGTTGATATTTTTAAAATTCTGTTAGCAATCCAGTTCCAGCGTCGTCTTTGCTCCAAATCATTTCGATACGATAACAGCTTAACATATGCGGTGTATCAAGGTTCTCCTTCGTTTTTCTGTAAACCAAACCGTTCATTAATTAAAAAAATCCAAGTGGAAGTCATTCTCGACTTGCTGCCTCTGGGACGTGTTCTAATAGATCTAATATTTCAGCCATGTGGATCTAGTTGAACCGTAGTGGATGGATGAATGCTTTCCATCCATTGAGTACTGCGGTCTAGAATTCATGCGGTAATGTATGGTGTAATTCTACCTGTTATAGGTTTTGGAAGAATTATGTTTTCAGGGAGGAACGGATGGCCGTTGTGGACATTATGCAATTCTGTTTCATGGTCGTCTGCTATGCTGCTAACGTCGAGGCGATCGACTTCAACGCGATTCAGCTACTCAATTTGCCGTAGGACAGCGGTTAAGACATATGCTGCTCACCCGCATAAATTGTTAGCATCCCAGTCCCCCAGGTACGTTGACGGAGCGCTGCTATCATAGTCGGTTACGTATTTATTGTTGACTCTTGCATTTCGTAAACTACTTTGAAATAAACCACTTCAAATGCTCCTCTCCACGAAATGATGTATTTCGATGTATGTGAGAAGCTCCAACTGTATTTCTATGTATTTCAGCATAGCTTTTCACGCCAGTCCCTGACTACTGTTGTAGTGGGTTGGCTTCAAATCGTGTGTACTGTGATGTAATTGTCTCAAATTCTCAAATACGTCTGTGGACAGCAATATATCGGTTATAAGGTAAATGTTCAAATATTTCAGTATATTGGAAGAAGTAAACGCGTTCTGAACCATTATAACATGTTCATAGTCTTGTTCGCTAATGTTTTCACCTGTCACCTGCGTTTCCTTTTATGAGCCTAAAGTATTAGTCGTGGGAGTACACCTCAGCGTATTCAAATTAATTTTGAGAAAGATTTTCATTCTCTCTGATTGTGAGTACGTTATGTCTATACATAATATTATGTGCAAAAACAATCTCTGAGTGAGCAGTCAATTTATTCTTAAAAGTCCGAAGTTAAAACTATGACAAACGTTTCGAGGCTATGTTCTCGTTCGACAGGAGCTGGTCAACAACTTAGACATCCAGGTAGTAGTAATATTGGTCGATATGATACTACTTAAACAGACATTAAACAAGTTTGTCCTTTTTTATTGCTTTACACGACAACTCTCTTAGAAGACCAGGTGAAATTTCATCTGTACCAGGAGCTTTCTTTGGGTTGATGTTAGTACCTATCTCTTGGGCTACTTCCATCGGAGAGACGAATCTAATGGCTGTTTCCGGTTGGTATCAAGGTAATGTATGCACGTCAGACTTAGTGTAATTTTGGTTGGAATACTGTTGCTAGATGTTGTGCAAATAACTCAGCTTGTTCATCATTTCTTGTTACCCATTGGCTGTGTGCATTTTTGAGAGGAGACACATGAACAACAGGTCGTTTTAATTTACGTGTTACTTTCCATCGGGAGTATTCTTTGTGTGCTTCAGGACTCGAATTACTCAAATATTCCTGAAAATCGTTCTGTTTAAACTTTTGTATTTTTCGTCTGGTTTTATTGCTTATTCCGTTGAATTCTTTCTTGTCTATAGGATTTCTGGATCTATGCCGTACTCTTCTTGCTGTTCTCCTCTCTTTGATCATATCTCTATTTTTTGCGGAATAGTTGATTGTATGCTTAGGAGCTTCGTGAGGTGCAGGAGCTATACGAATTTGTTCTACGAATAGATCTGCTTGCAATTGCAAATCTTCTTTGGTTTTTAACTGTACATTTAGCGAAACTAAGCTATATAATTGTTAGCTAAATTTCTCCCAATCAGTACGTTTGTTGCCGAGATTTTATTTTCCGGGTTTCTTAATAGTTAACCAACTCAGTGTTAACAACACAGGAGTATGATCGGATGTAAGGGCGCATATGTTTTCAGTTGTTATTTGATTTGATAAAATTCCTTTCGATATAAAGAAATCCAGTAGGTCAGGGATCTTATTGCTGTCTGTGGGCCAGTATGTCGGCTCACTGTGTGAAGTGTGTGAAGTGAAAAGTGAAATTCACATTTTGACATGTTGATAGCACTAGTAGTATTTCTCCTTTACCAAGTGTTACTAGTCTCTCTCCCCAAGCTGTATGTTTCGCATTGAAGTCACCTCCGATGATAAATTTTGAACCTAGTTTTGTAAATAACTCCGTGAACTACGTTTGACTTCTAATATACCTATTTCGGCAGCCAATATATAGCTCCAATATTTCTTTTTCCTAGATTACATACTGAGATAGCAAAGATAGTCGCCTGTATATTTGTTTCTCTTGCTTCTTTTTGTTGATAGTGCTGTATATTTTATTTCATAATGACCGCCGTGCAGCCACGCTCTCGTTTTCTAGTGTGTGTGGTCCAGTAGGCATTGTCTCCTTTCGCTCTGATATAGTTTTTTGTCTGAAAGGTGTGTTTCGGATATTAACGCAATATCTATATTATTTATGTATTTACGCTAAATCATATACCTTTTCTAAATACCATATTCGGAAAATAACTCTCACTAGGGTGTTATGGAACTATCCCATAGCAGTATCTTGTTTTGACATGCATGGTGATATAAGTTAGTACGAAGCGGAAACATTCTTAATTCCTTTACCAAGTTAACACGTGATAGATGTTATTTTAGTAACCACCATGGGATCCACTGCAAACGAACATGTTTTCTTCTTAACCAATAGTATAGCAATAACAATACAACTCTCACTTTTTATTGTACGTATAGTTGAAGAAAGTCCGTTCGTTCAAAAAAGCCACGCATCAATGTGTTGATTCGTTCATTTGAAGACGGAACAGGTCCTTTACCTCACAATCCTTGAAATAATTATTGAATTATTGTAAGCATCACAGTTTCATATAAATAATTTTCTAAATTTCTACATCAAAGGTCTATCTGTTGTTACTCGCTCATTGGCGCGGATTTGGCATTTGCTCGACTGTAAAATTATGAGATTTAACCAGCAATACGACAAATCGAGATCGCTGCTAGATATAATGCCTGAAAAAATATTAACTTACCAAAACTAGTCCACAACAGTTGCACTTAAGGCATATGACATTTGGCATTACGTGAAAAGCATCAAAAAGTTCGATTTAAGATGTATAGTACAAATGAAAGAAAAAGGTGGACTTCTTAGAAACAGTGCGCGTATTCACATAAATTAATTTTTATCCTGGTAGTACCGATTTAGTTAATTTAAGTATCTATTCCGATTAAGTTGTAATCACTAGTAGTCTGGGGAAACAGCAGTAATTACGAAATAAGTTACGACGGCGTACATATACACAGAACTAGTTGCATATAGCATCGATTTAGTACTGACTGGAGTAGGGAGTCGGCAATGCTGTCGTAACTTATTTCCTAATTTTACGGTGTTACCTATGTTTGCCCGGACTAACCACTAGTGTAGAAAATATTTATGAACTTCACCGTGCCTCTATTTCGTTCTCGTATACAAATTGACAACAATAATAAACAAAAACTATTCATGTAAATACAGAAGCACCACAGTGAGAAAGCAATGAGTCTGCTTCCAAAATGCCACTGTCAATGAACATTTCTATACCTTTATATAGCGAATTTATTCACTGCAAAACAGTTGGATCGAAAAGAGTTCTGGGCGAATATTACAAATTGTGAAAAGGTCGGTTTCTGCTTTCGTAATTCACACTCACTCTTTTAATCGTTACAGCATTATAAAAGCGCTGTCAAAATAAAAAATAGACATTTGATTGGATAAAAGAAAAATTGCGTATTTTTCAAGTTATTTCCTTTTGAATTGGTGAGTAACAAACAAGGTTTGTTAATTATAGCAATCTGCACGAAAGATTGCTTATACTGAATTATATCTAATATATTTAAACGAGCAATTCTTGTATATATATATATAGAATTGGTTTCTCGAAAACGGCTCTAACGATTTTGATGAAATTTAGTACCTGGGGATTTTCGGGGACGAGAAATCGATCTAGCATGGTCCCGCTCCCGGGAAAATCAATTTTGAGCTGGTGTACACACATTTCTGGTATTGCGGTATATGAAATTGGTTATCGAAAATGACTTTAGCAATTTTTATGCAATTTAGTATCTGGGGATTTTCGAGAACACAAAATTGATCTAGCATGGTGCCGGTCCCAAGAAACATTTTTTGTCCCTCTTTTACCTATTTTTGCGGTACATAAAATGTGTTATCAAAAATTACTCTCAAGATTTTGTTACAATTTAGTGTCTGCAAGTTTTTGGGGACGAAAAACCGATCCAGTCAAGGTTTTCACCCATTTCGACCTAAACGTGGGTTAGCAACTTTTTTAACATCATGCAGCCAAGCGAAATTATAAGTAATTAAGACTTTACTATTAAACCATAGATGACGCTGAAAGTAGTATGTTAATAAATGAAAAATATCTACGAAAACTAACAACAACATGTAAATTCACATACTTTTAACCTTATAAACTTTTAATATATATGTGCTACTATATATACTTGAAATATACAATATAAATTAAATATCAAAACTAAAATAAAGGGCGTTATTATTTGGTTCAAAATTATTCAGAAAATTTTGGGAACTCCGAGCAAGGCTCGGCCCACCAGGTACTACATTATAAAGCCCAGTAATTTTACTTGTAAACAAGATATCTTACAAACAAGATGGAGATGAGTTACATTTGTAAGCTTATGACAAACAACTAGATCTAAATAATCCGTAAAAGGGATGAGCTTATTGTGTTGCTAGGTATTTCCTTACTAAAGAGGCAATCCTTACGTACTTAAAATTAAGTTATAATAGGTAATAATAATAATAATAATAATAATAATAATATACCTATGTTCGGAATAACTAAACTAAAAACTATTACAGAGGATTGTCATGCTTTTTAGCGTGTGGCATGGTAAACCAAAAGCATGTCTCATTTATTATATTAGTTTATTTTAATTGATCTATGCACCAACAAATTCTCAGTTGATTTAATTCGTAAGAAAAGCTCCAAAATTTTAGAACATCAGAGTAATAACACACTTATGACTGCCAATAGTATTTTTTATATACTGGAAACCGTATGGCCCGACGAAGTTAGTTCTAACTTCGCTTAAATCTCCTCCGAAAGTTTTATAAACCATCAACCACTTGCAAAGTTACCCCAAAGGCATACATTTTTTACTTCGATGCTGACAATATATGTTAACTTTATTTCTTAAGCAGTAAACGTTCTCCTTCAAAAATATTAATATCAAAGAGATGCATTACGAAATCTAAAAGGTGTGATATTAAAAAAATTATAATACACCTACATTTCTTCCAGAACAAGCAAATGCTTTTCGACCTAATGTACATACACATATACACAGATGAAAATGTGAAATGTTATAATATATAATATGATATAATATAATATACGTTTATTTCCCCCAAAGTTATACATATACATAAATTACAACAACAAAGAAATGACAATGGAAGAAAAAGGATCACATTCAATTAAAAATCGATCTTCCATGTGACCTGTACACAAACAAACATACATAGACCTACACTCTGACGAAAGCTCACACCCATAATCCCCAACTTCAACAACATACACACACACACACACATATATATATATACATACATGTGAAATAATTACTGCCTCACCTGCAACCCGAACAAAAACAGAAATATTTTCTTCTGAAAACCATATCATGTATGCAAAGCATACAAAAAATAGGATATTTTAGTATGTAACAGTAACAGCATTTTTATTTCTGTAATATGTTACGCGTCGGATATACAATCCCTGGTCAAATTACTTGCAACACCTATCTTTATTTTTTATATACCAAAAATATTGTAATATGAGACCTATAACAATATTAAATAAATATTTCCCTCGTAAGGTTCTCTCTCTTGTATTTCTTAGTTCTAAGCCGATCTCATACGTTTTCGATAGAGTTGAACTTCCAACCCACCTTAAAAGAGGTATACATTTTTTCTCCAAAAAAATATTTCTTTATCACACTATTCTATTATATATATATATACAATGGAAATATGCGTCCCGTCAATATTCGTCGTCCTGGCTTAAACTATGGCCATAACATGGTTTTCAGGACATATACGTATTTTTGGCAAAAGGCAAAAAGGGCGACCTAAGAAGCGCTGGCTGGACACGTTGCACCTAGATCTCATTGCCGCTCGACTCCACCCGGACCAAGCTCCTGACCGGGACAAATGACGGGCCCGATATTCTCTTGCTAACTTAAGACGATCAGATTTTATTTTTGCCGGCCTTTTACAGTTCTCCTGTCCATTAGTCAATCTTCGTATAGAGGAAACTACTAGGCATTTCTTTTCAAAGGTCTTGTTAATTTGACTGTTGAAAATATATTACTTACAACGTTGTGAACAAATTCGTGCCTTTATAGTGCTAGTCCCTTTTTCTATTTTTTTTTTCGCTAAACGGAACACAGGACTAGGAGCTAGTTTCTATAATTTTATATTTTTCCGTTGTAGCTGGACTCTAAAAGACCTTGCATAGCAGCTATTTGTTCTAGGTTTAAATTTTTTATTTTCTACTAAGAAACTAGAATACTTAAAATTTTTGCGAATACTAAATAAACCTTTCACAAATAATGACGAAGTGCTGGTACACAACAATAACCAATACTCCGCGGCCTAGTTTTTATGGGACTCACACATTGAACGCGTGAAACACACCATAACACTGTTAACACTGAACTCCCATAAAGGGGAAAATATATGAATACCTACATTTCATGGTTTATGGAGCGTGTCAATACCATTGAAAGAATCTAAAATTTAATTGAATAGTAGTACAATTTGGAATTTGGAATAGGTCCTCCATCTGCATTCATAATCATCTGTCTATTCTAATAAATATATATGCTTTCGTAGATATGCAGTTCCCTGTTGTTTTCTACCGCCTTAATTAATTTTAAACTTTAAATTGGCATAGCGTGTTTTTATCCAAAATATGTCGGGCCACACTTGATTTTTCGGGCCTGTGCACCGAAAATGAACAATGTGCTCCTTGTGCCGTGTTAGGATTGATCATCTAGTTTGTCCAATGTATTTTATGCTACATTCCTAACAACCGATTTCGTAGATACCTGATTTGTGATTAATTTCAATTTTATCCTTGGTATTTCCTAAAGGATTACCTAATGAATTAGCTGGTTTAAATGCGACCTGTAAATTAAACTATTTGAAAACTTTGGCAAGGGCCTTAGTGTTGTAGTGGAATGGTATTTTAACAAATTTCTTAGCTGATTTATCGAAAGTTAGGCTCGTAGATTCCCTAATTAAGGTTTTGAAATTTTGTTTCCTGATTAAGTTATCAATCAATTTTGCTTCGAAACCATTGTATTCGGCATTTGTGCTCATAAACATGAGCGATTTTGAGATTGAACTGAAAAAAGATGATAGGTATTTTCCGAGTGTTTGGATTAGATACGTAGACGACCTATTTGCCATTTTTTTAAATTCAACACCGTAAGATTTACAATGGAAAAAGAGACAAATAACGAACTTTCATTCCTAGATATCTTAGCAATTAGGAGTAACACTAATTTGGAGATAGACATATATCGCAAAAAAACCAGTGCCAACAGGTTTATAACTGAAGATTCTAACCACAGTTTTCAGGAAAAGATTGCATCTCTCAATTTCCTAGTACACCGGCTACCAAATTTTTCCCTCACAACAGAAAGATATCAAAGAGAACGTAAATAGATAAGAAACATAGCTGAATACAATGATTTCGAAGCAGAATTGATTGATAACTTAATCAGGAAACAAAATTTCAAAAGCTTAATTAGGGAATCTACGAGCCTAACTTTGGATAAATCAGCTAAGAAATTTGTTAAATTACCATTCCATTGTAACAGTAAGGCCCTTCCCAAAGTTTTCAAACGCTTTAATTTACAGGTCGCATTTAAATCAGCTAATCCATTAGGAAATCTTTTAGGAAGTGCCAACGATAATATATATATATATATATATATGTATATATATATGTATGTATATATATATATATGTATATATATATATATGTATATATATATATATGTATACATATATATATATAGGTATCTATGAGATCGGTTGTCAGGAATGTAGCGTGTTTATCATAAAGTACATTGGATAAAGTAGGTGATCAATCCTAACACGGTACAAAGAGCACATTGCCCATTTTCGGTTCAACAGGCCCGAAAAATCAAGTGTGGTCCGACATATTTTGGACAAAAACACGCTATGCCCATTGAAAGTTTAAAATTAATTAAGGCGGTAGAAAACAACAGGCAACTGGATATCTACGAAAGCATATATATTTATAAGAATAGACAGAGAATTATGTGTGAATGCAGATGGAGGATCTATTCCAAATTCCAAATTGTTGATTCTCTCAACCGTATTGACACGCTCCATAGAGCATGAAATTTAGGTATTCATACACTTTCTCCTTTATGGGAATTCAGTGTCAACAGTATTATGGTGTGTCTCGCGCGTTCATTGTGTGAGGTTCATTGTGCAGTGTTTTGGTGTTGCACAGTGTACTTTGTGTGGTGTTCGTCTTGGGCATTAGCCGGATTTGCTAGTAATACTGAATTCCCCAGTTTTCCACTGAGGGTGTCAACTTATTGTTAGTTGCCGAAATACGTATCTGGATTTTTCAGAAAGGTGTGGTAAGGGTATCTTATACATACATATCTATGCATTATCGAAACTGTAAACTTGGTAAATGTTCCACAATAAAAAAATAATTGATATCCTCCTAAACATTATCTGCTGTGTAATTTATTTGTTAGTATAATAATATAACGCGTAAATAATTAGTTGTTTACAAAACTTTAAACATATTTTTAATGGGCTGGGATTTCCAGGTAAAGCGTGATTAGCGAGGTGTTATATCAACAAAAATCTGTTAACTTCTAAAAAATAATGGAATCCAAATGGTACAAATTTAGTTTAAAATAACATGGAAATTTAATCATTTGTGAAATCTATCGTGAAAATATGCAATGTACATATTGGTGAAAGCTTTTCAAAAATGCTTAACTAGCACTTAAATTAAAACATTTCAATGAACCGAATTACATAAATTTGTGCACTAACGTGTAAAAGCCGAAAGGTATTAAATGGTATTAAATTGATAATAAATTGAACATTACTGAAACAAAATTCAAACCTAAATTCTTCATTTTACCAATAGTATTGTTATTTATATTTTTGTTTAACATATTAAAGGTATCGCAAAATTTAATTTGTCCTTAAGGATCTACAACTACTATCACGTTTTAAAAGTTTATAGAAACGATAAGGTATACATTTCAAATACATACATATTTATTATCTAGATATAAAAGATGAAAAATTTCTCATCGTTACAGAGGAGGCATAATATTTCTGGGAAATATCCGTTTCTCTATTATATTACAGAGGGGTTATTTTTTCAGTACGTTCTTTGCTTTCTTCCTCCAGGTACATATCTGCATACTCTCCAGATCTTGAAAAAATTGCCTCTTCCGATTTTTGCTTAGGTGTTCCTTGTCTTTGTCTTCTTTTGGTTTTCTTCCCTAGTATGTCCTTGATTAATCTTGACTCCTCTATTGTATTCCCCAGTTACTGCATTCATCGACTCTCGATAATTGAGTCCATATACATTTCGTATTTGCCTTTTCCCTCCATTTATTTTTCTGAAAACTTTCCTTTCGCACACTCCAATGCTCTTCTAGGTTTTCACATTTAACACCCGTGTTTCACATCCGTAACAGTGCCGTATGCTCGCAAAACTCTAATAAATTTGCATCTTACTTTTCCTTAATATGTTCTTGGACTTCATTCAGAGAGCCAGTACGGCTGTTACTGATCGACAACCCTAAGCTACTTTGCCATTTATACCAACGCCGTGTATATGCTCATTTCAGCTCCTACATACCTCCTCTTTTGTCTCTAAAATACTGTACCTCTACAACACACTCCTCTGCTCTCCCAGAAAAATTCTGTTGTTATTTTTAAAGTACAACACATCCGATAGATACTCCGAGTTAACAGCTTTGATGTCCTCGCAGAAGTTTGTAATATCTTTTCTTCTACAGTTTTCTTCCGTTTTTATTTCCTTTTGTTGCTGTTTCTTTTTTCTTTAATACTGCACATATTCTTCACCTTCCTTAATTGTGGATATCTTTCTTAATATTTCTTTTCTTCTTTGCAGGAACAACCGTCTTAATTCCTGTACCTCTTTTATATTTAGGCCTTGTATCCTTCATCCAACAAATGATGTCTTCTACTTTCCATTGCCCTCTGAGATGGGAATTTACTTTATTCGTCATTAACCACAGAAAAATATAGTTCGCAATTTTCAAACCACGCACCTACAATTATAATTTAGAAACAATTTTGGGGACAGTTCACAAAAAATGTTCGTTCAAATGAAAAATTGAAACATTTACCATAACTGGAAAAAATATCAACTGTGTGTTAAGACTATTAGAAAATATTAAAAATGAATAGTTTATTCGTAAAACAAACAAAAAGTGGCAACACTCAGAAGGAAACACTGGTAAGTGTGTTTCACCGATATAAATGAAACTTTGTAGGTTTGTAGACCGAAGCAGTGTAAAAACAGTGGTCACCTTTTTAGCCGCCCAATCTCACATTAATGAAGTGTACAGCGCCCTAAGCTCAATACTACCCTTCGCTGTATGACTCAATAACTCAGAAACTATAAGATATATTAACAAAGAGACAAGACAAGTAGAACAAGTATTCTGTATAAGCGGTAAAAGAAATTATGTAAGTTTCTAATCAAGTATTTTACTTAAAAAAGTAGAAAACACACAACAATTTGAATTTGTCCACGATCGGTTGATTTTTAATTTTTTAATTTAATTAACAAATAACAATAAACAATTGAATAATAATTGAAAAATTAATAAAATAAAACATAAATTGAATTGTCATTATGTAAGATTAAAATCAAATCTTAAAAAATTGTTTCAAATTGAGTAATTGTTATGTATTTTGTTTTCTTTGAATAAAATAATTTATTAGTAACTTACATAAATCTTTTTTGTTTTTGATAACTTATACAGAATACTTATTGTTCGGCAGTTACAATGCAAGAATACAAAACAAATATCGATTTAGTCAAAATAGTCCAATATTGGCAAAAGTTTACAGAGACATAATTTTATATTCTGAACAACTTTTCTCAAGAACATTTTGTCGTAAAATGGTCTTTTACTTGAACAGAAAATGTTTTTTTCCTCAATTGTCATGACGGCGTCCCAAAACATTTAAACAAGATTTACAAAATTTTGTTCTATTATATTTATAGTGAAGTCAATCCACTGTATATTATTTCGGAAGAACTTTAATGAACGTGGAACCAATATACTTTCATTTACAAAAAATGGTTAGAAGCACGTATAATAATAATAATATTTATTAAGTGACCCAACAGCAGTAAACTAAAATAGGTATAACATAGAAATTAAAAATCATAAGCAAGTATATATTCAAGTAAGTACCCAAAAGTTACAATTAAGAAATAATAGTCCGATAATCTGATTTCAGTTAAACACTTTTTACATATACGGGGCACTATATTTTTATACTGTGTCATCTTACCTTTTCCTTCGAAAAGCATCAATCAGTGCGTCTAGGTCTGCCCTTTTCAAAGGAAAATTTAAGTGGATGCCACGATAGTGTTTTTCTATGTGTTGCATGCCATCCTCTTCACCTTCATCAGACTCATCCTCGAAGCGCATACTTAGCGACTCTGAAAATGTAAAACAACATTTTGGTCATTAAATAGATTTTAACTGAACCTTACAAAGTATGTTTGGCATATCTCTTCACTATTCCTAACTGTCTCTTTTGTATTTTTTTATAAAATAGATTTCGAAGCATTATTCTTTCGTTATGAGTTCGGTTTTCTTAATTTGTGTATTTATTTTACGACCCTCTATTAAAATATTCTTAATATCTCCCGTCTCCCTAAATTTGGTTTTGATTTTGTTAACTGTCGATTGGGTAATAGGACGATTTCAATATTTAGCATTAAATATATCAGACACTTTCCTGCTGGTACCTTCCCTTGAGATTCCCACAACAAAGATAAATTAAAATTTCTATACGTTGCGTTATTGCTAAATTAGCCATGATAACTTGGTAGAATATTATTAGACGTCTCCAATAAACTATAATTATGGCCGTTAAGACCGTTGAAGATTGACAGAATGCTTGTATGAAACAGTTCGCTAGATTTAAAATTTTTATCGAGATATCTTGATTATTCAGTATGCTACAGAGGTTGTAAGACGACAAGGAAAGGTACTTCAACAAGTAGTTTACGTTCCGTCCATGGTCTGAATTATTTGTTATCTTGGATAATACGAACATTTTATCTAATTTTATGCTGTAGTATTTTAATACGATCATTTACAATCATATACTATTAAGAAAAATAATATTAACAGTAAATGTTCAAATCAATTTTTCAAAGAATTTTTATTATGCAAGATTATGATTTATTTGCATGATCATAAAGGGGAGAAAAATCACTAACGGATTCTACTACTAAAAATCTATATTGTGAATGAACTTTCTTTGTAATGACATCATAACTAAAAACAAATACACGTCGGAAGGTAAATGGCACATATGTGTATTTAGAAAAAAAAAAAAAACTAAAACTAAGGTGTTCCAGCGTTTTTTTTAAACTGATTCAGCTTACTTTTTCTTTCAATATTCCATACTTTAGTCTTTAGTCCCACAGTGTATAATATGAAAATAGTCGGCATTTAGCTATACATAGATTCTTGTAATTCACCGAGTAAGTCTCTTGTTCTTGCATACCCACTAAAGAATAAAATCCACTCCTTTACGCAGAACATGTCTTGATCTATAATATACATATGTCTGAGGTCCTTTCATATTACTGTGAGGTATAAAATTTTATTGATAGTTGTGAATGCAAATTGGATCTCTATTTTGTAAAGAATGTAAAATACAACAGTAATAACGTAAATTCACACGAGAATCATTATAGCGGCGCGGCCCGTTAGATGCCTACCGCGATCTTGATATCGCAGGTGCGTTCCTACAAATAATGTGATATATAATTTCGTTATTGTTCTCTATCCCAATTATAGGAGCAGCTTGAACCAAGTATAAATTGCCATTGCAAAACTTATACGTAAACATTTTCGATGAAGCGTAAACGGGCGGATTGAGAATATGAGACGAAATAAGATTTCCATATACAAACTAAATGCATGATAATGGCAGTATGTGTTTCTACTATGAACAACCGCATTAATGTATCTCACAAGCTTGCATGCAGGAATATGTGCTACCTGTGAATATGTCCATAAATAGGATTCCATAAAATATTTAGAATGTCTAAAGGTCGAAGATTCTACAAACTCAAAGTATTGAAATAATTCGATTCGTTTCAGTGTAGGCCTAGTCGACTTTTCCTTATTGTGTAATTAATCTATTCAAGTTCTTTCCGCTTAAATTGCATACGTAACGCGTAGCACAATAACTATTGCATTACGCTATTTCGTGCAAATACGTTTAATTTTCTGGAAACGTCAACAAGTAAAGGTAATTACTGTATAAGTTTGCCGATTTACTTTTAGGTGACTTGCAACTGAGTTTAAGAGAACATTTTTCAACGAAGTGCTTATGGGAATGTACCAGGTAATGAAATATATCTTGTTAACATTAGTTGAGTTTTAATTGAATCCGCAAACTCCTATGACAAAGACTAATATATCGGGTATTCGAGCCTCGGATGACGTCAACACAGAAAGGCCGTTGCTAGACACTAACGTTCGAGAACATGCAACCGCCATTGGATCCTAGTTGCACTGTGTTGATACCTTCATTTCCTCCAGTATAAGATGGTTGCTATGTAAAGATTATCAAAAATGTTCTTCGAACACTTGATCCGCCCGCACACCAATATTCCCTGACCTGCCAGCTCACCAAATTTCACCTCCTACAATTCCTTTCGGTCAGGTTACCTTGAAACATCCATGTTAAACTCAAAGTCACTGGTGAGTCAAAAGCATTAACACCGTAGACTAGGTGGTCCACGAAACCTAATCTTAAAAAGACAAACTACTAAAAATCTTAACGAAAAAAAAAGTACTATTATAAGACAAGCATATTTATTAAATTTTCAATAAAAAGGACATTACAAAACAACACAAACATTAACTTCTTTTGCCAGATATTTGCCATCTTTTGTCTTTAATTAAGTTGTCTATTTGTGGCGTGAATTTATCGGCGGAAATAACTTTTAAAACTGTGTCAAAGTGTGCTTCCACCAATCGCGATCTTGCGAGAGATTTGTTTCCTTTCATCAAAGAAAACAATTGTTCACACTTATAGGTAGTTCTAAATATTGACAGGATTTTACAGGCAAATTTTCTTATTTCTGGTATTGAACGGGCAAGTACTTATAAAATTCTAATGTACCAACACTATCAAATTTTTGTTTTAAATAGGTCTGACACTGAATCTCAATTACTTCCATCCGCATGTGAGGGGGCTTTATCACTATCGACAGTGAGAAGACCAGTAAATTTTAAAAATGTTTTCTTGGTACTTAAAATGTTGAAAACGCTCTTCCAATTCTGCCAGAAGGCTTTCCATTTTCTCTGCATAAATTTTGTATGATATTAGGACACTAGTACGTTCCTGATACGCCTTACAAGTCGGAAAATGTGACAGATTATCCACTGCTAACTGTTTTTCCCACAGCATCATCTTACACTTGAAAGCTCTCACATGATCACGCATATCTGTTATAACGTGACGTGGTCCTTACCATTTTGTATTTAAGTCCGACAAGTGTTTTGTGATATCTACCATAAATGAAAGATCTAGTAAAAAAGGTGCGTCGGATAAGCTGAGATCTTGTCCTTTCACTTCTATCCGTATTTCTTCTTTAAGTTTCCAAAACCGATCGAGAACCATAGAACACGAAAACCATCGCACTTCTACATAAAAAGGTAAACCAGTGTACTCACTTTCTAAATCACGTAAAAACGCAAAAAACTGTCGCTGATTTAAACCACGTGCTCTTTTCGCTGATTTTAAAATGCTTTCCAACTTGAGCACTTTTGAGCGTAAAACTTCTTGGTGAATTATACATCCACACGATGAAAATCTGCTTTGATGTTTGTCTGTAATATTTCAATGAAGCCATTATCTACTCCAGTCATGGAAGAAGCTTTGTCTGTTGCAACGGAACACAGTTTTGACAAATCTAAATTGTACTTTTACAGAAGTCCGTAAGCAGTCTTGAAAATATCCTCCGTAGTTGTTGTATAGTGCAGTGGTACTAATTCCAGTAATTCTTCATAAACTTTGATATCTCTATCAACAACACGAAGAAAAACAGCGAGTTGCACCACACCACACACATCTGTACTTTCATCACAGGCAACAGAAAATGCAATAAAAGGGTCTGTTTTTGTTTTTATTTAATCACTTATGTATATTGGCAGCCAACTCAGTAACTCTTTCAGCGGCAGTATTCCGAGAAGAGGATAAATTTTGAGAAACCTTCAAGGTGCCGGAACTTATGATTTCTGCGTCCTTTACAAGGTACTCTTTTATAAAATCACCTTCACCAAATGGTTTTGAGTGTTTTGCGATCAACCCCGACAGTACGTAACTCGCTTGAACAGCAGATTCGTTCTCTTGTTTTGGACGTGTGAACATGAGCTCTTTAACAGTGATTTTAACTCATTTAACTTCTCGTTTCTAATCATTCCTGTATACTGGTCAAACTTAGTTTTATGACAGTCATTTATTATTGTTTTATATTATATAATTTTGGGAAAACGACTGTACTGCTTTAATCAAGTAAATAATTTTGTCTTTTATTTCACAGCAACAAAACTGTAATTCCCACTTTTCTTGAAAGGTACGATGCTCATCTACGAGTACGCTCTTACTTCCACTTGGTTTTGAAAGAGACATGTTGGAAACTATATTATTTATAACAGTACTGTTACGTGTTGTAATAATAAGTACGCAACTTAAGTCCCAATTCTATATCAACTGACTGAACTCAACTGAGCGGTTTTGACTTATATACGGAAATGTGATTTCTCGACAGTTCTTTCCTAGAACGTTCAGATGGCGTCAGCTGTGTTTTTGGGCGACAGAACTTTCTGGAATAGGCCAGAAGGAAACTTACATACGTACATAAGGCGCAAGAACAATAAAGCCATTGGGCAGCGGTACATGCCGCGGCGGGCGTCGGAAACGAATGCGGCCGATCACAGCCGAGGTAGACTGAATCGAACGTCGTGTGTGTGTATACGCGCGACTTGTTGCAGCGCGCGTTTTTAACCTTCCTATACTCACATCAAAATGAAAGACGTATACTATACTATATAAGTCGGTCTCACAGACCGTATGCGTGAGTATAGGAAGGTTAAATACGGGTTTTAACACGCTCGCAGGCCGCATAATCTGGTTGTTTTCCAAATTGATTCGGGCCACAAGAAAATGATTGGTGGGCCGCATGTTTGACATGCTTGCCTTACAATCTAGGTTTAAAAAATTATCCAAAGAATCTGCAAGTCCTTAACGATGTAATTGGTACTGAAATTTGCCGATGGTATCAAGAAATTCTTGAAGAAGTTTAAGATATCGCTTGCAGCAGTATTTGGACAATGGTGGGCACCATTGGCCAGTATTCTTTTCAAAACGATATCATATAAAACTTCCCTTGTCATAGTTTTAATATACAACATTATTTCTTATCTCGAGTAGTTCCTTTTTATTTTTGAGTTTGAAAATTAGTGAAGGAGTTTTGTCGGACATAAATATTATTTTTATTTCGCCGTTCCCCCTGAATATGGTATACTTGTGGGTTTTGTACCCTAGGTTCGTAAGACTAAGACATTGTATACCATAAAAAACAATTTTCTAATGATGAATATGGAAACACTATCCAACTTTAACGAAAAATATTTTGGCAAAATCTCTCGTCTATATCGCGTACAATAATTTTAACCACACACCCCCACAGCATGACATTAATTGGTGTTCCCCATCCTCTAGAGTGCCTACTATCTACTAAATATCATCGGTCAACTGTTTAATAACATTACGTGCTTGCACCGTTGTTTATTTCATTATTAAATTATGTCTGCCCCTAATTCCCATTTGTTATATTAATATCGCGTTTCTAACTATTGGTTAAAATGAAACATACAGTAAAACTTTATTTATCCGAATCGTCGACATTACGGTTTCAACGATACTAGAGAATATAACGTATATCTCGTTATGTATGTTGTTATCTGAATCACTGATGATTTGATTATCCGAATTCTAATGCGTTAA
This sequence comes from Chrysina gloriosa, assembly GCA_038088585.1. Taxonomy (NCBI): domain Eukaryota; kingdom Metazoa; phylum Arthropoda; class Insecta; order Coleoptera; family Scarabaeidae; genus Chrysina; species Chrysina gloriosa. The sequence goes on from CM076090.1 coordinate 23,301,543, forward strand.
TAACGTTTTCATCGTAGATGCGTAAATTACAGTTTCCATGTTATGTCTTTCATGAATTGTATACCGCTAGCTCAATTCATGGACTAGAATGAGATTCGTATTTTTACTCTAGAGGTTCTTTGTAATATATGGCCGGAAGAAAATTCTATTGATTTAAATGATATTCTTTGTCTCAAAATCAGACGATTTCGGGAGGACGAAAACTAAGAAAAAGTCTACGGAACAGACATAATAACCTTCTCTTCTTAATGTTTTACCCTTTCTACCTTTTGATATAAGGTTCGGAGCCATATATACATACGTATATCGTACTGCTTCTACTCCCCTTATTGTTAGTGGCATTTCCCCATTTTCGCAACATATTGGAGGTAACAGATCCATTTTTCAATTTTCAAACTTCTACACTCCGCTGCGATCGGGGTTCGATTTCCGGGCCTCCATTTTGAGGTGCGTACTCTACCACTCACTCGCTATTGTTAAAAATCATTTATATATTTAAATGAAAGGTCAAGTTTAGTTCTTTCAAAAGTATGAATCTAAACTATATACGGTTACCTGAGCGCTTCAACTATCCGGGTAGACGGTGGTTTTAATTAATCCGATGTATCAAAATCTTACTGTACCAGAAAAAAAAACAAAAACAAAGATCAGATCAAAATAAGAAAATGAAACCGAGGTAAAATCGTATTGAATTTAAATAGGTAACGAACAGGGCTAGTAAAAGTAGCAATACGAAATTGGTGAAAACATGTTCAAAATAGAGATAAATGATGGACAAAATCGAGAGACTAGAGAAAACCACTACATTTGAAAAATGAAAGTCGGGCCACATTAGGCCGAGCCGGGTGATGGTCGGTACCCCGGTTTAATACAACATAATAGATATAATGTACCCAAATAATTGATTGATTTCACTACCGACACTTAGTGAAACAGGGTTATATAAAAATATAAAGTAGGTACATACATGAAGCACAATTTATTAAAATCGTAGTAGTTCATGTATGTAATTAGAAAATAGAATGTAGGAACTGTACCAAATCATATATAGGACAAACAGGATGAAGCTTCAAAATTACATTTTGAGGAATATATGCGAGCTTTCAAGTTACACAGAAATAATTGAAATGTAGCAAGGCATCTATTGGATACAGATAATACGTGCAACTTAAATAATCCGAAAGTACTTAATACAGCTAGCAAGGAGCAAGTTTTGTCAACAGATTGGCCACAATCAACTAGCTTTAGCAAAGCCAGCCTTAGTGAGCCCCAAGTAGTCAGGGCAAACAGCGGTAACAGTCAGTGTAGTAGATACGGGGATGGGAGTCGGTGATTATTTATTTCACGCGTTCGCAGCGTCAGTACTAAATTGATACTATATGCGAGTAGTTCTGTGTATATGTAAGCTGTCGTAACTTATTTCGTAATTGTACACTTGTTTGCTTTAAAAATGTCGCAGTTAGGTACATCACGAAACCGAGCAATGACAAACAAGCCGTACTTAATTTATGTTATAAATGCTAAAATTCAATGTCTAGTTTGTAATATCCCTCACATTGAAAGCAAACGGCATTTATCTGCAAAAGGTGGCATAAGATACTAAGAAAAATTTTAATTTGATTTATGTTACTCTTATTTTATGCAATCTATCGTTTCGTTTACTAGACAAAGAAGCATTTGTCTCGTTCTGAAATAAATATGCGGACTGCAAATTACCTTATTAAGGATGAAATTTAATTATTTATCAATAGACATTTCAATGCTCATAGTCTTTAAACATATTTTTGTAAAATATCAATATTCATCCCTTGTTTATATTAATAATGTTACTGTTAAGGTAATGACTTTATTCTTTGAATTTAATCTTCGATTTTTGTAATAAAAATTATTACTAAAAATTTCGGGAAAATCGTATATAAAAAAATGATAACAGATTAAAATACTTCATTGTTTTCCGAAATAATCACCCTTAAGTTCTGTACACTTTTCCATTCATATAAACCAATTAGTGAAGCATTTATCCCACTTAGAAGATTGTATGTTTAAAATATGTTTTTCATACGCTCCAACTGCCCCTTCTGGTGAGAAAAATCTGTGTCCTCACATTTTAATTTTAACCTTGCGGAACGTAAAGAAGTCATTGGGGGATAGGTCGGGGTTGTAGGGACAATAGCCGAGCAATTCAACATTGTTGGCGATCAAATAGTCCATTGTTGAACTTGCATTACCATGGTGAAGTAGGATGCCACGGTTCTGATTGCTTTTGCGCTACTATGCAGTAACTTACGGCAAACAAATGGTAGTATACCAATCTGCATTTACAGTTCTACGATTCTCTAAAGGAATCGTGGCCAAGTGACCGGTCTTAGATATAAAAAAAGCAATCGTGGCCAAGTGACCAGTCTTAGATATAAAAGCAATCGTTTGTTTCGAAACACTGCACGCTTCAATAACTTTCGTCGATTTTGTGTTTCTTACACCACTTCACACGAGCTTCTTTCTGGTCTGTTGACAGATTATGTGGGATCCACAGCGCACACAGCTTTCTTCCATTTAAATGATCGTGCAAAATTGTCACACTTAAGCATATCACGAAAGGCATCGACGTTTTGCGCAACAACAGCTGTTGATGGTCGACCTTCACGCAATTCATCGCGAAGACATGTCGAAGTTTGAATCCTTGAAACCAGCGATATATTGTAGTTTTAGATAGTGCTTCACTGCCAAACGCAGAATTCATTTGCTGGACATATTCTTGTTGACCTAAACCACTTCAAAACTCATAATAAGCTATCGCATGATAGTGTTCTCTTGTTAAATTCGTTTTGTTACTGTGTACTTTTAACTCCGTAAAAACTATGACATTTCTTGATTCCGTTACTTGTTTTCACTTACATAAACGTGAAGTTTGCTGAATTTGTATAAATCATACATCAGGTACCAACGATACTGACGGTTCTCGAAATTTTCCGTGTACCCCTCGTATTTAACTGTATAGGTGTATAAGACCAGTATGTTATTTTACACTTTAGTTACCAAGCGCTTCATTTACATACAATACGTATTTTATATTTTTATACAATGTACCCATTCACGCAGGACGTTTGGTATCCGATCCGGGTCTTATCATTAGAACCGTGCCCGAGTCATATATCCACATATGCTCCGGACAAGTTTTTTAATTTCTGTATTAGTATTTCCCACAATAATATTGGTATATTACTCTATTTTCTATTCTAGTGTAGTAATATCCTATGTCCTAGATTTCTATCTAATAGTATTTTCCCAACAAAAAGAAGTACAAATAACATTATTCTGAGTGACATTTTGTACTTAGATAGCACATTTCTCGTCAGAAACTGGAAGTTTATCGGCGACAGACAGCAGAAAAAGCGGATATCTCCCTTACAAGTGTGGCTGTTCAATTGCCGCGCCCGGTCTTGATCAGAACCGGACCAATGTGGTTCTAGCTTAAAAATTGACAGTGATGGATTAAAGAAAAAGAAAACAAGAAAAGTTTTATTATACAAAAGTTACTCACACAAGTGGACTACTTCTCAACGTAGTCGCCACCGACATTGAGGCATTTGTCGTCACGGGGCACAAGCTTTTGTGTGCTTTCCTAGTACCTTGTTGCTGCTTGAGTTCTCAGCCAATCTCACACCGGTATTCAACGCCTCGTCAGTGTTCAACCATGTGTCCCCAACCATACTTTCATCTTGGTGAATTAATGGATGGTTGAATAACTCCCATCCGAACTTCTTGAGTAGTTCCCTCGTTGCTCTTATATCAGGGAGTCCATTGTCATGAAAAAATTCCTGATGGAAACATGCTTCTCCTTTTGTTTTGTATTGCTCTCAGTAGACTTTCAAGGCTGCTAAAGTACGCCGCTACAGTAACTGTTGTTCCAGGGTAGAAGAACTCCACCAGCAAATCCTCTACATTCCCAAAACACAGTACCCATATGCTGTTGGATGAGGTTTGTTTAAACTTCTTTGGTTTGTTAGGCGAGCTCATATGCATCCATTGCTTAGATTGTCCTTTTGTCTCAATGTTCACAAACTGAACCCATGTTTTATCTCCCGCTACGGTTGTTCCAAAGAAACGCTTCTCCCTCTACCTTGGTGCAGAATTCATTCGCTGCGCAGTTTGTGAACGTTTGTAAGCTGTTTGGAGAACCATCATGCATAAAACTTCTTGTAGCCAAGTCGTACCGTATGTAATAAAGTGCTGATCTAGAAGTTTCAGGAAATTTAGCACCATCCAAAGCGACAAAAAAACGCAAATGTCAGCTGGTAAGGGTTTGCCTCTCGTATTTATAATAATATAATAATAATTTATAACCATCAATAGTGAATATTATACGGCAACAATGGTAAAATTGCAGGAATTGCACTTTGAATTACTGTTTCTTCCACCGTATTCTCCGAATCTGGGTTCCAGCGACTACTGCATGTTTTTGCAGATCTAAAAAATGCTCCAAAGAAAGAGATTTGGATCTAATTAGGAAGTGATTGCCTAAACTGAAGGGTATTTTGAGGCAAAAGATAAATCGTTCTACAAAGAAGGCGTCGAAATGTTAGGGAAGCGTTGGAAAGAATATATTACTCTTGAAGGAGACTATGTTAATGAGTAAAGTCGAATTTTGGCTAAAATATTGAGTTATAACTAAATGAAGACGTAATCTTTGAGGAAACTAAGAAGAGGACCTGAATAGTATAAGAAGTACAACGGTATTTACTTCACGCCGCCGTAGTGCTGCATCTTTAGAACCAAAATAAACGTAAATAAATATTAGTGAATTAACGGAAGAAGAAAATATTTAGAAATAGGTTTAGAACTTCAAATTTAATTCTTTTTAAGTTCGAATTAGAAAAAGCTAAGTTTGGCGGAAGGACAAAAACACTACAAAATAAGGGCAAATGAGAAAGATAATACTGCAAAAACATTAGTCCTAAGCCAAAATCTAAATTTTATAATTTGATATAGATTTAACATTAGACAAGTTAGCAAAATATATATTTACGGAACAGTAAACTGTAGCAAAGCAATTGGTTTTATAATATTTTTAAAAATTTCAGGAAAAATATACCGTAAAACCTCATGTAATAGAATTAAACACTAATATTTAATAGGATTTATTAGCAAATCAATAGCAAACATCATACCAAACCTTTAGGGTGCACTTCACTCACTCATCTCGTTTTGTGCTTCATTAAAGCTTTGTTTGCGAATACGTCAAATGTTAAGTTGATCGTTCCATCAAACTTTATGACGATTTAACACCGTTGTTAGCTTCATTGAATTTGCTAGACACTTAGTAATATGCACTTGTGTTGCTATCATTATTATTAAATTAGATAATCGTTGATAAAAATCACGTCCTAAAGTTATTAAATAAATGATGAAAATCCTTGGTATTGTTCCCACTGCATTATATATGCAAGGTGAAACGTATATGTAAATGTATCAGTAAATAGTACAGTATGTAGTTTAATATCCGGTATTTTAATGATTAAATTCGAATCAAATATTATTGCACAAACTTCTCTTTTCATTATTCATAACTATGAATAATGAAAAGAGAAGTTTTGAAAACCAAATTTTAATGCGTATTTACGAATCCTATTGCAGCTCTTAATATAACAATGAGTCAAGAGTTTGTACATAAACGCACATCCCTACGATTTCAAAATACTACCCTCATAAGTGGATTTCTCTTTTAAATATTTGCATGAGTGGAATAAGCATCCTACCTCTTCTGATAAAATTCGTAATCACCACCAACAATGCAAGATAAATAAAGTTTATCACAGACAACCAGAGATGGAAACGCAAATATCACAAACAGTTGTTCTGAGTACGAATTTTCATTGCCCGCTTTATTTGTAGAACGCAGTTTAAAATATTATTAGAACATAATTTTTTAGTGTCTTACGTAAACGGAGCCAATAAATCGTTGGTTAATTCAATGAATTCCTGAAAGTTAATTTTAACCTGAGTACAGTTTTGCAGCAATGTCACGTTAATGTTACCAACCATTTTAATATGTTAAAGTCGTTTTAAGACTAACATTCTTATAGTATACATTCCATTTTATATCATTTAATAATATATTAATGTAATGATACGTAGTTTTGATCGAAATATGTAAAACGTTGAGAATCGCAGCCAAGCATACTTCCCACTTGAAAATACAAATTTATATCTTTTCTATTAATATTTTATGTAAAGTAGATAAGGAATCAACATGCAAAGTTACATACTGTATATATACGAGAGGAAGACACCCATTGGTATTATCTCTTTATAAATTTAAGTCTGGAACATATTTTCTTTAATTCACAATTGCAAGATCTTCAGCTATTCAAATATTTGGGTAGTTTCACAATATCTTTTTAGTTATTGTTTAGTTATGGCTCACTTTCTTAACCTGTTAGATATGAATATAATGTGCTTGTATAACGAAGTAGTTCCCAAACACTAAGCCAAACCGAACGGATTATTGCTTTGCAGGTCAAAATGTAGGCGACAATATATTTTTATAGTTCCTAGCCAACAAGAAGATATGTTTTATCTAATAGAAGTTTAAGAGTGACAGTTTTGTTGTTGCAATACATCTTACAAAATATAAAATTTAAAAAAATTAACAATATTGAAAATGATAAGATGACATTTTTAAACAAAAAAAGTAATTTATAGAAGATCAATACCTATTGTTGAAAATATAAAGTGCTAATTTCAAGGAATGTTAAAAGAACGTCGACGTTGAATTCTAACTGATAGTTTTGATATCCGACTTAACAATAGGCTCACCATTCGTTTTTATAAAAACAACATATGTAGATGAAAATACACTAATTAAAAGTTTACTGGAAGAAAACTTTTCTTCTTTAAGATAATAGGCAATTTACTCGTTGCAGGAGCAATTTAAAAAATTTGCATTTTAATGAATTTTACGAATTTAGTTAAAATACCTCTGAAAATCTAAATTACTGGCCTCAACTTCAACTTATAAACTCGTAAGTATCTTTACCATCTCTGAGTGATAATTTTTGCTGCTCTAGATTGTTCCTCTTTTCTTTGCTGCCCTAGAAGTATTGACGGCATTTGCACATTAAACTTTCACTCAAATTGCTTTAGTTAAATACGATATTTGCCGCGTCCAAAAATATGTATCTTAATTTCTTTTAATTATAAGACCACACTTAATGACTATCAGAAAAAGCGTCCATCATCTGTAATTAAGGTTTCCCCTCTTTAGGAAATAATGGTCTCGCTTGATTAAAGTTTATGATATTAAAAACCAGCAAAAAGAGTGGAAACGTCGGGTCCATTAAAAGCGCAAAACAATTCGTTAAATCAAGGCTAAATTGTACGCTACGAAACAGTACAAACGAAACATAACACAGGGAATTAAATTAAATAACAACAAATATTGTATATATAGATGTGTTCACTTCCAAGAAGTAATCAGAAAGAAAGGTAGAGAATGTACCGCATTGACTCGTAAATCTTATTTCATTACGGCCCAAAGAAATAAATCAGAACTACAATCAATAACAACAAAATTGTTTAAACTACTGTTGAATTTATGTAAGTCGTATAAGTCCCATGATTAATTCTACTGAAGAAACCAACACAGTATCTAAATTCCGTATCTAAATTTTTCCTAGATATGATCATGGAAATTGTATATGAAGCGTTTTATTTCAAATTCTGTTAACATTATTATAAAGCCCAGGAACAGTAAGGATTCTTTTTATTATTTCTTTCTGCTAACAGGGTTGTGTTTGCATAGAAAAACTGTGGCTACAAGTCAGAAAATTTCCATCATTCCTAATTAACAATTAGCGAATATTTCAAGGCAATGTCTTTAAAATGGAAGTAATATTTTTGAAAATTTCGGACTTATTTGACGCCATATTTAGCTACCGTGATTTAGAAAGCGATTTACCTTACATAGCGAACAAATTTACTGAAGACTTTTGTTGTGTCTAATAATTTCACAATTTTTCGAAGTCATACCATGTACAACGTCATAATACAATACTAAATATAATTATAAATAGTAACATCTTCTTTTGCCCTTTGCGCTCGCGAGGTGTCGCGTCGGGTGTAATAGTGACCTCAGGAATTATAATATATTACAATAAATTATAATAATTTAAGTAATAACGCGTCACATTATTTGTAAACTCCGAGGATTAGATTAGAAGATTAAATCGATTTCAACTATATTTTAATTTAAATACAGGGTGCGATGATCATTTGGTAATATTTTTCCGTCTTTGTCATTGAAGCACGTAAAATGAGCATCTGAAACTACTTAACCCCAAAAAAATTTTTCAGCGTCTAGGGTAAGTAGTCCCTTATCAAGAGAAGTTATCATATTATGCCACTGCGACAGCAAAAGTTTTTAGATTCTCCAAAGTTTCTCTGCGAGACAAAATGTTCGTCTCAGTTACATCTTTTGGGTTTTCTTATATGCAATTCATTTGATTTGGTTATTTACTAATAATATTTTTTAGTAGGTGATTCTTTGATTAATTTGCCGATCATCCTTTACGATTCCTTTTGGTTAAATAACCTAAAGATATTTCGTCTTCATGATTACATATTATTGCTCGAATTGTCGTATTGTAACTGGTACACTACCAGGCTGTACAACGATGTTTCTCTCATTTCTCCCAATTTATTTATTTATTCCTTCAGATATGCGAGAATTTGAAAGTAGTTTTGATAAACAAATCATAATTTTTATGCGACTTTATAAAAATAAAGAAAGTGAAGGTAGGCTACAAAAATTTACAGGCAGTAGGTATATCAGCATGCGCTTTCACACATGATGTAACTATGTTTGCTAGCAATGTGTAGGATCTACAAAGTAACGTAAATATTGAAAAGAAATACCGAATAATAAGGGCTTGATTATAAATACCCGTAAAAATAAAGTAACGGTACTAACAAATAATGAAAACAAGAAAATCCATATAAGAATAGGTGAAAAGGAAATAGTGCAACTTCAAGAATTTAAGTGCTTGGGAGCAATAATTGACAGCAAAGTAAAACAAGAAAAAGACATTAAACATCGTACAGAGAAAGCTTCAAAAGCATATTACAGCATGTGTAAGCCTATTGTTAAAAAAGAAGTATTCATGAAGACGAAAATGCTTGTATATAAATCCATCGTCCAACCCCTTTGGCAGTGAAACATGGACCCTCTAAAACGCCATGAAAAGCAGAGTTTAGTCGGTGGAAATGATATATCTACGTGTTAAGGCCATAAAAAGAAGAGACCGAATTAGAAACAAATAAATAAGAGACGATTTGAGAGTTGTACCGGAAGAACGACAATTAGGATGGTGAGGTCATTTACATAGACTAGATAGTGATAGGCCAGTTAGGATAATATGGGAGGCAAGAACTTTGTACGGAAACGCTGAGGTAGACCAAAGGAGACGTTGAACAAAGTGATCATAAAAATACTGCAAAAGAATTTGAGATGGAGTGAAGCAAAAGCTTTGGCAATGGATAAAAAGAATGGCGCAAGTTTTTGCACAACGTATGGAGTGCTATTCCGACACCTCATCGTATAAGAGAAAATTATTATATATATATATATATATATATATATAGTAAGTAGAAAAGTAGCACAAGAGTTCATCGAGTACTTCACATATAAACACCGGCAACCTTCAGGTGATAAAAGACTGATTTTAGGGCAAAAATAGATTTTTGGATGCCAACTCCACAAGTGCTTCTTCACAAGTACATCGCCCAAGCAAACTCAACCGGTCCCAGCTGAACTCTCCAATCCCCTCAAATAGCCTAGATAACTTCGGAGCTATGTCCTCTCTGCTCCAACTGTTTGGACAGTACCCGGAACGCAAACGACATCAAATTAAAAGTGCCCGATCCGAGAAACTTTCTTTCACCAAATCAAATCAACGTTACTTTTGTAAGCGAAACTTGGATCCGTGCCAGAAATAGTCTCAAAGTCATGACTTGGACGGACTTTGATCCTTTAACCCTCTGTTTGGCACATGTTCGGATTGTCGCATTCGTGCCTCATAGGGTCTAGCCAGACCCTTATGTATTTTCACATAATCGTATGGAAATAATCAGTTATTAAAATTGCATCGTATTTATCTCCATGCGGGTATATATTTTCGAGCTTTTTCTTGGCTCCCAGAGATTTTTATAAACGTTGAACCACCTGTTCAGGTGAAATTATTGAAAAAATAATTTCTTTAAATGTAGTTAAGTAGTTTTTTCTCCGTTCATTTTTGTGTCTTATTTCATATTTTGAGTTTATTATCAATTCTATGATGGAGTGCGATAGAAATTCTATTATTAATTTTTATTTATACAACTAAAACAAATATAATGATCTTTTGAATGTTGTTGGTATACTAGATCTGAATATTTAGCACAAAAGAAACCAGTCTTATCCGTTCTCTGTGAACAAAGTCTGAGTTCTGCATGTTATTGCATGAAAAACCAGTGGCCAGAACTATACCGATGAATGCATCTAATTCGATGCTAATTAGATCTTTCCAAAATCTTTGTTTCTTTATCAGGATTTAGGGAATTCCAATTTTGAATGATGACGAACGATATGTTTGGTGTGAAGAATTTCTTGAATACCTCGATCGGAATCAAACTTTGTTCTAAGGGTCCATCTCCAAAAGGTATAATGTTGTGATGGCATAAATGACCAACAGCAGCAGGTTCATTTTTATTCCATCTTGTGCTATCCTTCCCATAAAAGCAATCATTCATTGCACTTTGTTCTTGATTCCCAGCACGCATGCCTCCCTCTTCCTCTTCGTCGTCACTATCAGAAATATCGTTCGCTTCGATTACCATTTCCTCTTCAATATCACACGCATCGTCATCAGGCACATAATCCATATCATTGTCACCGTCAATGAATAAATCGATTTCATCAAGCTCTTCTTCAGTTCATCTACGTTCTATGCCTGAAGCTAAAGCCGCTGTCAATCGTGTATGAAAATCAATATTCGCATTCTGTTTTCGTGATCGCGTATTATAAACGATTTCCACTTCATCAAACATTTTGAAGAGAACGAACAATTAGAAAAATTTCGCCTTTACTGAGCGACTGACCAGCGCGAATAGAATATGCAAAGAACAACGCGAATGTACATGTATTTTCGTACAGTAGAATAATTACGCTTATGTATACGCACAATGCTTAGAGAAAATGAAATATAGTTCGAATTGAAAATTATCAATAAGAAGTAAAAAGAAGCGAGGTGAAATGTTCAAATCGCATTATGTTTCACACATTTCTATGTAAAATATCTAGGGGTCTGGGCAGACCATATGAGATTCGAATGTAACGTGTATCTTGAGATATCATTGCAATCATTTCCTAAGAAATTATAGCTAATTCAATTTTATGAAAAGTCACGAAACTCAAGGTGGCTAGTTCAATCAGAAGTATATTAAAATTACAATTGAAATCGAAGAAGGTCTGGTTGGACCCATGTGCCAAACGTAGGGTTAAAGATCTACTCTACTACGTCTACTTCTTCCCGACTAGGCCGTTCTTGTACGAGGATGATATCCGCATCTTCACCGATTCAAATCCGATGTTAGTAGCGGGTGATCTAAAAGTGAAATACCCCCTCTGGGGAAGCAAGATGTCGATCACTACTTGCGGATGGTTGTTCGACAACATTCTAGCCTTAGGATTGTCGTATCAATTCCCCGCACAATCTTGACTTGGCAAACGTAAAGCGCAAAAAGTAACAAAAATGATTCACTTTTTTAATGATTGGTAACTAGAGATGAAATGGATTGTTTGCAATAATGTCAATGGAAAAATACCGCGGAGCAAACAAAGTAAACCCCATAAAACAACATATGAAACTTGTTATGTAAAGAAGTTAATGATAGAAACTGTGGGGTGGGACTTCTATGAAATTTAACAAAGCAACCAATCAAATCAGATGTGTATATTCAACAAATAACCAAAAAGAAACGGTATAGTTGAAGAAAACAGACAAGAGTTTGTAAATATCAAATATCAATATCTTCAAAACAGACTGAACTTTGCACAGAAATCTCGACAATGCCGACTGGTCTTTCTCAGAAAATTATATTATTATATATATATATATACATTTATAGAAAATTATACCGACATTAACGATGCTGTTGGTGGATTTAACTCCAAACTATACACGATTCTTGACCGATCGATAACAAAAATAAAGAATGCTACTCGTAAATATCTCCCCGGTTTGATAGGAGGATCCGGGAACACCTGAATTTAAAAGAATATTACTTTAAGAGATGGAGGTCCACCAGCTGCCATTCTTACTACAATAACTTCAAGTACTTGCGTGCCCAATTGAAAGCTGAAATAAAAATGACATAAAAACAACGTCAGAAGAGCAGAACTTTCTATTATTGAAAATCTACAATTCTTTTGGAGATACCGGAATAGTAGGAAGACTTCTTCACGTATTCCTGAAAATATGGTTTGGAATGGTTTGGAATTGGAGAATGTTCAAGATGTCAAACAGCATTTTAGTGATTATTTTTCAGAAACATTTCAACCACGATCGTTACATGCAAATTTTCGATATAAATTTATGGTAACGGTTTTCAATTCGAATCGTTCACTAATTTGGACGTTGTAAATAGTACAAGATGTTTTAAGTCTAAAATGACTTTTGGCCACGACTTCATCCCCAGTTTCTTGATATGTGAATGTGCATCCCATCTTGCCGAGGCTCTTTAACTTATCACTAAAAACAAGCACCTTCCCACAAATATGGAAAGTAGGAAGAATAACAACTGCATTAAAAAGTGTGATATCACATATATATCTAACTACCGACCAATATGTATCCTATAAAATTTTGCTAAAATTTATGAGAATCTCTTGTACATAGAGGTCTTCAGGAACCTGAAGCCGCTCATCTCTGAACATCAGCATGGTTTCATCTCGGGCCGGTTTACTTTAACAAATCTTGTACATATTACTGAGTTCTTAAGCGAAGTTTTAGAATGCAGAGATCAAATGGATGTTATATACACAAACTTGTCAAAAGCATTTGATAATATTGACCATTTCCCGTCAATACAGAAGCTTGACTCTCTTGGATTCTCATATGATCCTGTAGGTTTTTCTCGTCTTACTTGTCGGGTAGATTTAATAACGTGAACTACAATGGCTATACTTCGAACATCTTCCATGCCTCTTCTGGTGTGGGCCAAGGGTCTAATCTTCGTCCATTCCTCTTTAATATTTTTATAAATGACTTGATCGCCCCGTTAAATTGTCAAGTATTGGCCTACGTAGATGACCCAAAGATATTTAACGAGATTAATAGTGATGCTGACTGCATTAGCATACAAGAAAGTCTTACTCAGACATTTCAGTTGTGTGTGGATAATGGTCTCAAACTCAATATAGATAAATGTGCAATTGAAACGTATTGAAGAGGACATAATCCAATAGAGTATCAATATCATATCAATCATATTCCCGTCCCCGGAAAGTTAGTAGTGGGTGATTTGGCCATTCTCTTCGACTCTCAGCTATCCTTTCCGGGCATATCAACTCTATCGCAAGATCAGCATCAAGAAATTGGGGTTTTTTGATTAGGTCATCATGTAGCTTTCAAAATATTGCAACGCAAAAACATTGTATTGCACACTTGTTAACACTGGAACGCATACAAAAACGATTCCCAGGGTATATTGCTACAAAAGCGCCGGTACCTATTCCGCGAGAGGCTGAGATTACACCGAAATGCTGCAACGTCAGAGTTTTAGTTCTTTGATGCAGCGTCGGGAACGTTGCAGTGCAGGATTTCTTCTGAAGATTGTGCATCATAGAATTACTTTCCGGTATCTACTGCCGCAACTATCCTTTATGGTTCCTGCTTACAACGTGGGTACTGTACAAATTTTCCGGATATCAGTTCAATGTACGCCAGTCTCCTTTTACGCACATGGTCAGAAATTTTAATATCCGGAACAGGATATAAGAATTAATATATTTTGTCAATAATTATTAGGGTTTTTAGTGACCTATACTTGCGTATAATTGTAATTAATTAATACCAATAATCCTTATAATTAGTAAATATTCTATATACTAAAATATAGCTACATTTTATAAATTTGTCCTGTAAGTAGTGTAAAAACTGTGGAACAATAAAGATTTATTATTACTATTATTATTGTTATTATTATTATTATTAAATATAAACGTAATGTGCTTCATCAGATAATTATTTTGGGGTATGAATCACTGGCACATCGCGGTTAGGAAAATGCTCAGACAAGCTCTATTATACATCATACCATAAACCCTAACGGCATCGGTCAAGTGAGTATCGTGTTCAGAAGAACTAGACGAGTTTAATACCTAATATTGAAGTAAAGGAATTCCTTTGATTCTTCTTTGGAGCAAATGTGAATAAACCATTCCATTCTGAAAAATTGTATTTTATGAATATTTAAAAAGAAACGCAGTTTATTGACAATGAAATATATTATTTCTTAAAATACTTGTAAGAAATTCCATACGAAATTAAATTTGCTACCACGCAAGTGTTCTATTTCTGTTTTGAATATTAGAGCTAGGGGTAGAACTGATCGCCCCACCGGTAGTGACCAACATTCCATCATTGAATTCATTTACCCGACTTCGTAAATGATAAATGTTTCAAGAATGATAACGATAATGAATGGAATTTAGATTAGTTCCCTGTCGAGAAGTTTCATGAATAAGAAACTCCTGCCAAGAGGTCATTGATATGACGAAATCTTACGGAATAAACTTTAGTTCTACGAAAAATTGTTTTTCATTTTCTTAAAACAATTCGCACTTATTTAATTGCCAAAGTTTATACGCATCTCAAAAGCTATTTCATATACTCACCCATTGAAGAGCTTAGAGAAGTGGCATTAGAACCTATTGATCTAGTATTTACATCTGGTATGTGAGTTAGGAGGGCGTTGAAGAAGTTGTACAGCTGAAACAAAAAGGCAGGGTGAGTAATATGGGTCAATTCATAATTATACGTTTGCTTAATCGCATTTATTAAAGTTACAGAGATCGCTTCCTATTCCACCAAAGAGGAAGAGAGAAGAGGGCGATTTTAGATTCAAATTTAGTTTCGGTCTAAGTAACCCAATCTTCTTCAGTTAATTATGTTACCGTAGTAAATTAGCGATATTAAAGAAATAAATTAGCGTATCTATTCGCTTTTAGATTCTAATTTATATAGATAGGTACGTATAACAATAGGCTTTTCGTAGATAAAATTTTGTTACTCCCAATGGAGTAGTTGAAGTCCCTATTTATTTTCATATAACGTCCATAAAATTCGAGTGAAAAGTTCGCCTATCTTCCTTTATTTATTACATACGTGATATCTTTTAACTTTGTAAGATAGATTGTCTTCACAGCGATAGTTTTTGCTTTGCTTTAAATTTATAAGAGTACTTTACTACATTAACAAAATTGTAAAGGCCGTTCTACTCTACTTGCGATAACAAAAGCAAGTACGTAAAATATCTTATAGATAAGACATCAGTGGAAATAACCGTAGAGAGATGCAAAATAATGTCTTACAGTAGTAATGTTTCATGTAAATGGATAATCTGATAAAAATTTGCATTTCAAATCCTCAGTTTAGTATTTATAAGGAGAGGGTTCCGTCTATTTTACATATAAACAGAAAAGCGGATGAAATCTGAATATTTATGTGCGGTAGTCTTCGAGGAAATGTCAGAGGCGAAGCTCTACCTTCGGTATTGTTTTTCTATAACTACGACATTACGTTGTGTTAGTTAATTGTTAAATTCATAAATCTTGGGAGATGTGATAATACGAATACCTTCGCGTTGTTAATTGATTTATAAAATGTTCTTTAAGTTGTCAAATGTCTTTGTATTTCCTATTTCATTATTAAGTATTTTCAGGGGAAATACGACTAATAATGTTTTTTCCTAATTTAATCAAACTTTCGTAACCAATTAATTCACTCATTCCTTTGTCATTACCAAACAGTGTGTAAACAGCAGACGCGTCATTTTCACGCATATCGAATTTTATTAGGAAAATTACAAAAACCTTTGGAATTTTTATTTTATTTCTTGTACTGACGTTTATCCGTTGAACGAGGTAAATATATATTGAAGTCTATTTTCTTCAAAAGTTTTGAAATATTGAAATTCGCTATACCTAGTATACCTATCTCTACGGATGTGTGCTAATTTGACGCGATAAGCAACAGTAGAAAAAACGGAACGTAGAATGTACATTGCAGTCAGAGCGCGAAGACGTTTTGAAAGTTTTAGTTGCTACTAGTTCGAGTATTGAAAAATAAAATTCTATTTTTTGAATTAGTAATATTATTGTGAAACTTAAGTTTATGCTATTTTCGCAAAAAGCCCTAGTTTATTATCTAAATATGTCTAGAGAAGGAAATAAAATTTTGAAAAACATAGTCAGTATTAGTGAAGAGTGTTTTGGCTCTGAAGAGGATGAAACCGAAGTGATTCAAAGCGAGGAAGAAATTGAGATCTTAGAATCTGACGGAAGTATGCAAGCAGAGGAATTCTCAGACAATAAAGAAGAAAATCAACAGAATTTTGTTCTTCGCAGAAAAAGGATGCGTATCCTATCCGATTCTGAGTCTGAGAATGAGACAAGTGTTTCAAGATCAGCCCCAAAATTCGGATGCATTCTGTGGAACATAAATAGCGGTCGCTGGAACAATTTGGACGAAATTGGAAGTGAGCGGATCTAGTGGTCGACCACCTGTCCATAAAATCTTCAAAGACATCCCTAGCCCTACTGGCTACGCAAAACGAAATGTGAACATTTTAACTACCAAGTTACTTGCGTTTATTGGGATTTTGTACGCTCGGGGAGCGTATGCAGCAAGTTCGGTAAATGCTTGTTACTTTTGGTTCAAGAAATGTTCAAGATAAGTTCATGCCAATTTACGTATCGACAAATTTACAAGGATATCCGAAATATGGAATCAATTTATACGCAATAGCCAATGCTGTTATAAATCTCACGAGAATATTTCAATAGACGAACAACTGTTTCCTATTAAAGCCTGTTGCAAATTCACACAATAAATGCCAAAAAAGCCGCAGAAATTTAGCATAAAGTTTTGGTTGGCGAATTTGTCGTTTTGAAGTTAGCTGCACCATATCTTCATCAAGGAAGAAATATAACAACGGATAATTTTTTCACTACTATTCCTCTAGCTGAAATATTAATTTCAAAGAGAACCAGTTTAGTTGGAACTAATCGCGCCAACAAGAGAGAACTTCTAATGTCACCAAAAATCAAGAAAGATAAAATGAAGTTGTATTCATCAGAACATTATAAGTCAGGAAAATGCATACTCACTATATATGTATAAAAGTAACCCAAATATAAAGATACTGTTACTAAGTACTAAGCTTTCGTTTATGAAACTAAAAAACAATAAAAAACACACCCCAGAAACAATATCATATTACAATGAGACAAAGTTTGGAGTCGACGTAGTAGACCAAAATGCGCGCAAATACCATATACCTCCAAAGCAGCATCTTTTCGATGGCCTCCACAGGGGTTCTTCAACATTTTAGATTTAGCGGCTATGAACGCATGAATCTTATACAAAGAGTGTACTGGATCAAAATTATCCAGAAATGATTTTCTATTTCATTGGCCAAAGAATTTGCAGAAAAAGAAAAGAAAGAGTACAAAAACATAGATTATAATAAACCGCCACCTAGTACTTCGCAAGAACGCAAGACTTGCCAAATTGGATTTTGTAAAAGAAACAGGAGCTATAACACCTGTAAAAAATGTGAAAAGATTGTTTGCGGAAAGTGTACAAACAAAATTGAATATTTGTGTAAGATGCGCGGAATGAATGTAGAATATTGAAGTAATGTACTAAAATATTATTAAATAATAAAAAGTTTCTATAAATATATATCTCATATTTTCATTTTTTTACTTGAGGTTGTCGTTTTCTTTAAATATATGTATTTCTTCATACGTGTTTGTAGAGATAGGTATATAAGAAATGTCCGCAAACCTAGTGTTAATACTTACAGAGTAGGGTGCAGTATAAGCCGATGTTAGATAAGAACAGATAATAACAGCTTTTATAGACTTCGTTAACCTCTTGAAACTTAAATACCTCTATTAGCACCGCGAGCTCCAACTCCTGGTCAATATTGTTACGGTACGTTTTGAGCTTCACCTTGTATATATCTGTTTTCAACTTCATGCGGGTGCATTCGTGTCATCTTCAGACCACGTTTGGTGCGTCCCCGATATACATTACCTTGCGGTGGAATCGAAAACTTTTTTCCGTCAAGCGGGGCACCTAAAGGGAAAATCTAATTCGAGTACGCTGAATCCAATGGTACTTAGACTTTTCTAGGTTAACTCTAACAAACGTCATGTTTCTCATTTTTGACCATTTATTGAATTTAAATCGATGGAAATCGATCGAATAAACATCATATCAACAAATATACATCGAATAGAAGCTATTTGCAAAAGCAAATAAAACAATTCAATCAATTTTAGGGTGCCTTTCCAGCATTCTCTCGCAAAAAAATCACTATTTTTATTAATTATTTTTATTTCTTAAATTTTAAATCCTATTTTAATATATAGAATATTATTATATTATATATTATAATAGACTGAACCAGGCGGAATATTGAATTGGGTCGCTGTCACGATTTAGAAGAATTGTATTTTTAGGTGTGTGTATTGCTTCATACGCATCAAGTTCTCGCGCTAAATTAACATTTTTTAGCAAATTTAAATTTTTCATTTCTAGGTCGTGTCGCGTGTCTAGAAAATTTAAAATTAATAAAATATATTAATTTACCGCGAGTTTGCAGAGATTAGAGAGGCTGTCGACTCGACATGTTATTAATAAGGATCTTTTTACGACGGACGAGTATTTGTTGGCCGTCTCCAAGAAAATTATATTTTCTACACTCCACACACGATTACAGTAAGTGTGAAGTACACATATGTATGCTTAAAACTTTAAGAAAAGTTTATTTTAGTAGAAGTACTGGCTGTACAACGTTAGGACTTAAATTTAAAGATGGAAAGGTATTGGGGATTGCAGCCAATGGTTTTCCATCTTTAAATTTAAGTTTTAAGAAAGTTATTTGCTCGTTCGAAACACGTGTCACCGAATTTATTATTAAACAATTGTGTAATACCAGTAAATACACCGCAGTCCTTGCAATCACTATCATGCATACTACACAAAGATTCTACATTTTCTACTTAATCGGGAATAGAAAGGAGTGAATCGGTAAGGTAGAATGTAGATATGTACCTACTATGCAAATATGGTATTTTTAATTGACCAACTATAGGCCCTTTCTTTATTGCTTCACTTAACTCGCAGGTGAGCAAAAAAAAAAAGTTTGGCGCAACTTTATAGATCTATAAAAGAATTTCGCGATATACAACTTCATTTTTTCGGTCATAATAACGGTCAACGATAATCGCAAGTAACTGGAAATTGTCGCAATTTAAATTTAAATGTAGGACTCCGCCAAAACGGAAAGGTATCGTTTACAGTATTCGATGGAGATAACAAATGGAATTACAATAGAAGTTTCATTCAAATCGGGGGTGAATTTTCTCTTATAAGTTTTGCAAAACTGCAAGTGAATATCTATGTATTACAAGTTCTTACAGCAAATATACACAGACCAAAGGATTCCTATAAAATATGCTCCACATTGAATAGAAAACATTTTTGGCGTTACTTTTATACACTAAATTCTTGTATCACCTATACGAATTATTATAATCGACAAAATTTCTATAGACGTATCAGTACGTAACTGACCGCTTGTAAATTCGTTTTTGTTTAAAAATAGATCATTTCTATTAATACTAACTATAAATATTTGGCAATACAACTCGAATGTTAGAAAGGAAACCTACAAGTAATTTTAGATTTCTTTAGTAGTAGTTCATTCAAAACTAGGTATAGGAATTATGTATAACCCTTGATTACCAGTTTTGAATTTATATCGTCAACAAATACAATGACACTAATGTTAATGCAGCTAAGCGGTTTCCATTTTTTATGAATGTTAAAAGTTGAAGAATTATAGTTATATAGCTAGGTACATACTAATTACCGGAAACATGTTATCGACATAAGTCAATAGCATTCAATTCCGTTGGCATAGATGATTCTCAAGGCATTCAAGAAATTAATTTATAAATTTCAAGATGATATCATATTACTTTTAATCTTTAAATAATTATAGTCTGAACGGCAAATAAGGAGGTCAGCGTCAAGTTTAAAGAAAAAGAATATCAAATTGCTTCTGCAAATTCATCATTTTTAATAAATCAGCATATTATAAATTTGTTAGAGGGTCGTTTCGCATTAAATGATTTTCAGTCACTACAATATGAAGAGATCTTTTCTGTTATAAATACGAATATATAATAACGGGGTGGTAGAAACGGTGTTATCTGTATCCTTAGGCTAAAATTTATAAACTTTATCTGAGAACATCTCTCGGTTCTCCTCGCAACTTTAGTATTTCTTCCCCATGTTTATACTAACGTTCTTCAGTTTCTATCCTCATTCAAATGAAATAAAGGAAATGATGTAGTCACTGTTTTAAGAGCTTGTGTGATGTGACATGACGTGTGTTTTGTGTTTTCTTCTGTATCTTGTATACTGAAGATGATAATTTGATAACTTAGCTATTAAAAAATGTATTTGGAGGTACTTAAACGGATATAGTAACGGTAAAAGACATTTATTTTATTCCTGCTCGTTCTGAACTATAGATACACCTACCTTTCTTATTGTTAGTTCTTTTAAGTTAATTTAAATATTTGAAAACTGCGATATCCTTCTGATTATATTCGGGTCGACAGAAAAGTATCCCTAAACCTTCCTTTTTAATATCTGGCGCATTCATAAATGTTATGTTTCTCACTAATTGAATGGGAAACAGTATCCCCCAAAATTTTAAAACTGTAGCTCTATACAAAAGCAAAAACGAAAGTTAATGTTGAGAAACATCATTTCCCCTATAATATACAAATATTAGCTAAGATCTAATTATATAAAGTATCTATGAACCGATTAACAACAAAAGTTTTTTTTTTTTGTAGCAATGTTCGCTGTCAAGGTCGCGTCGGTTAATTCCCCCTTGTAATTAATTAGTAAAGAATAACAAGCAAAACGTAAACACTTTATTAGAAATCGCAAAAAAGGATTAAAAATCACAGGCGCTGAAGAAATGGGGGACTTGTCATTTAACTGCTTTGTTTAAATTCTCCCTTGTTACTATCGCGTCACTTGGTCAATGTTGTTATTTTAACTCATTTGTTTTATTGGGAAATTCGGTATCAACTATTTCATCCCACCGATCAATAAAGAGAGTCGTGTTTGAGTGCGGAAAATTGTTGGTAAAGCCCCTATTTCACTGCTTCCCTTACTGTTACCTGTTTCGAAAATACCTGTCCATTTTACATCCGTACAGATCTCTTGGGCGTAAGTGATCAAGAATGTAGTGGCGATGATTTTCCATCTCGGATTTTGAGTTGGAGACCAGATCCCGTCTCCATTGTAGCTGGCTAAGCCGCCCAAAAACCAGATAGGTCAACAGCTTTAAGATTCGGATTTGCAGGTTAGTGTTATCTGGCCAGTTTTATTATCTGCCATACTATTTTCGGTGGAAACTGCTTGAAGTAGGTGACATCGAGTTAAACTATCGTGCCAGAGGCTTGAGAAAATTTGCTTTTTCCAATAAGGAAAAATATTTTGAAGAACAACAAAAATCAACAGCGATATTGTCTGAAATAAATCAAAACTTTCAAAATTTCTAAAAGAGTCCGCTGAAAACAAAAAGAACTGCTACAAGGTCGATCTTGGCTGGCCGAATGGTACGCTGCATACCCATGTCAGCTGCAGAACAAATATGCTGTAAAACAAAATAAGGACGAACTTATGATCGACAAAAGAGACGGTACAGCAGCCTTTTTGATATTGTGAAAGAACTTTATGTCCAGCTACGTTTCATACAAATTTAAATAGCTTTTATTACATGGTTTAGAAAGTTTACGTTGGACGCAGATGTTAGTCGTTTTTAAACTGCTAAAAAGAAAATAAGTATTGAGAAAAAAAAAACGTAAAAAAAGAATTAATTAATAAATTAAGATATATACTGTTTTATTTTAGTACGCGAAGTGTAACAAACCTTATATCTGAAGGTTTGCATTTTTCGGAAAAAAAAACACCGAGCAATCTCTTATTTCCAGAATTAAAGGGACAATATTCTACTAACAATAATGAAGGCAAACTTTGCGACGAGAAAATTGAATATACCATAAAAAGAAACTAAGTAGAACATCAGGGTAAATCGACTAACGTAATCTCCAATCTTCTACCGACAACTAAACAAAAAAGTCTCCTTCTTTAATGATATCAAAATAAAAGATTTCCTTTCCAATTTGAAAAATAATCTAGACAGATATAGCGTAGCATTACATTGCTTTTCCTTGATTATCTACATAACAATCTGCCACAAATGGAAGGTAATATGTTTGAGATTTATGATGTATAAAAATGCCATTTGTAGCTGTAAAATATAACCAGTTTACACACTAATAACAACTGGCAACGATAAACTTAAAACCAGGAAAATGCGTCTATAAAAATATTGATTATGCCTATATTTATTACAATAGCGAATTTGAGAAAATTCCAAATCATTTTTCAATGATCAACTAATTATCTGTAGTATAATAAAATCGAGATTTGTATGTACACGTTATTACAGATAAATTTTGGTTAAATGGCACATTGAGAATCAAGTATCACACTTCCAGCAGAGACCACTAAACATTAAGCACTCTATCCAGTACATAACACCCACCTCATAGATTGGATTCATACTATACTCCTGTTAAAAATGATATCATCAGTTTTCTTTCTTCTTGTTTTATGAACTGGTTACCACAATCTCTTCAAGAAGTAACAAGAAGTGCAGTAATGTATGAATGGATTTAAGACAATTAAATGTATTTAATGCTATGTATGTATACTGATTAATTTTTATCTGTCTGGTCGCAGCAGAGCACCGGTGCACCAATTGCATCATGCATCGGGAAGCACTTGCATCAAAGTCGATGAGGTCTCAATTGAATTTGATATTAGAACGTGCCGTAGATGTAGTAAGCTACCTAGAAACAAAATCACTGAAAGCCACATTTTTCAAAAAGCATGAACATGGAAGCTGAACAAATGGCCCTGCTTTACAACTGCAGTTCACGGTGGCTTCCACGTGGCAATGTCTTATCCCATGAATTCGAGCTACGTCAAGAAATTCACCCTTTTCTACAAGAGGAAGGGCATGAAAACTCCAGGTACTTTGCCGAACCCGACCTTTCATGGAAACTAACGTGTTTGTGCGATATATTTGATAAGCTGAATACCTTCAATCTGTCTCTGCAAGGTAATAACATGCACATTTTAAAACTTCGAGAAAGCTGCAGTGTCTAGGAAAAAGTTGCAGTTGTGGACAAGAAAAATCAATGAGGGTGACGGTTAACCCTGTTTCTTTGAATTGCACAAATACGTGGCCTATAATAAAATCGTTGTTTTACAAGATTTGTTGTCCCTTCTCAAGAAACACCTCTCAAAGCTCACTGACTGGTTTGCAAAATACTTTTCGGAAGACAATGTTGAGAAATTTGCGTGGATCCAATATACTTTCCGTGCTGAAGCTACACCAGAATTCACTTTTCGGGAAGAAGAGAATCTAGTTGAACTCTCTTGCAACAACGCGCAATAAATTTTGGGAACCCCTGGATTAGATGATTTAAAATTCATGCCAGAAACGCACGCCAGTAGATAGCGCACTATTTCGTCATGAACATCTACAAAAATCCAAAACATTCAGCTGCCATGGAGCGTTGATCTTGTGAACATCGTGCATTTGCTGTTGAGTGTTTCTTTAAAAATTATTCACTATGATGATGATGATATGATGATACTGTAAGGCAACGTGAGTTTAGGCGTGGGTTTAACCTAAGAAAAAAGTGGTCCAGGACGTCAAATGATTTTTAACAGGATATGAAAGTTCAAATTGATTGCTTCTGATTATCGAAGAAGAAAGCTGGCCGTCCATAAAGAGTTTCTATCCCAGAAAATATGGAGAGAGTAGGAACAGCCGTACAGTAGAATCGGCGTGATGAGTACTTCACATGTCTAACAGGAGTTTTAGGCGGATGGATATTAATTTGCACTTCCATCTGTTTAAAATGCAATTGGTTCAAAAATTATTTCTAGAGATTTAAAGCAACTAATGGAACTTTGCCCAAAGCTCTTATAAATGATTGAAGCACAAACACAATTTTTATCTAATTTAATTATGTCAGATCATGCTCATTTCCATCTAAGTTTACTGCATAAATCTCATTTATGTAGCGAGAAAGTTCGGTGTGAAGTGAGTTAATTTGGGATTTTCGGACCGTACTTTTCTCAAGTCGTCAATGGAAGAACAGTGAAGAAAACGTCTGAGAGTTAGGTGACCATGCTGCAACAATGATCCTAGTGCCATTAGTATGCTGACCCAGATATTGGCATTGCTATTACTATTATTTTCATTTCTTTTGTTTGCTGCGGTCTAGTGGATATGGTACCAAATGACTGTTTTTCTATGTTTATACCATATAATGTACGGGTCAATATACAATGTTTTAAGGTGGGTTAAGAAACTTTTGGTGGTAACGCTTGTTACAGAAATTACATTTGTCATTACGTAACGGTTTCTTGGTTCAAGAGTTCTTTTAATTCAATGGTTAGAGGTGTGTATTTTGTTATCTTTTTCTTATTCATGCAGCACAACATTTGTATCGATTTGTATCAATCAAAATTGAAATGTTAAGATGATTTAAAGCTATTTATATGTTAGCTGTTTCTTTATCTGTGCTTCTGGCTGATGAATTCTCGGAATTATATATAAGTAAAAACAATAGAACTAAAATTGATTGTACTTCTAGAGTTGCTGTTGAGGGGCCTGTAGAAACAATGTCCTATATCAAGCACGATCTGACTGCTCCCGAATCATATCGCATTGTAAACTCTACGTTAGATAGATACTCGACGGGAATTGATAACTTATGTATACATAATAATATATACATACAGCTAATCGAACATCTATGCTTCACCCATCTCGTTCTTATCCGTAAAAGATAAAATTATTGAGAAACATGGGTCTAATATGGCTTATAGATATTATGAATGTATGAAGTTGAAAACTTGGGATGATAGACAATACAGGCATACCTACTACTTTATTGCTTCAAAATATGGTTAAATTGATCAACACTGCGCACTGAAGTTTAAGTTTTATTTGTCTGCATATTTGGTGAGTTTTCTAAGGCTATCGATACTATAGTATATAACAAACTAATGAATACGTTGGAAGGAGTCAGTGACTTGGGAAACCATTTAAGGACTTGTACATACATATTATACATATGTATGTCCGCAGATGTAACGGCTACATCATTGTGTTATAGCGACTTACAAACTGTCGCGTCGTTACTAATTTGTTCCATAAGAAGCTAGCTTAAGATTATGATAATTCCCTAATCCCAGAGGCCAGTTTCCATTAAAGTTATTATAATTTACTACGCCACCATGATTGCCTTCATAGACAGATGGAGTTTCACACAACTACATACTTGGGAATGTAATATATTAATCGAACGAGTGAGTAAACACAGATAAGTTGATATGGTGATAGGTTCTTTTCCTTTTCTTTTTCTTCTTCTATTACCAAAACCATTCATTCCAAGTAATATATTAAAAACGATGTATGTGGTTCCTGCTCCACAAAAACTTTTGTGTGGGTTGCTAATGCTCAGCTTTTGACTCAACTGTTTACTTAGCATACGCAGAACGGATTAAAAAATTTTCAACCAAACATTAAAAGCAATTCAATTTACAGATCGCATATACATCAGTTAGTTCATTATGTAATCTTTTGGGAAACGCCAAGAATAAGGGTGAAATAAATCAAAAATCAGGTATCTACGAAATCGGTTGTTAGGAATGTGGCATAAAATACATTGGGCAAACAATGCAATTAATCCTACCACGATACAAAGATTACATTGCTTATTTTCGGTTCAATAACCCTCAAAAATAGTGTGACCCGACATATTTTATGCAAAGGACACGCTATGCTAGTAGAAAGTTTGGAATGAATTAAGTCGGTAGAAAATAACAGGGAACTAGATGGCTACGAAAGTATATATATTTATAAGAATAGAAAAAGAATTATGAATGTTGAATTTTCTGCTTATCACTATTATTATTATTATTATTATTATTATTATCTATTCACTATCCATATGTTAAATATTTTGCGCAAGTTTACATATGTGATTGTATTTTCTAGTAATTCCATGATCGTAAAAATGGCGAATATGGAAATATTTTTGCGGACAAGTTATTGGATTCGGGAAGTGATTTGGAGGATGATAAAGTTATATCTACAAGAGCCTCGCAAAATTTGCAAACAAAACAGAATCAAAATACCTAAGGTTTGATAAAAGAGTGGATATCAATGATAATTTATCATTGAATAACAAAGTACAAAGGAGTGACACCGCCAGTCCGGTTTACACTACTTAATGATAACATGTTATCCACTCTTTTAACAAGCCTTAACAACACATATGTATATACCTATATATGTATTATGTACTTTCTGTTAGAACAAACATGAATGCTGTATCAAATATCACTCTAGCACATATACATGAAAAAACGAATTACTTTTTAAATTGTAATAAGAAACAACGTTCATTTAATGAGACTGCGACGCTTTTAAATCATCCATATGTATGTACATGTTTATTTTATTTCTTTGAAAATGCCCGGAAATCAAGCAAGATACAACTATATACATATATACGTATACTATTTTAACCTTCCTATACTCACGTCAAAATGAAAGACGTATACTATACTATATAAGTCGGTCTCACAGACCGTATGCGTGAGTATAGGAAGGTTAATTGATAGTGGACTATCTGTTCAAATACGACATATCACAAAAACGAAATTGTCAAGGAAGTAAGAAATATATTTTGGTTTATTTATTTAATTACTAAGGAAAATAGATATCTCTGCAAATTAATTTTGTGGTATATGAAAGAGAGATATATAGAAGAAAAGGCTGCAGTAATCTTCGCCCGTATTAAATCCGTAGGTCCCTCTCTAATATCGACAACAGAACACTTCCAGAAACAATGAAACAGTGTTTGAAAAGAGACCGGCCTTGTTTGCTTAGTAGAATGGGTTAGCGTCGTTGGAGTAAATATAAAAGGGAAGATGAAAATAGAAGAAATTCCCCAAAATACAAAACGTTTTTATTGCGGAAGATCTAATATCGAAATAAATAATCTACACAGGATTTTATCAGAAACTAAATAACGTATTTTCATACATACACATATATACATACATACATGATCTGTTGCATGTGTAATTTTCAGGACTTATTATTAGATTAATTGGATTCCCACTTTTAGAATTAATGTCCCATCAATTAAAGAACTTTTTTACAAAAATATGACAAGATTTGCTGTACTGAACAGAATGTTTCTGAACTACTGAAATTTCTGAAATAGGGAATCCATACATCTACATCTGTGTTAATATCGTAAGTTAGATATATCCCTACACAGGTGCGTCTACCAAAATAGATGGAAGTAGTTATATCCAACGGGGAGATTAATTTCTGATCTTGTTGGAGTTCGGGCTACCGATTTCTTATTCGATCCTCATTTTTATAATGAAAAATTGTTCAAATAAACTGGACGTAGGACGCAAACTAACTTCCTTACTTATATAAATTTTTCCTTTCTTATATTTATTTATTAAAGAACAAAGATATTGGTGTAGATCGCCAGAAACCTGGTTTGGGAACATACTTCTGCCTCAGTAGATAACTCATCCTAACTACAAATTTTAGTGCTTCTAAAGAAAGTGTGAGATATTGAACCGGAAGAGATAAAGGAATTTTCATGTTTTTGACGTTTTAGCTAGATTGAAAACTTTTTCTATACATTACCAAAACAAAATTATTTTTTAGCTCTAATTTCTATTGTTTTTCTGTCTATATTCCGCAGACTTATTTCTAAACTTCAATAGGGACAATGCAACACTCGATACATGAACACTATTTCGTATTGCTTATGTTTTTCAGTAAGGGTAGTAAATTCATAGAAAGCCGAGTCGCATTGGAAGTTAGATTTTCGTGACTTACTAAGAAGAAATGACGGTAATTTCTTAATAATAATAATAATAATAATAATAATAATAATAATAATAATAATAATAATAATAATAATAATAATAATAATAATAATAATAATAATATATTGGTTCAAAGTACAAAAATATTTTACATGCTCACAAATAAGTTTCAATAAGAAATGAACCAAAAGGCAATACCTTCGGTTAAGCCAAAATGGCGCTCTGATCTTCCAGATATGCTTGTTAGGTGGAACGAAAACAAAAAATAAAATGCAACGCATACAAGCTACAACTGAATAGTAATAATAAAAATAAAATTACAACAAAACAATAAGAAAAGATGAAAGCGTAGTAGTAAATACAATCGAGACTCAATTATTAAATTAGCGTTTTTCAGCCAAAACTAGGTCGCCGAAAAGAAATTGCCTCAAACTACGTTTAAAAGAACTGGTCGATAATTATTCATATAGAAACCTATAGTTTCCCAACTTTGAATATAACCAATGAGAAATGTGTATTGTTTTTCTTGGTACACCTTTTAAAGGTAGTTGAAACTAAAAATCATCATCAAAGAAAGTCAGCAACAACCACGTTAAATTTTGCAAAATTAGGTTAAAATACAAAACTTATCTAATTTGGAGTTTAAGAAAGTTGTAATTAAGATACAAAATATTTATGGGAAGGAGGGAGAGGGGAAGGGGTTTGAATAATCCTGAACTCAATTTGAAAACACACTACATGTTAGTCTCCAAATAGACAGAGAGCCTGAGGAGACGCTGGTGAGGTCTGATTGGAGACTTTACTACCGCTTCCAGAGGGCTACCTTTATAACACTGGAACAATAAAAACGTGAAAAGGGACCTGCGATGCTAGATAAGAGCGCTTAGAGAAAACCATAAGAGTCAACGTCCAAGGAATAAAATGCTGAAGATTCTTTAGGTAAATCTTCAGCATATAAAGATAGCCACAGCGGCACTGCGCCAAAAAACTTTGGTTGGTGCTAATGATATTCTACTTATTCAACAGCTTTGGATATAGAAAGGTAAAGTATAGAGGGTACTGATTAGCGGGAGGGTGCGTCTAGTGGTGCACCAAACTCTAAAATTAGAACTTGTATTTTCTTCAGATATAGTTTGAAACTGATGTCAATGGTGGAACATTACACTTGGGACATGACAATAGCCAGGCTAAGAATTGCTAAAGGTGGTCTTGTTAAAACTACCAGGGCCTGATATGAAAACCTCGGTAGGATTCATCCTTGAAAACAAACTGAAAATTGATACCAATATCTATAACAAGGACTGGAGCAGCAAGGATAACAATAGCAAAGGTAAGTCTCTTTTCAACTATTTCTGCATATAATCCAGTGATACGATAGAGCGAAACCTGGAATTAAAGGTCGAATATCTTATATTCGTAGTTGAATAGGAAAAATTAAGACAAGCGGTGTTTCAGACTTGCAGCACAGCCACCAAAACGCGAGTGCTTTTTGACGGCTGAGCAAATTATTGGAGCTGAGAAGAAAAGTGAGTAAAGATGAGAATACAGAAGTAAACCCGATCGAATTGGGAGCATGGGTGTCGTTAAAAGAAGTAATTAGAAACTTCTTAGGAAACCATACGAACGCAAATTATCAAAAAATAACAAATGATATGCTCAAGAAATTCCAAAGATTAAGTTACCCTATGGGCCACAAACATGACCTTCATCATTCTCATTTAATCTACTTCTCTGATAACTTAGGAGCGGAGGAGATGGAATGAAGCGTAGGTACCAGTACAAGTGGAATACAAGCATGATGGCCAACTGCTGCTGGATGCTAAAGCGTCATGATTCAAACTAGGCTCATAAAAGAAGCTCCACAAAAGTTTTGAAGGAAAAAAGAGAAGATTTCACAACCCTATGTAATATTTTAAACTTTTTACTCGTATGTAAAGAATCCACGTAAATCAAAATAGTATCAACTACCTATTCATTTTTTATTTTATTATAATTCTTTTTTCGCTTGGATACCTCAATTTTTGTGTGACTTTGAGAGTGATATGATAGAAACAAACGGATTTCAGATTGGTAATTATGAGGTGCTAAACCCCGATAATCAGCAATCAAATCCGAGAGAGGGAAAAAGGTTCTAATTTGCAGGTCCGTGATAATTAAACATGAACATGTGAGACTATTACATTCAGACCCACAAACGGTTCTAGCATCCCTTCACAAACGATATTGGCCAGATTCTGCCGGTTCCTTTTTGCTAAAAGTAAAAAAACATGTAATGAACAAATGATAAAGGCATACGTGTGCTTAGTTATTTGCTTAACCAGAAAGGTGGTGCATTTAAAATCAGTAACAGAGTCCACAACACAAAGTTAGTTGCAGGTTAACCGACAAAGTTACATCCCAAGAGGAATGTAAAATTGGATACATGTATGTATATTAAAATATTAGTGTTTGTGTAACCAATCATCAATCTCAATTAAATGAACATGAAAGATAAAAAAGGTGAAAACACCGATTTTAATGAAATTGTCTCTTGTGTCTCTGATCGAAATAAGTAATGCGGATTTCCCAAACTCGGTGTCGTAAGGATAAGACCGATTTCTTTCTATTTCAAAAAATAAAAAATGCGTACCACGTATAGCTATAAAATCTGTTAACTATACAAATATGCATAGACTTGAGAACAATTAGGTGTTGATTATGCGCTCCAAACATCCAACAGACTAGTAAATTTCATTCCGTAACTTTAAATGATGGCCGTTATAATATCGCGAATAATGGTTGACAGGTGCGATAGCTAAGAATAGCCTTATTGAAGTGTAATCGCGAGAAATCGTAAACGACTGTGTTGATTTCTAATAATAAAGCACAGTTTATGAAACGAAGTGCAAATATTTACAAATATCCCTCACGGTAATTTTAAAGCTACATTGGGGCAATTAATATACCATGCAATTGTAAAACTACATTACAATGAACAAAGTTATATGTATGTACATGAATCTATATATTGTGTGCACGTTTTATTGACTTCATAACCACCAAATTACTGCGGTGAGGCCGTATTCTCCATTTGTATTTGCGTTGTTCATAAGCATATACGTATGTATTTATGCATGTATGTATGTATTAAGAGTAAATGTAAAAATGCAAATCGTAAATAAATACAACTGCGTACAGCATTGGGTTTGTCATGGGGTTTGAAACGTAATATTGAAAAGTTTGCAACACCAGCACGCCTCTCTTTTGAGTTTTGTCGATAAGTTGATACTCAAGCGCCCGTTAGATAAATCAGGTGAATTTGTAAAGTCGTTTTCCAGCTTTTTAATATACAAGACCTTAGTTTCGATGTACAATTGTATTATTCATCTAGAAATTGCTCCTTCTTCTTAATGGTAGTATTTGCAAATCTAGTGTTACAACGATATGTATGTTCCATTAAGTTTTTGTTAACCCAGATATGGCCAAAACTTATTCAAAAGTACAAGTTTTCCAAATGCTAACCTATGTGTGATTGGTGATTTCAGACTGCCAAGCATAAAGTGGTCCTAGGATGATGAGCAGCCCACTGACGTGCCCTCCAAAAACTTGGAAACATTTGTCTATGACAATTTAGTGTATGACGGTTTATTACAACACAATTTTAATGCGAATATGAACAATATCATCCTAGATCAAGTGTTAGTTAACAGTCTTAATTCCAGAGTTTATGGAGAGCCATTTCACTTGGTTTCTTTTGATGCTCATCATCCGTCCGAGTTTTAATCTGAATATTGTTACTACAACATCGTTAGAATTCTCTATTACTTGGAAATACAATTTTGGGCGTGTTATGTTATAATGATGTTAATGACTACTTTGCATAATTTTATTGGGATGAACTACTAAATTCGAATAGAAATGAAAGCTGATCTCGATTTTATAATATTATCAATTTTCATTAATGCTATAGACAGATTGGTTCCAAAATATATACATTCCAATGAACATCTTCGTCATTACTCTCTACACACAAAAAGATTTATAAAACAGAAAAATAAACTCTGTAATAGGTTTAAAGCAATAAGTATCCTACAATTTATATATATATATATATATATATATATATATATATATATAATCGATAATTCATCTATACCCAATTGGGTGTCAGTAATACATTTTATTACGTATTGCTATAAACAAATGCAGACCATTTTTCTTGTCTTGTGCTAGCTGTTTTGCCTCTGTCCATGTTTTTCCTTTCTTTTGGATAATCTTTCCCACCGCGTTATCCCATGTTTCTTTTGGTCTTCCTCTGCTTCTCTTTCCCGTGGTTCTCGCTCCCCATACTCTTTTTACCGGTATTTCATCACTCATTCTTTGTAAATGACCCCACCAACTCAACTGTCGTTGTTCAATAAAATCTTGTAGTGATTGCGTTTGTAAATTTTCCCTAATTGTGTCGTTTCTCAGTTTATGTAACCTTGTAACTCCTTTCACTCTTCTTAGGTACCTCATCTCGACCGCCTGGAGCTTGTTTTTTGACGTTGGTTGAGTACCCAGGATTCGCAGCCATAGGTGAGTATCGGTCTAATAATTGTTTTAAATACCGTCATTTTGGTTTCTTTGGATACTTCTTTTTATTTATAAATCCTTTGCTCATTGCATAGTATACGTTATTCGCTTTTTGTATTCTGTTGTTTATCTCCACGTCATTATTACCATTTTCTTCTAATGTAATGCCCAGATACTGAACGGCATCCACTTGTTCCAGTTCGACTCCTTCTATATGTATGTGCATTTCCTCTTTATCTCTTGCTACCATCATTACTTTTGTTTTGGATTTGTTTAGTTTCATGCCTTTCTCTTTCATTATCTTGTTCCAAATTATGATGTTGTCTTGTAGGTTCTTAACAATACTTGCAGCAATCATTATATCATCTGCAAAGGCACAGTCTGAAATGTCGACTGGTTGTAAGTTCCTATATCCTATGTATAGTGGTTTGGTACTTTTGTTACTCTCTCTGATTATCTCATCCATATATATAAGGAACAACAGCGGGCCAAGGCCCCCTCCTTGTTGTACGCCCTCGTTGGTCCTAAACATTTCTGATTTCATGTTGTCCCTGATTATATAGTTGTTGGTTTCTTCCTACATGCATTTAATTACATTAATCATCTTGTGGTTAACTTTTTTCTTCTTTAAGGCGTTCCAGATTTCTTTTCTTGGTATTCTGTCAAAAGCCTTTTCCATGTCCATAAACGCAATGTATGTCTTATTATTGTACGTCAGAGTTCTGTTTATAATTTCCTTAATTGTAAAGATGTGATCCTGAGTGCTTCTTCCTTTTCTAAATCCGCTTTGTGAATTGGCCAATGTTGCTTCTGTTATTATTCTAAGTTTTCTTTGTATTATCCTTTCCAGCACCTTAACCACCGTACTAAGCAAAGTTATGCCTCGGTAATTACTACAATCTCTCCGATCGCCTTTTTTGTATATAGGTAGTATGACACCAATCTTCCAGTCAGCTGGTATCTTCTCCTCACTCCATACTTTATCATAGATTTGTTTGAGTACCTCCTTTCCAGTTGGTCCCATCTTTTTAAACATCTCTACTGTTATTTTGTCATGGCCGGGTGATTTGCCGTTTTTTAATCTTTTTATTGCTTCCTGGACGTCTTCTTTTGTGATTCTTCCCAAATCCATTTCTTCCAATTTACTTGCTAATTCAGTTTCCATCTGTTGTACTGTTTTATTTTCATTCAGTAGTTGCTCAAAATATTCTTTCCATCTCTGCATAATCTGTTTTTCTTCTGTCAGCAATACCCCTTCCGCACTTTTAACCGATATTGTGTTTTGTAGAACAGTCTTTGGTTGCCTTTACTATCACTTTCCAGTTTATCTCCGAAATCTTTCCAAGTCTGTTTTTGGCTTCTCTCACTGATTTTTTAACTTCTTTGCATTGCTCTTTATATGTTTTGTGATTTTCTTGTGTTTTGTTACCTAGATAGCTTTTCCATTTTCGTTTTTTGTTTCTAATTTGCTCCTTTAAGTTTTCTGACCACCATGCTGTTGGTCTTCTATTCTTGTTCTTTCTGTAGGTTCCACAGACTGTTCTCGCTGTGTTAAATAAAATATTTTTGAAATCTTCTCACGTTTCTTCAAGATTGGAAGTTTCCATTTTTTTAAAGAGTTTCTCCATTTCTATCTTTGTTTCTACTTCAAATTTTGCTGCTATTTCATTTTCTCTTAATCTGTAACTTCTTATTTTTTCTTGCTGATTATTTGTCGTTTTCTTTCTTTTTTCTATTTCTGGATTTGTATGATTTTTAATCTTCGCCACTACAATTTATAATAAATATAAAAGCCTTCGTTCTATGTTTAAGGAAGCCATTAGCAGTGATTATAAAAAATTTGTATTCTTTTCACAACTTTGTTAAAGTAAAAAAATATATAGTGGTGTACCCCCAAATTTACACATAACAATGCTACATCAGACAACTTAACTTGTCATTTATTTTCTACCTTTTTGAAACTGTCTATAAACAATATGATACATTTTGTAAACAATTACAATTTAAGTAATACATCAATTACTCCTGATGATGTACTCACCAAACTAATCCATCTACAGAGGCGCCATAATCCTGATCCTGACGAAGTACCAAAATATTTTCTAATGATGTATAGTGTAAAGTTTTTTTTTCTTTTCTTCGCGCCTACCTCGATTTCTGTCGTTACACTTGCTGCTATTGATTAATAATTGTTCGTGGCGACATCTCACGGATAGAGGAAGCCTTCATGCCTGTTTTTGGGCGAATTTACAAAACGTTTTCCGATTGACGTATTATTCGGGGGCTGTTCGGTGTAAGACCTTGGTGGAGAACACATGTTTGCTCCGCGAAGTGTTTTCCTCGAGAGATTATCGTTTGAAATCTCGACACATTCGTGGCTATTGTGGAAAACTACTTCTGTTTCCGTTGCCTCATTTTGATATTGGATCAACGAACCGGTGAATAGTGTTAATTGATGATCGGAGAACCTGATTAATTCAGTAAGAGTTGGAGCACGTGTGGCATTCCTAGCCATTTTGTGTTTTACTCCGTTGTACGGGTTTTATTTTAGTCCTGGTCGTTTAATCTTGGTCGTTTTAATATTGGGACCGAATCTTAGTTTTGAGTCAATTGGAGTCATCTTCTTTGGCAATGCTGACTTCTGATCGACAAATCTGCCGTTCGACTGGACGTATTCCACCATTCTATCGCATCTGGCCGACTGCTGGTGTCTTATCTGTCACCTCACCGTACAGCTCCGAGGGAACGATTCAGCAAAGTAGCCACCTTTTGACACCGTTTGCCTTATAGTTCGCGTATTTTTATTTATTGAAAACCTGTTTAGCGTTTACTTATCACTAAATTCGTAAATTAGCGACATATTTATAAATTCCGAGTAAATATTCAGTTATCAGGATAGTTCCCGCATGCCTCCCTTATCAAACATTTTATTCAAGTAGATTTGTTGCAACCACTGTAAACAATAGCATTGGCCAAAGCAATCGGTACACGTAAATGTATAGCGATTTGAAGCACTACGCCTGCCTATATTGCTTTTCAATAATTATTAAAGACTCATTAATTCTCATGGTTCACTTGTTTTTCTTTGATTGCTTTCTTTAATGCCGCACACCATTTCCCACCCGGGTTACTTGACTAACTTCATAGATTCCTGTTCATCTAAGTCTTGACAGGGTCAGTATAGAACAGGTGGCGCCTTTAATACATAGCTCTTTAGATTTATTTAACCCGCTCCCTCGCCGACTAGTTGGCTAGCACCCTGAATGATAACAAACTTCCTTCCTGGGGCGAAATCAGTAAGCTTTCTGTTGCGATTTTAAAATTAGGATTTCCCACTTTCGGGATTGAGTTCAGTCTTTAGTAATTAGTTATGGTGGCGCTAATACACAACGTAACAATAGTCCTACCTTATCATTACATCTGCTTTTGTTGTGTCAACGATTTTTGAATACTGGCTGATTTAAATGGAATTTAGCCTATATAATTTCAGTTTTTAAAAACGGAGACAAGGAACTACTACAAAACTATCGACCATGTCGAGTGTGTCGACGATATTGCAGCACATAGTTTCTAAGGCGATTTTCACAGCGTACCACAATATGATTAACGTTAATCAACACGGATTCTAGGCAACACGTAAACTAATTTGTTAAAGTATACAAACATCATTAATGCTTCGATATATATTGCGTTTGATCAAGTAGATCATAAGCAGTTACTTCAACACCTCACACTTTATGGAATGAACGAAAAACTACTCTCATGAGTGTCATCATGTGTACAGAATCGAGTACAGATGGTTGTAATATCGCATGTAAATTCTAAACCAATTTATGTCACTCTCGGGGTTCTGCAAAGAAGCCGCTTGACTCCTATTCTATTCACACTCTTCATTAATTAAGGAGGTAATAAAACCATCTGAATTATTGCGTATCTACTTCTAAGGTGCAAAAACAATAACATGCACCTAAATAATTCCAATTGCCGCGCGATAACTTTTTCCAAAAGTTTATCTCCGCTAACTTTACAACCTATGAAGTAAGTTCGTTGTTGATAAATTTGACGACTATGTTTCGTAGAGAGAAGATATTCTAATGTACGTGTGTTGTAATTGTGAGTAACACTGTACTCTAAAGTTACTTTTATTTTGAAAAACAAAAGAAAGTAAATCCAAAATATAAATATCATAAAATGTTAATAACATTTTTTACCTAAAATATTCTTCGCACGACTCTCTGCAGTGTAAATTAAATATAATTCTCAAAGACTTCTTCTGCATCAGGAATACTCGATGGGCCTCAGAAGTCGAGCCCCAATGAATTATTCCATACCGCAAAGAGGAAACGAAATTGGCATGGTAATCGACAGTAATGTATCTAAGTTACATGTTAGTTGCTTTAGAGTGTAACAGACTTCCAATAGTGATTTACACAGATAATCAATATACGCAGACCAATTTAAATTTTCATGAATAATTAATCCTAACACTTTAATAGACGAGTCGAAATTGAACTGATTAGTGGTAATCCAGGCGTTGATAGCAGAGAGAACATTTCTAGATTTTAAAACAACATCCCCAACACTGGAAGAATCCACAAGTATATTGATATCGTCAGCATACAATATGATCCCTAAATCGTCAATTGGATTGGGTAAATCATTAATATATATAAGAAAATGGGTTGAACCCAAGATAGAGCCTTAAAGTACCTCGATACACTGATAGAGGATGAAGAACAGTAACCAATTTTTGTACATTGTTTCCTGTCGGAGTCATAGGAACGAAACCACTGGTTTATGACTCCCCGCACACCGTACTGATTTAGGTTGCGAAGCAGGATACCCTGATTAACGAGATCAAATGCGTTGGAAAGATCAATGAATATCCTAAGTGTGGGTTGACTTTTATATAGGTTATTATAAATTGTTTTCAAATAGTGAAATAAAGCTGTATTGGTACTCTTATTAGGACAGAACCCGTGTTCATTAGAATACAAAATATTAAAAGTAGCTATACATACCTTATTCCATTCTGATTCATTATTGTTTCGTAAATTTTTGGCGAAAACTAATAATACACTTATAAATCGATAATTCGAAAAATCATTTTTATCTCCTTCTTTAAATATGGGATGAATAATAGCTTTTTCAAACGAGAAGTTTATTAAGTACGTGATTAGAGGTACGATAAACTGTGCAGAATATTCAACAATGATAAATGAAATATGATCGTAGCCGACGGATTGAGATTATTAGAAGCACATGTGTGACTTCATAAATATTATGGTAATAATTAGACTGTTCAACTTGCTACTTAGATCTATTCTGGAGTACTGCTGCATAGTTTGGTCACCATACTATTCACACATATTAATAGGATTGAAAATATTCAAAGAAAAATGGTAAATGTTTTACCATATAAACTACATATTAATAAAGACTACTATGAATACACAGAAAGGTTTAAACTTCTAGGTATCAATTCTCTTGAGTTTCATAGACGCATACTGTGCTTAAAATTTGGTTACCGCTTGTTACATAATTGCATCAATTCTCCACAACTGCTATCCAAAATAAACTTGCGAGTACCAAGATTTCACTCCCGCGCTCCGACTTAATTTAATATTTCCTTCCATCGAACACTTTATGGCCAAAATAATCCTTTGCATAGAATGTTAAATTATCTTAATACTATACAAGATATTGATGTGTTTCACAGGTCTTTTGCTTGCTTCACCAGACACATTATGGACGGTGCCGAAATTATTATTGGGCTTCTAAGTTGTCACTCTTTCATTGTAAAACTTCATTGTTGTTATTACGATTGTACTATTTAGAATATTTTGTAAATACTAGATAAATTAATAAAATAAATAGATGTAATGATCTGAATCTGCACAACATTTTGGGATAAATGTTTATGACAAACTTACACTTAACGACCATTCTTTGGCATACATTGCAATTCCTTTGAAATACTTGGTTTCCTCTTAAGCAATATTCGAGATTTTGCAGAAATTTGGGATAATCTTACGTACTACATAATTCATCATAGCAGAAGTACGTAAGTATGTTAGGTAGGAAAAGAGGGAAGTTTGGAGGAAGATGAAGTAGAAACAGAATTTGTATTTACGAAACTTAAAAACCATAGAATTATTGCAGAAATACTTTTCTTTCATCAAAAAGGTATTACTAAGACTGTAATTTACTTGGTTTTCTCAATTATGGTGCCCACAAATAAGGATTAGATTTAATCACACCTTTTGTTCGCACTTTGCTAATCCTCGTCATCAATTATTTTTCATGCATTTTCACGTGTCATAGTACTTAAACACTGACCTTAATTTTTTATTTGTTGTTAAAAATTCGCTCCAAACTCGAGCTTGTCTAATAATAATTGCGCTGCATTAAGTCTGATTAATGAGAGTAAAGATTGTGGCAGAGTATAAGTGACAAGAAGATGCATTTATTATATTACTTATATCACACAACGGTCCTTTTTGGGCACGTTTTCGCTGATACGCACTCAAATTTGACCGAACGAAGCGCAGATTATTATTTTCAAGATACTTGCGCTGTACAACTAAAAATTTGCTTTATTTGCAGTTGATTCATTTTTTCAAAAGACTATATATTCTCTAAAGTATGTTCGTGCTGCACTTGTCGTCTATATTAGTTTCGACAATACACACTAAAATTGTCAGATATTTTCTGAAATGTCTAAGGAGGAAGAAATTAAGAATTACATGTTCGGAATAACATATTGAACTTTATTACCCCGAATGGATAATAATTTCTGTAGTTAAGCATTTAGTTGAGTTGACCAATTATGCTGAACATAATACATTTGCTAATGTAATTGGAGGTTTGCTTGATCTGATCTTCTTATCTAACGGTTTTGACCTTTTACATTGTTACTAGTCTTTAAAGTTTTTGTTAAAATTGTAAATAACAAATGCAAAGATATAGTGTGGATAACCCACCTCGTTAGTAATGACGAAGGCGATTAAAGCCGTGCTAGTGAAAACAGCGTAGGTTAAGGTCGTGAAAAATAACAAGACGCCACTCTCCAATTGTGATACTGGATCACGTCTACAAGACTGGAGTCTGAGAGACCCTCCGTAGTAAATGATACGCAGTTATCCAAACTGTCTATATCTAAAGTAATTACTATTTAAAAATTAACATAGGCGAAGTAAAAATTGAACTAAGGCGAGTAATCGACGGTTAACAGCACTTCAATGTCACTTGCTCGCTATAACAAAAGAAAAGAAAGAAAATGAATTCAGCTAGTTCACACGCTTCGGTAGCCGATGCAATTTCAACCATGCTTGAGATGAGTTTTTATAGAGATTTTACATTCAGTTTTTGATCGTTATGTTGCATTGTATAGAAACCGTACTCGTGAGTACCGACCTTGGCTTAATAGTGAAACCATTGAAAATCTTAATCTGAAGAAAAATTATAAAGAAAGAATATGAAAAGAAGAATACTTATGACTACTTCATTCATTTCCAACATTTTACAGCTCTACTGAAACTACAAATCAAAGAAGCATATAAAGACTACATCATCAAGCACTACCTATTCCAAGGCTTTCTGGTTATTTATAAAGAGACACAAAGGTCAGACTCGTATATCAAATATATTTTCTTCTGTCAACAATATCAATGATTGCCTTTCTCTTCCGGTTTAGATCGGGGTGGTTCATAAGTGCTGCCTTAGCGGATTAGAAGTTGTAGCTAAATGTAAGGTCAAAAGTCATACAGTTGCGGCAATAGCTGCTTAGTTCGTGTTGCCTCGATAAAGGACATTGTCTTTGTTTTGAAGCAAAATCCTCATTTGTGTAGTAGTCACAAATGAGGATTTTGCTGCTAATGTTTATAAAATGCGTCCGTTACATGTAATTCTTTCAATTCAATAATTTGGTATCCATGTTTCATGGCTCATTTAGTGACTGGTGAAAAATACAGCGAAAACTTTTAAAATTCCCATGCTTTCTCGTCGATTGCCTCCAAATAGCTTTGGATTTCAGTCAAATAGTCAGCATAAAAATTACTCGTAATAAAATCAACTCCGTTTGTCTACTTATTGTTAGCCAGCTGAGTTTCCATGTACCACAAATTTCTTCTAGGCATAATCCCACTTCCCATATCTGCACTGCCAGAACATAGATCTGCAGTTACATCCCATTACGTATTATATGTTAGAATTTTAAGTTGTGCCAACACAAAGAAAGACTATTTTAACCGAGCTAATGAAATAATTCCGAAAGAACCGCATATTGAATTAAAGAAAAATCCGCTAGCAATGAAATAAATAATTCCTCAGAATTCATTGAGAAAAATAAAAACCATGAAGTGAAAGAAGGTGAGATTCTGGTATAATTGTCAATTCATTATTTCCTTTAGTACCTATTCCTAATAGTGTAAAATATTTGGAAAACTTGCTCCCTAGAAATGATATGAGCATGGCAAAAATAGAAGAATATATCAAACTAACAACCCTCTGCGTGTCTCACAATTGTTTCTAAATTGAGGGAAAATGCCTTTAACAACACCAGGGGACTGCTATAGACAATAATTTGTCTCCATTTGTGGCTGATTTCTTTGAAATTCAATTCAACAGGGATACTAAGTACTAGAAGCTAGGAGTATTGA
The DNA here is from genome assembly GCA_038088585.1 of Chrysina gloriosa. NCBI lineage: Eukaryota > Metazoa > Arthropoda > Insecta > Coleoptera > Scarabaeidae > Chrysina > Chrysina gloriosa. The sequence goes on from CM076090.1 coordinate 23,343,124, forward strand.
GATTAGATATGTACATGATATTTTTGCCATTTTCAATACTAACGAGTAAAGTTATAGCCCTTTTAAACGAATTAAATTCTAAATTCAACACCATATAGTTTACGGTGGAAAAAGATGAAAACAATAAACTTCGATTTCTCGATACCTTAGTAATTAGGAATAACACAAGCTTCGAAGCAAACATATCGTAAAGGAACTAATGTCAACAGGTTTATAACTGAGGATTTTAAAAACAGTTTTCAGCAAAAATAGAATCAGTTATTAAATTTACCACCTCAGCAAAGAGAGATAACAGAAAGAACTGAAATATATAAGAAATATGGCCGAATACAATAGTTTCCAAGCAAAATTAATAGATAACAACTAGGAAACAAAACTTCAATTCCCTGATTACGAAATCCGCGAGCCTAACTTCAGGTAAACAAACCACCAAATGCGATATCCATTCTATTATTGCGCGAAAGGCCTTCCCAAAGTCCTCAAACAATTAAACTTACAGTTCGCATATAAATGAATCATTTCATTATGTACAGTCCAAAGACAAGGATGAAATCGGGCATCTACGATGTCGGTTTTCAGGAATGTGGCATATAAAATATATTGGACAAACACAGCGATCAAGTCTAACATGATTTAAGACAGGCATTGCTCATTTTCGGTGTACAGACCTGAAAAAACCGAGATTGCCCGACAAGTTTTAGGCAAAGGACATGCTCTGCCAATAGAAAAATTGAAAATAATTCAAACAGTAGACAATAACAGGGAACTGGATGGCTATGGAAGGATATACATCTATAAAAATAGAAAGAGAATTATGAATACAGATGGGCGAAAAAGTTATCAAATTAAGAGATTGGAGACGCTCGATAGAGTATGAATTTCAGGTTACGAAATATCATAATTACACGGTTTTTAATATAGGAATTCGGTTTCAATAGTGTTTTGGTGAGGTTTGTGCGAGCGTTCAGTATGCGATGTTCATTGTGCAGTGCTTATAAGGTGTGTGCAGTGTTCGCTGTGAACCTTGATTAAATATCAATCACTGGCGACATTTAATTCCCCCAATGAGGATGGTATCTTAGTTACCGAAATACGAATCTGAAATTATTTCCGAAAGGTGTGGAAAGGGTAATTTTTACTTATTCATATATTATCTAAACCACTCCTTACACAGATATTCACATTATATTAGTGTCATTGTAATTTTTATCTTCTATGATTGCCCTTAAAAAGATAAATTGCATACGTCTTATGCACTGTATGATTTTCTTGATTATATCATTATTATTTTGTTTTTCTGCGTTACTGTGACAATTATTATTATTATTATTATTATTATTATTATTTTGGAGTTCTTTTTATTAAATTGGAAATTAAGAACTATTCATACTTTTGTATTTTCTTTTTACTTATTAAGTGGAGTCAGGAAGATTTTTGGCCGTTATAGAAGGAGCAAAGACACAACTAAAATCAACGCTGTTCTATCTTCGGTTTGACCCGTAACACGAATGAAGAGATAATACCTATACATTTTATTTTACCTAAATGGTGATAGTAATTGCATCTTCAAACCAGTTTTATCTACAAATAGATAAATGCGCGTTCTACACATTTTCCGTTTCTACTTCTGAAGTTGTTGTTCACGAACTTCTTTTATGTGTTAACTATAAAATGCCAAAAATTGTATCCGACCTATTATGTGCAATTTAAGTATCTACATCTATGGATAGCTCTTATTCGCTCACATATTAGATAATAAACAATAGGTATTCATAGTCAACAAGGTAATAAACTTTTGACATGTGTATGTCCTACTTAATATATTTTTCTAGATTATAAATTCCTCTGCGATCCTAAACCACATGTGATTCATAATGATTTTCATTTTACAAGATTTAAAGCATCTTTAGGTTGAAATCAAGTTTCAGCTTATATATATATGCTTTATTTCAGATTTAAGAAACTATTTATATGATGTCATTGGTTATTATAAAAACCACGTAAGTGCATTTCATACTATCGCGTGCTTTGGCCGCACCTTAACCACAGATAATTTTCATTAAAAAATGGGTCAACATACATCTAGCATATTTGTAATCTACTAAAGATGTCAGGATAAATTACCCATTTTATGTTACATCAATACGTTATTAACTTTTTGGTCATTTCCTGCGAAATTGTTTGATGATAGTTAATTCAACCATAAATCGTTAGATTTTGAACACGTTTGCTGTTTTTCATGAAATTTCCGTCTTCAGCCTACCTATCAATCGAATTTAATGTGTCATATAAATTATCCATTATTGCAATTATCATTGTTAACAAGCGGATGCAGCCATTAGTACGATGAAACCTCAGCACGGGTTATGCTTTTAAGTTAAGTGAGTGTTACAATATTCTCTTAGTCGGACATGCATAATTAATATCTTGATTGTAAAATGTAATTGTCTCCTTTATAGTGTTGAGTAATCAAATTTATCGTCACGACTTTACAACTTCAGCAAGTAAGTTAATTTCTTAATGAAGCGACAATATACGCGATCTGCTTTAAAATTAACAATATCTGTTTCTGTTTTATCGATGCTGTATTGAAGATTGCGCAGCAATAAATGAGAATTAGCGATGATTTATGGTATCATTTCGACTTTAGATATATCAAGGTTAAACAGACATTAAAAAGATTCTCATTTAGAGTGCCTACATCCGTGTAGAACACAGTACTACTGCTAGGCATTAGAAGATAATTATTGCGATTAATACTGTGGTGATTAAAGAAAAATAAAAAAGGAAGTTAATTTAATTAGTAGTAAAATTACAACCACCCTCAACTAGGCCAAGTTGAAACATTGATTTTGCAGTTGTGTATTTAAATCTAATTGCAGCCAATTACGAACCTACAGTGGTTGTGTATACATTTTAAACAATCCTATGACAGGTTTAAAAAACAAGGAACCAGGCATTAAGCTATTTCGGTGTACCAACTAGGTAAAATTAGTAAGAGTGGTGTTGAGTAACACTTAGAATGTAATAGTGGGAGAGATGTCTTTTTCTCCGGAAATAAACCACCTAACAAAAGAAAACTGGAAAGAATGTTTTGAAGATTGGTTTTCATAAATGCAAAAATGCATCGACTGTAAAGGGAAATGTTTTGAGAAATTATAAAAATGTGTTTCGTCAATATATTGAAGGAAAGATTACAGGAAGTCTTTTAAATTTGTATTGAAAAATGTAATCAAACATGGTAGAGTGAAAGCAAATGGCAATTGACTTTCGCCGATAACCTAGCAATATGGGCCAAAACAAAAGAAAAACTTCTAAAAGCTTAAAAAAATAAGGTCTGCCTAACTCTGATAAAACAACGCTAACAGATAATAAAATGTGTACTATGGGACGCAAGAAGACCGGTTAGCTTTCATGCTAAATTTGATAATGTCTACTTATTTGATGGGTATAATAACAGAAATATGATACGAAGACAGAAATGAAGATTGGAACTGCAGAAAATATTTGGAAATTTCAAGTACGTATCTAAGAAAACGAAAGCAAGAATAAGTAAGGCCTCCAAAGGATCACCATTAACATGTGTTAGTCAAACAACGAAAAAGTACTTACAAACATAAGATAGTAAGCAAGATCCATACAACTATATAGGACGGTAAAAGTCCTGAGGAAAGTTAAATGTGATAATGTTAAACTCACATAATGAACCCAGTATCATCTCTCTTATAAAAATGCAAAGAATAATATAATTGAGGCATTTGGACAGATTAAACAACACATATGCTTTAAATGGTGCTACAAGAAGAAATTCACAAATTTACTGATCCGTTACACGTTTCCAAACGTCTTCGTTGTAAAATTTAACTCGTGAAGTTTTCAGTGAATAATTTTCTAGGGCCCCAAATGTAGTTTAATCGAACAGGAAGATATGGACTTCATTCTTTTCTTGCCATATTATTGGTTTGTAGAACTCAAACGGATATACAAAGCTTCAGTAATAAATATAGTTAACGTTTTCTTCGCCCTTCCTGTTATTCCATATACCATTGATGCTATACACATTATGATTGAAACCAATCGGCATGTCATGTATTGTGGGAGAGGAGCGACCTTATGTATTATTCAACCTACAGCACAATAAATATTACACGAATATTTAGTTAAGAAGAAAGTTTATCCTGATGGCTTCCGTAAAGATTGGCCGATGATCAGAAAAGACTCATGTTGAATGGAATATGAAAACGCTCAAGAAATTCAATGATGGTACGTCCAAAAGTGTATACAACATGGTAGCAGGAGACAAAACCTGGACATACCTACATACTTATGTAAGCCCAAATTAAAACGACAATCGAGGTTTTGCCTCCGCCAATTAAGGAATAATCACGAAAATTACCGAACCACTTTTCTTCATAACAACACCAGACCTCACCTACCTACTCGAACAATCGAATATTTGAATATGTAAAACGCCGAAGGATTGATTTGTTGGGGTCATTCTCAAATTTATTATTTTGGTTTCGAATCAACAAAAACAATGTGGTCAACTTTTCTCAAGATCAGACATCGACTTCAGAGTGAAACAAATGTTTACAGAACTGATTCCACCAAATGCAGAAGTGTGGTAATCTTAAAGGACACTGGGTTGAAAACGAATAAACTCTAAACTCGTTTACATCTATCAATTAGTTTTACTTTTTTCGTTTTCATATACGAAGGTGGACTGAAAAGTTTTGAGCCTAACAGAAACAATTTTTGCTGATCAAACACAATTATATTTTTCTACCTACTTTCATTTCAAATTGATACACTTAGTCCAGCGATGCTTCAAACGCTTTACCCAGTCGAAATATTGGTTGGCGTCTTGCTCTGCAAAATACACATTTACGGATTGCATGAGCTTCTTGTTTGAAGAAAATTTTTGTCTTACAAGCCAACCTTTGAGCTTAGGAAACTAGTCACTCGTGAATGCGGAGGGTGATCAATTAATTCGAACGGTTACTCATGAATTTTGGTGATGGCGACTATCGAAGTGTGAGACGATGCCTTGCTTGATGGGGAAACAGTTTTTTCTTGTCCAGATTTGGCCGCTTTCTTAAAATTTCTGTCTTCAGCTGGTCAGATAATGATGCATCCCTGTTATTATTTTACAGTTTAGTAATCGATGAACACAATGCCATGACTATCCCAAAAAATTGTCGCCATTATCTTTGCGGCCGATGAAATTGTCTTCGTCTTCTTTCGAACAGTTACTCCCTTTGCAATCAACTGCTTCGACTGTTCTTTCATCTCAGGAGTACAATAGTGGATCAAGAATTTATCAATAGTTATGAATCGAAGCAAAAATCCTTCTCGTTTCGCTTAAAACACACCAATAAAGCCTTGAATGGTTAATTCGAACGCGCTTTTGATCCAAAGTGAGGATTCTCTTAGATGCCGCATTCAATTTTTTCATGTTCAATTCTTCATGCAATATGTTATAAACGCCTTCCTTAGCTATACGTACATCCTTTGCTATTTCTTTTACTTCGATTCGCTCGTCATTAACTACCATTTGATGGATGTTTTAAATGTTATTGGTGGTTCTCGCGATTGATGGTCGTCCGGACGGTCGTCGGTCACTCCCGTGCAACCACGTTTAAATTCAGTCAACCATCTTTTCACGGTGGCAAATGATGGAACAGGTTCCCCATAAACAGTGTCCAAATCGGCTTTAATTTGCGTCAACGTATTGCCTTTTAAATGCAAAAATTTAATCACGGCCCGATATTCGAATTTTTCCATTTTTATGAAAATACTGATACCCACTGACAGAAGAATCTGAGAGTTAAGGCTGTATTCAAAAGGTCAAATTGATTTATCATTGCTTTAATGCTAAGCAGAAAAGATCGGAAATGTAAATACAAATGTACTAACAATATATGGTAAGTAAGTAAAAGATCAACACTATAAAAAAGAACCAAATTAATCAAACGACAAAAGTTCCTTGACCCTTTGCTTAACTTTTGTGGCACAGAATTTGTTTTTAGTGCATAATAGCGATTGAACAATAAATCTGATTTATTTACATAGTAATTTGATAAAAGTATACATTGTTGCATGATAATTTATTTTCATCAATCACTTGTTTTTTGAGTAATGACGTCATACTTTTTAAAAATAGTAACCCCCAGTTTCTTTTCTTGATTTTGAGAGATTTCTTCATTACTGAACTGATAGTATAAAAATATTGCCATCTTACATAAGAAATTCTTCGAGTAAATGAAAATTGAATGTTCGAAAACGTCAATTTATTATTAGCACAAAATAAGAAAAAATCCTTTGCTATGCCAATACAATTTTATAGAAAGGGTTCGAACTTCTATCCGCCAACTTTCTGATAATACGTAAGCCAATGCCGAAGTTCTTTTTGTAGATATTGAATCGTTTCCAAGCTAATTATGCGCATTTCATCTCTAAGGCAATGTTCTAGCTCAGCAAAATTTTGTAGTCTATTTACGTAGGCCTTGGGCTTTAAATAGCCTCATAAAAAGTAATCGAGGGGTGTAAGGTCTGGGAATCTCGCGGGCCATTTTATCGTTCCTTGCCTGCTAATCCACCTTCTCGAAAAGCAATTGTCTACAAAACCTCGAATAAGCTGCGCATAGTGTAGCACATGGAATTATCTGGAAGGTCTGGATTATTATCATTTGGAAAAATTTCAAGCGCTGGAACACGGTCATTTTCCAAAAACAGGAAATATCTTACTCTTGTGAGGATTCCTTCAAAAAGAAAGGCCCTACTATTCTGTACTGTTCTAGTCCACACACTTAATTTCTGCCGGTGTTGAGTACGTGCGTCAACCATCCAATGAGGATTTACTCGACTCTAATACCTGCAATTTTGCGGATTCACTGTGCCATTGTGACAAAAATCGCCTCGTCCGAAAAGTCAATGCTGGTGCAGACGTCGATTTGCTTGGCACAAATCTATCATAATTTCATAAAATTGTAACCGCCTCCGGTCGAGGTTATCATCGTTGAGTTCATGTTCAAGTTAAATCTTATAAGGATGAAATTTTTCCTTCGTCATAATACATAATAGTGTGTCCTAACTAACTTTGTTGTCTAACGCAATCAATCTAGACGTATTGTGGGTACTTAACAAAATGTGTCAGATCTTTAACTTTTAAACTTCCAGGTTTCTTTATATCTTTATCACCAGTTTCTAGAAATTTAGACTACTTAGATATTTTTATATTTCTTGTCTTATCCCTGCATCCGACGAATATTAAAATCTTAATCCTGTGTGTAACAGTAAAATATGCCATAATAATTAAATTGCAATAAGTTTCTGTACCACTAATGTTAAGAAGTAACGCTTTGTAATGATTTGTACCTACCTGATCTGTAAAAAGCATCTCGCACTTCGAAAAACAAACTGGGATAACGTTTCTGCTGGCAACAAAGTTTTTGCTTTATTTTACATTTTGCGTTTTCTAAGAGTCAATTGTTATTTACTCAAAGAATTTCTTCTTTCTACTAAGAAAAAAGTATGACGTTTTACTCAAAAACAACTAATGATTGAAAATCAATTGTCATGCAACAATGCGTATCACCAAACACTCTTTTATAGCCATTGACTCTACCCATTCTTTCTTATTTTTTGCAAGTTTCTTTGCCGTGGTCCAGTCGGATCCTTTTCGCTTCCCATATACTTCTCACTAGTCTCATCTTGTTCATTCGAATTAGATGCGTGAACCACCTCAACTGTTGTTTTTGGATCCTTTTACTTACTGATCCCACGTCCAACTCTTGTCTGATGTCATCATTCTTTATTTTGTTTCTTCTTGTTACGCCTTTAACTCTTCTGAGGTATTTCATTTCTACTGCGTGGATTCTACTTCTCTGTGCTTTTGTTAACACCCAGCTTTCACTTCCAAAGATACTATGGGTACATATATTGATTTATATCCTGCCATCTTCGTTTTACTGCTTAGTTCCCTCTTCCCAATGAAGGTGTCTTTCAATGTGTGGTACATTTGTGTGGCGGTATTTATTTTATCGCTTATTTCTCCTCATTTCTCCTCTATTATACACTTTCACTCCCAGGTATTTAAATACCTTTACCTGTTCCAATTTGTTATTGTTCATTTTTATTTTTATTTCCCTTTCTGTATTTCGAATCAGCATGACTTTAGTTTTGTTATTATTTATTTTCATTCTTCTTTTGCTGAATTGTTTCTCATCTGCTGCACATATCATTACATCGTCAGCAAAGGCACATTCCGATATCCTAACTTCTTCGAGGTTCCGGAAACCAACATGTAATTGCTTAGTTTTCTTATGTACTTCTTTAATTATGTCGTCCATAATTATTATGAAGAGTGTCGGGCTTAGTACTCCATCTTACCGCAACACTTCTTTTAGTAAAAAGTCTTAGATTCTCCATTTTCATATCTAACATAGTTCCATGTGTTGGTATATAGACTCCAAACTCCTCTTCTCAGTTGATGCTGTGCCCCTCTTTTCCTTAAATTTTCCCATATTTGTAATCTATGTACACTATGAACGCTATGTAGATTTCTTTATTTATCAAATTATTCAAAAGTTCCAATTTCGTCCAACAAAATTTTATTTCGCTTTTACTGAATTTATTCCCCCATACTTTAGGCATGCATATATATATATATATATATAAATATATATATATATATATATTCATGTATAAATAATATTCCCTAGAGCAACAGCCGGATTGGACATAAACAACAAAATTTATACGCTCTAAAATACGATAGAAATGCAATGCTATTTATGGTGAAGGCGCCGGTATGAAGTGCATATTCTGAAATATGATTGTATAATTTCTTATTCTATTCCTACACAGGCACCCAATTATTTTAATTAATTCACTTTCTCTTAGTAATAAATGATTATCCCACATTATTTCAATACAATGAGATTATATTGCTTGCTGCAGTTGTTTGCATTTGAACGTCTTCAGTGATTTCGTACAGCTTTTCTTAATTCAGAAAATAACTTCCGACAAATAAAAGACAAGCAACAAGATGCCAAAGTAAACATGAAGGATTTGATATTCATACTTGAATTTTACCTATCTCCTAATAATGCAACGATCTTTGGTCATTTGTCGATTTCCGGATGAATTGATATTAATGAGGGCTAAACTTTTTCGCCACAATATTTTGCAGAACTGAGTTGAGAATTCTCAAATCTAATGAAGAATTTAGCGTTTTTGTTGTTGTAAAATCAAATTAATTTTTTCCTTCGTCCATTTTCAGGGAATCCTACATTTTGTCATCGCCCAGATTTTTACAAAATCTAACATCCTCCCTTTATTTATACTTTTAATTTGAGTTTTGAAACAACGCTTGCGGGCTAAAATGCTAAAAATTTGGGAACATCCCATTCGTTCTTAATCAATCGTAATGTCAGAATCTTTGAATAAATCAAGCATTTTTTGGTCATTAACTTAACTGTCAGTTCAATTTTTCGGTCACTCGGCCTATCATCATGAGATATTTAAAAGAAATCGTACCTAGAAGAAACGGTAAAATTAAGGGTTATCAAATGAAAGAAAATAAGACTGATGTCCAGAAACAGAGAACAGTGATGAAAAGTATGAAAAAGCTTAATTGCATTTTAAAGTTACACCGTATAATAGCAAAATTGAGGATTAAGAAACTTAAGTAATTATCAAACAAATGTCTTCTATTATTACTTACAGCAAATATATTTCAATCAGCACGAATATTAAAGTAGAACATTTCATTTCTTTACCTATGTAGGTACGTACATATGTATTTATATAACATAGCACTGGCCATCAGGACACACACCGTTCAAGTTGGCTACTTAAATTGTAAGTAAACTTTTCATACAGCTAAAGTACATACTCTAATATAAAATCTTTACAAATCAGTGCACATAAAAAGTTCGCATAACCATTTTTCAAACAACGCTCGATATAAATTCAGAAAAAATGAGCACTTGTATTTTTAATTACTGAATTTATGAACCAAAAATGCAGATGTAAGCGATTGCTTAAAGTTGCACAGAATAAACTGGTAAACATACATGTTACTCCCTCACACACTTGCGATGTTGTTACGTATTGATTTTACCATAAAATCTCCTGCCATTCTTTTTCTCATTTTCGGTGCCCACTGTTTCACAGTATATTTTTAATTAAGGGTTTGTGTTTGCTATAAATTTGATTTAGATTGCCGCTAGCTCCAACGAGATAAATTTCCATACATCCTTCGATTCGCGTGAAATACACATACGCTGTGCAGTTTATCCGGCTAACAGTTCAAAGTGAAACTATGTATGTATATACGTAGCTAATATACTGTGAAATTTTACTGCAGCGTCTGTATTAAACTATTGTTGTAATTGCATTTTCTACGATATCTACGTCATGAAAACTTTAGTTGTCATAAAATCAGTAAACATGGGTTTGCTATTAGGTGGGTTATGTCTTTAAAATTAGAATGCAATTGTAGATACATATCTTATACATAAATTTAGCAATATGTAACGTTCTTTTTGTTAATCTTTTTCAAAAACTTATAATTAGTTAACGTACATATAATAATTATATATTGCGATTAGTTCTTATTGGTCCTTCCGTATATTTTGACGCAGTGTAAAAATTCTGTTTTTTACTTCATTTTGAGTAATGTCGTAATGTGTATATGTTTTTAATAAGATACCTGTATACTTACAGTTTTTCACGTTACTCTTAATGGAATCTTAATGATATCAGGTTGTAATGTTTGTAGTTTTTTATATATTTGAGCTTTTGCTGAAGAAAGTGGGCTAGTGTGAGTTGAGTATTATGAAGGAGTATTTAAACAAATGAAGTGCTACCTAGTTTACCAAAACTATCTTTATTATTATATCTAGCTGTCAAGAATTTGTAAATGTAATAGCGATTATAGAATAGCTATTATATACTCAGTCGGTTGTCAGTAAAACCTTCAAGTGTTTTAGAGAAACGGGTCATGTTAAGGACGTTCCAAGGAGCGGTCGGCCTAATATTGCAACAAACGAAGATATGAGGCAAGATGTGTTACTAGAGGTAACTAAATATCCCTGTTCGTCGACTTAGTCAGTTAGCTTTAAATTTCCATGTAAGTAAAGACAACATTTTCATTTACAACATTTTGAGAAACATTATCCTTACAAATCTAGTTTGGTGCAAGAGTTATCAGATTATTTTGAGAGACTCGCAGAATGTTGCAACACATGGTAAAGCAAATTAGCAATTTTCCGAACTTTGTCAATAACATTTTTTATAACAAAGCCACTTTCGGTCTAAATAGCAGTGTAAATAGATACTATTGTCTATATTGGGCTGCTGAAAACACCCACTGGATGATAGAAATCCATACGTAAATACCGGAAAAACTGAATGTGTGTGCAGGAATTTGTCGTGATCAAATTATCGGATTTTCTTTTCATTCCTGGGAACATCGCTAGCAATGGTTATCTACAGATACTGCAAGAACAAAAATTTCCGTATAGCAGAGCCGTCCTTCCTGACAATAAGTCCGGTTTCAAGATGGGGTACCACCACAGTCACCAAACCTGACACCTTGTGACTACATATTCTAAAAAGAGTTAAAATGATACCTTTTGCTATATTTCTAATTTTTTATGGTGTTTTGTTTAGTTCTCTGTGATAACAATTTGAATCATGAGATCTTCAACTCAAAGTTAAATTTGGTACGTATCAAGGTGTATCGGTTATTATTATGTTTTCTCTAGGTTCTCTTCGCTGTAGTATCATATTACTGAAACTAGTGGTAAATCATCAAATTTCCATTTCATAGTTTTATGATTGTTTTACATAATATAAGCTTTTTCTTTAAAAATAGAATGAACTTCTTCCTAATTAGTTAATATAGATTCAAATGGTGTAAATAATTAGTAGCTGTTCTAAGATGTTCTTGTGATGCTAGAATTACTGTCATCAGCGAATATACCTGTTTTCCTACTGTTGGTTGTTGAAAAGTCTGATTGTGGGCTAAATAAAGTAGAAAGTTATGGCTTTAAGACATTGGCATGTAGATACCCAGGATTGATTAATGTTATGGCCGTAGTTTTTGATCGATGATTCTATTTTATCTTCTAAATGTGCTGTCGGTAAAACACATCCCAGATCTTATGAAGGGCCTGATCAACGTATGAAAATGAACTTATGCAGTATTCCCTTTCTCAAACGCTTCATTGATTATGTTGTTATAAGTTGAATTGTAAAGTATTCGTGATGCAAACCAAATTGCTGATCTGGTAGACAACTTACATGCGCTCTCAGAAATAACCTTTTGAACTAATAATTCCTCAAGAACTTTAGATGTGCGACTAGTGGACAGTAAACTTATGGGGCATTATGATTTCCTTTAAAAGTAGAATCCTGCACATCAAATTTACATATCCTGGTGAATTTTTATGTAAAACAACCTGTAGAAATCTGAATCGGATATTTGCTTGCAAGTTTTGGTACAACTTACATTTTATTAATTAAGAAAATTGTGACCCTTACATCAGAAATTGGTAACTCAACATTTTTCTTAACTTCAGGAATAAAAATGATATATTCAAGACCCAGGATTATTATTTCTGCAACTTTTTCTTCAACATCTTCGAACTGCTTGAACAATAATAACTAGTGTATCCCCAAATAATTTGATTAAAAACAAGAGAATAAGGGCCGATAACGAGTCTCCAGAAAGTACTCAAAGATATTTCATAATCTTCTAAAATGCGGAAATTTTGACTTTTGGGTTTCATTAATACCCCCAGTAAAACAGAATATCCAAGAAAGTTTTCTTCAACGCTTACGTAAACTATATTGACTATTCGAAGATAAGCTATTCCCCGTTAAACTCGAGGGAAATTAGGACTAAGGAAACTACATTTTATTTCGCAAACTTCGAATATCTTACAAGAAACACATTGGAGCAAATGTTTGTACAAATATAGTAATTAAACACTGTATCATTTAATGTGTATTGTATATGTACCCATCGTTCATTAATCCATACCATAGTCAAAGTGTTGCAGTTCAAACAAATTTCGTAGAGAGAAAAATAAAATGAACCCGCAATGGGACATACAACTCAATTGAATTTTACCACGATTCCAACAAACTTTCTAATTCGATTAATTGATGCGTATCAAACATCGGCAATAGAGCCGAGAGAGAAAATGAACCGGGGTATATATGTATGTATGTATGTACGTTCATGACCTGCTGGTAAAACGGATAAGAAGTTCTACTTGCACTTGTACAACAAAAACTAGAAAGTGTTTACATAAAAGCAGTAACTCCATGTAAGTTAAATTTCAAAGGAAAACTTTATTTAAGCAGAAAATGTAATATGTAGAATTCTCCGTGTATCTTTAAAACAGACACTGAAATAATAGAAATCTTGGTCTTATCTTTGGCCCTAATTATTCCTGGGAGTCCTCTTGGTTGCTTTGCGGTTCCGTTACATTTCTAAGGTACTATCAAACTAATGTTCAAAATGTATGTACTTAATTATAGTAATACTTTATTTAACAATGATAATTTAGTAGGAATTAAAGATAATAATTAATTCTATTGTATTATTATAACATAACTTATGATTATTGACATGTGTTCAGTTAAGTAATGCCCTTTAGTAAGCATTACAGAAACAATTTGTACAAGCACTCCTCGTGCAGAAATTTCTTGAGTATGTAGCTAAAAACTTACGATCCAGTTTCAAAATATCCTCCAATCGGCACAAGTACTACCAACAACGAACTTAGTACTCATGAATCATAAGGACTATGATTAGGGAGGGTGCTGAATTATGTCGTAAGGTTCTAATGTTTTTCTATAAATGGGTAAAATAAAGGGATTTATTATCATCAAGAAAAAAACTGGCGCTTTGCTGATGAGCTTCAGTGAAAGCAAAACCGACTTGAAGCTTTCACTTCTGGTTAATTCAATAGGCACTCCAAATTCTTTACCACATCCTACTGTACTGGTAAAGAATGGTAAATCGCATTGCCAGGTAAATCATGTCACCTTTGATTTTGAATTCTATCTACGAGCTCTTTGATAAAGCATTTACAGGTCTCGATACTGCCAGTTGCATCTAGTTTTGAGTTTATATTATTTAAGGATAATTGATCCAGAGGCTCAATTGAATACTACGATACTTGAGTTACTAGTGCCTTTATCAGATAATTCGATCAATATGGCAAACTTTTGTGAAAACATCAAGTAGTCCCAAACTAGGTATCCAATAGCTTTAGACATTTACTACAGGATCTGCACTTTTATGCAGATAATATTTGGGCATCCAATGTTCGATGTCCACCAGTTATTCCTTAGTTACAGAAGGTTCGTGGTCTTATTACAACTCCAGGGCACTTCTACCAATGTTCTAGATTGCTTCGACTTTGTCTGTTGCTATTCGGACCGGAATTGGTCCTCAGACTATCTACCCCTTACAGTTTTTGGCACTTCTGAGATCAGGCTCAGACCCTATGAGAGCAGTATTACTACACTCCCGAGGCAACTTTTTGTCTTCTCAGTATAATAATAATAATCATCTTTACTTATCTTATAATATAACACAGATGCTGTTCGATATGCTTCAAATGTCTATGCTTGAAATTTTGAGTTTCAGTTTGAAGATGGTTGAAAAATTTGCTATGCTTACTAGATATCGGCATTGTTTTATTCCCTGTGTTACAACCATGTAAATGTAAATTTATTTTTGTAAGCTTAGTATAATATTTCGTACACGTATAATACATACATGTACAGTTATAATGCTTAGATCTCTGAAGCCACACCTGCGGGAATTGCGCATCGGGAGATCCCCATTATATGAATTGCTTGTTAGTGCAAAAGAAAAACACTGTGGGGGCTTGTAGAATTACCCCCATAGGTTACACCGAACTTCAGATGGCACTGAAAACAAGCAAAGTACTATGTTCTCGAGATATTTACGTAGCAGTATTTGGACAATTGACGAAGCGCATAAACTACGCGACTTAACCGCTTACAAAGAACATTTATGTGGCCTTTCGAATCTAAGGCATCATCAAGTGTCAATCCCAGCATCTTAACGGAGGTGACAAACTCTAAACCTAATGTGTTACTGGGTGTCGAGAGTGTCTTTGTAGGCAACCTGAATAAAATTGCCGTTGTTTTAGTAGTATTAATACGTAATTTATTGTTTAAATACCCCTTCGAGAGTTTGGTTAATGTCACTTTCAAATGTACAAAAGGTGAATAAGTGAGGCTGCGATGTATTCTTTGATATTATTATGTCAATTTCAGTAACTGGTTTCAAGTAGAATGAATTTTGGAGATTGGTTGGGAGTTGCCAATCCCGAAACGAACATGGAACCTGACATGTTGTGTTATTCAGTTGCTAAAAATATAAATTAAATGAATTTGGGATTTTCTACTTTGTTAGATACCTCTCGTTATTATTATTTTTTTGTTACCGGACACTAGCCTCTCCTTTTATTTATTTTCACTATTACGTTCAACATCGCTTTACTTTTATTCTGCGATTTATTTCTTTTTTGTTAGGGATTCCCGTTTGACCTCGTCTAGTGCGCGTATGTGTAGGTGATTTACTTTATTACTCTTATATAAACTTGCCTCT
The DNA here is from genome assembly GCA_038088585.1 of Chrysina gloriosa. NCBI lineage: Eukaryota > Metazoa > Arthropoda > Insecta > Coleoptera > Scarabaeidae > Chrysina > Chrysina gloriosa. Next base: position 23,358,791 of record CM076090.1, read on the forward strand.
TCAGTTCAATAATTTCAGGAGTAAGCTGAATCTTGTTAACGCGTGCGTAACTTTCTTTTTAAGAGGAAAACAAGATCTGAAGTTGGGCTGGATTAAACTAGAAAAGGCGTTCACAGAATCGCGCTCAAACACTGCATACCAGGATTCTGCCCTTAGTTCAGACTGAAAGCGAGTAATATTCTCGAACCAAATTAATCTCCTCACTACTACAGATAATCTGTCTGCGGGCTTATTCGTTACGAAGTGTAACAGTTGGTCATAATGTTCAGATAGGGCTGCGTTTACAATTTTAGTGCAGTAAGTATTTATGCTCTCAGCACTCATCAAAATATTATCTACGCAATTAATGCTGCTAGACTAGAGATGAAGTCTATGAATTTCATTGTTTGGTTATTCTTAAAATCCTTAAAAATGAACATTGAAATCGCCTTCAATTGCTGTTGGTTTATTCTCGCGACAAACTAATAGCAGAACGTCACAAAAGGCATCCAACAATATGAAAAAGTCACTAGATGTTACTCTGTATACAACGATACTAAGTATTTCTTGGTCGCAACAGTCAGATGAGACAGACCGGAAATACTTCTAACCTCGAAACCGTTGTCTATTCGGCCATAAATAGTCACGCCTCATCTTCTTTTGTCTTTTTAAATTAGCCATGGATAAACCATCGTTTTAAGCCCGTGTTGAAATAGGGGTAGAAAATTCAGCCGCAGTTATTCCTACCTTTCGAATTTTATTGGGTAAACCTTGCATATTCTGGTGCAAAATACTTATGACGAGGTGCGTGGCAACGAAAAGAATCATCTCTATCCCGCACTGGTGCTTATTCTCTAAGTTTCAGTACGTCAAAAGTACATATAATCACCTCCGCTATAGCCCTATATCCTTTGTAGTTAAAATGTAGTCCATAGGAACTGTATACTTTTTTTCGTTATGTTCACATGATTCACAAAATTTTGCGTCTTCGAATGTTTTGACTTTTTCAAGTATTTCTTTATTTATGTCACGGATATTATAATGGAGACTGAATTTATAATATCTACAAAGTATAAAAGACAAAATTAGGTTTGTATGTCTTGTGCTTTATATACCTCTTCCAGTGATCTGAGTCTGATTCTGGTTCGGTTTAAAAATTGTTTCTAGTTTTGTGCTGTTTGTTAACTTATGATCAGCAAGATGGCAATCATGGCTGTCATCAAGGATGAGACTCCGATACTTGCGCACTGCTATCGATGAAGTTTCCCTAGTGGTAACGGAGTGAAGGGATACACTATTGCTAATATAGGGAGCATTTTCCATAAATAAATAGTCTGTTTGGGATCTTTTCTTATCTATTTGAATCAGATCTGTCTGCGTACATGTTGATGACAGTAGCTGCCCATTGATGTTGAACGATAGTATCCTGTAGCTTGCCATCGCCTATCGCCCATCGCTTGGCTCGTTATTTATGATTCTTTAATTTAAAAAGTTCATTTTACTTCTTACATGGGTCTCATTTTTTCATATTTGTTAAGTGTTGTCATTGATTTCAATGCCTCGCTGAGTTGGTACTCATATGTATTAGCTATGTCTGCATAAATATAACGTTAATCATCAGTATTGGATCCCATTGCTTCAAAACTATGCTAATTTTTAAAACTCTTTTTCATAAAAATCGAATTCGGTTCGACCACCGTTTCAAACACATATAGAAACTATTTTTATTGAAATAGTTTGCAGGAGAATATATGTAGACCACAAAAATGTAATAAAAAAGCGATTCTTTGAGCAGGTGGTTTTTAAACGTGTTCGTAAAGCGCTTACGTAGCTTTGTGCATATTCATGAATGTGCATATGCATCATCAATATTCACTACACTTTGAAACATTTCATCATGGATAGTTTGTTAAAAAAGAATTTTGTGTTTCAGAACTTATCCTCGTGTTATTTATAAATCAATATGACGACATTTATGATTCAAAAATTAAGTGATTGTCACTTATTACGATAAGTAGTTTAGATAACAGTGATCAAAGAAGCGTCTAAAACTAGACTAATTCCAATAATACAATTCCATCAAAACTGAAAACGTTTGTGATATTTTTTCTAGTTCTCTTATGGTATCTAATTTTTATAAGATACCTGATTGCATTAGTACACTAGGGGAATTATTGTATGGTAAATATAAATTCAATTAGATATTGTTTATAATTAAAGCACAGTCTGTACAATTGATTATTTTATTTATTAGTTTTTGAAACTGAAATTACTAGTCTTTAAGAAATTAACGAGCATTTGATTTCCAGACTAGTACGCCGCATTTGCATTTCTTCTCCTCCCGAAATGCACCAGGATTCTATTTTCGAGTTCAATACGGTGCCGTACGTTTATTTTATAATTGAGTTCATTCAACAACTAAAAATAAATTTTTGAAAATGTTAACCTTGAAAATATGAACTGTGCATGTTTATTTTTGGTCGTGTCACGAAAATAACATTGTACGCATTGTATTTTCAGAAAGGACTGCACACACTAGACATATGTAAATGAGTACATGGCGTCATATGTAGTATAATAGGCAAACTTTTACTCGCGTTTGTAATGCAACTGAAACTAACTAAAACTGGGTTGATAGTACTCCCACATATTTCACTATATGTTTGCTTGCTGAAAATTTTGTGTGAAAATTTTCATTGTTATAAAAATGAATTGATTTCAAACTTATTTATTTTAGACAAATCATCAGTTGTGCCATTTAGCCCAATGTAATGTGCAAAATTAAATTAATTAAAAATATCTAGCTTATTAAACTGAGTTTACTGAATATTCTATTGATATGTACATACATAAACAGTATCCCTGGCTGGACACATGAATAGGCTGTGAGGTTCAGCACTGCTTGAATAGAAACTAATTTCTATCATAATTTATATTACAAAAAATCAATCCCCTCTCAGAAATTAAAGAAAAAGAAGAAATTATAAACTGTAGTAAAGTTCATTTTTCGCAGTAGTTACCACAGAATATTACTACGAAAACTTAAGTTTGTAAAGGAAAACAATAAAAATACACAATTTCAAAGCACTATATCTACTTGATATTCTAATAAAAAGACATTGAAAAATTTTGCTACATAGTAATTGTTCATAACAATCAATTATGCAAGTCTGCAAAATTTTAACAAGATTGGCTTACTTTTACTCGATTACTAGTCACTTAGGTAATTATAGGAAATATGAATACAGAAATGAGAACACGAAAGAAAAGATAATATTTTCAAATCGAATGCTATATTACGGCTATACCAAAAAATAATAATCAAATAACGTTTTCACTCTTTTCGAAAATACTTGTAGTGTTTTTGTTATACAATTTATCTCAAATATCGAAATATCTAACTATTACAAAAGTAATGCTTAATCTATCAGAACATATCTACCTAATCAAGTGTTACGGTAGAGGGGAATTAACTATTGCAAGTGTTATTAGATTATTTACGATGTAGTTTTCACAGACAGTATCAACTCACTCTACAATATCCGGACTAGTTAAAACATTTCTTACTACCAGCAACGAACATAATATATCGAAAAAGAAGAAGAACTTTCATGAAGATGATGTAAGGTGTTTTGATAGCAATGGATTCATTACGCGAACAGCTCAAGCTATCACTTACAAACCGAAGGAAGGAGATCAGCACCAATAAAACAAATTTACAACGTATTTATAATGCAAATGAGGTGAAAGCATATAAAGTCCGATTTCTTCGTACATAAGAGGAAGGAGATGGATTCCGAAGGCTTGAACTTTGCTTTAGGTGAGCAAATTATGGAAAATTGAAATGTCCATAAAAATATTATTTCGATGTATCGACCTTTAAAATGGTGTGCCTTCATTACAGAACTGTCGATATTGGGGACTCCAGGCGGCAAAATACTTAATGTCTGATGTGCTATTTTCTATCATTGTGGTGTCATTGGACCATATTTAATTGTATAAAGCCTTAGTCAGCTTAATTATTTAAATATTTTGAATTGGTTTGCGAACGAATTTCCAAACGAAGCAAGACGCTGCTCATATTTTCAATAGGATACTGGTCCTGCCCGCTCGACTTTGCAAATATCTAAATAGCTGAATAAACATTTTCAAGAAAATTGGATAGCCAATGTTAATCATGTTGGTCCCATTTTGCAACCTTCAAAATCTCCGGATCTAACAATCATGGACTTCTATTTTAGGGGTCGGATAAAAGAAATAGTGTATTCGCATAGACTTCGAATGGTGCAGAAGTGTTAAAAGATTCGATTAGAGATTCAATAAATTCTATTTCCCAAGAGGAGATAAGAGACGTTCTCACGAAATTTCTGAAAAATATTGAGCAGTGCGCGGATAAAGGAGGCACACTTATCGACTGAATGAATTTAGATAATGTAAATGCTGTTATTTTAGTGCGGTGATAACGTTAACCGAATTTAATGAAGTGAATTGTTTATATTTTGTATTCTTATATTTTTTATCCACATTTAATAAACGAATGAGTGTAAACCGATCTTGTTGGCAGTTTGCATAATTTATTATTCTGAACCACCTTTATTAACGAAATTTTTCAATATCTTCAATATCAACATGGAGGGTGCCTATGTCATTAAATTAAATATGACAGAGGCAGGCGAAATTTTTGTATTACTACTCTGTTTTCCTTTACAACCAACTTTTCTTAATTACATTTTGTCATATCTACTACAGAAAATGTACTTTATTAGCACTTACAATTTTTTTGTAATTCAATTAAACATGGCACAAATTAGTTTCTATTCAGGCAGGGCTAAACCCTATAAGCCACAAGCTAGAATTTCAAGTGCGAAATTTAACGAATTTTTTACTTATTCATCTATCCGGGAATATACCGTATTCATACCTCAAATATACGCAGTTTGATAAAAATTTATACATGCGATAACGACTGCACATTCATTCAACCACTTACGAGCGTTGATGCTACGGTTTGCGCATATGGTTGAGAGTTAGTATCCTACAAAATTACCCAAATAAACTAATGACGTAGGTCAGAACATATTGGATATTGAATTAAGACCACTCAAATTAACTAGAGGAAAATGTATGAAAGGTTTATTACTAATTACTATTTACTACAAACTGATGGATTAAAACGGCAGAATAAAGTTTGTAAACGACAATACATTGAATGATATTAGATATGGAATTCTCCAAAATTATTAAAATATTTTGTCAAAGTTAATCTCAAATTGGTATCAAGATTTTTAAAATTTCAAACGAACATAATAAAAATAACGAAAAAGCAATAAAATTTGACCAGTATATGAACATATTCAAACTGATGATCTAATTATTTCTGTTTGGGATGGGTCAGTGTTTGTTAAGGATAATTCAAATCGGCCAACGTCCTTTTAATCATTTTCTAAATCCGATGTGATTAAAATCCATAGGTTTATTGTTCTCTACGCCATCCATACGTGGGTGTGTAAATAAATATCATTTTGCTGAAATACAACATTAACAAGATATAGAAACGGAAGGACCTGCTTAGAAAAAGTTACTTACTGGTAATTCTAGAAGAAAATGATACTAATTAGGATATCTCTGCACACTTCTATAGGTAGAATTGCGATTCATGGCTGAACATTAGTACGCCACTCTACATCAATCTTTGCCGACGACGTTCACCAGTAGCTATAGATGGTAAAACTAAAGTTTAAATGAATGTACACAATGCTAAACTGTTTACAAAGCGCCTAAACCATGTTCTTGAACCAATCGTTGGTATTTGCTCTAGTGACTTTTAACTAGCAGAGAATCAGTCCCTGCCAGTCAATCGTAATAATTATTTATAGATCTTGACGATATGCGGTGTGTTTCAATTGTTCAATGATCTTCGATCCATACTTGTACCGCTTATTTGATAGTGATAGTATTACGATTTTTGTTATTCAAAGAGGCAACTTCGAAAAGATCAATAATACCTCCATCAAAGTCACTTAATTAATGAAATTATCGCAACTATACTTGCTCTGTGTATTATGCTTACACTACATCTTAACGAGACGGAATCACATTGAACAGGGTTGCTTGTGCATTGTTAGCATTTCCTTTGGATGAAGTTAAGACATTAGATTTTACATGTTACAAGAACCGATACAAAACATTTTAGTATTAGAGTCTTGCAAACAATAAAGTGGTAGAAGAGTTACTATTTCTCAATAATGTATTTGATTTATTATTTGATTATATATATGTATATATATATATATATATATATATATATATATATATGGTATATGTACGAATCATGCCCATTCTTTTTATTGCTGGCTTTGATCAATGCTTCTCTCCAGGTGATTTCGTTCCTCTTGAATATTTCAGCTACCACATCATTCCACTACTTTCTTCGTCTTCCTCGGCCTCTTCTGTTTTGTACCCCTGCTTTTGTTCTCCCATTCTACACATATGGCCAAACCATTTAAGTTTATTCTTTTCCAGAATATTCAAGATTGGCTCCACCTTCAATCCTTCTTTTACTGTGCTGTTTCTGATTTTATCCCTCCTAATAAGCCCTGACTTTCCTCAAGTATTTCATATCCATTGCATTTATTTTATTTTCTATTGATCAGTTTAAGGCCCAGCTCTCACTACCATAAGTCAATATTGGCCTAAAAACAGTTTTCTACACCCGCATTTTTGTACTTATGCTGACATACTTTTTATCAATAAATGTTCTATTGAGGGTGTGGTACAAGCTTGACGCCTTGTATATTCTCTCGTTAATTTCATCTTCTATGCTATCGTTCACATTTATAATGACTGCCAGGTACTTAAACGTCGGCACTTGTTCCAGCTTTTGATTATCTATCCTCACATTTAATTGTTTTTCATTCCTCCCAAACACCAGGACCTTCGTTTTCCCTATATTTATTTTCAGACTCCTTTTTGCTAATTCTTCCTTCCATATTGTCAATTTGTAATTGCAGTTTGGTTTCTTTGTTAGCCAGTATTACAACGTAAAAGGCCATCCAGAAATTCTTCTCGGGTTCACTCGGTGATACCCCACAGTAATCTTGCTAAATGTTTGCTCCGACCCTTTTATGACGTCATCCATAATTGCAATGAAAAGCGTAGGGCTCAGTACTTCCCCTTGCATTAATCCAACATTTACTTCCAATAATTCTGACTGCATCCTCTCCTTTCTAACATAGCAACTATTTTCCTTGTATAGACTTTGTACTACTTTAATTACTTTGAGCCTGCACCCTCTTCATTCTAGGCTCTTCCGCACTTCCATTTGTGATACACTGTCGAAGGCCTTTACAAGATCTAGGAATGCCGCATATGTTTTTATATTCTTCTTACTGTTTTTCTCAGTTATTTGCGTAAGGGTAAATACCTGATCTTTGGTGCTTCTACCTTTTCTAAATCCGCTTTGGGACTCTGCCAAGTTTTGTTTGATCATGTCTTTCAATCTTGAATTTAATATGTGTTCATACGTTGTAGCTACGACAGTAATCAATGTAATACCCCGGTAGTTTGAGCTGTTTCTTGACTCTCCCTTCTTTAATAACGATGAGATTATTCCTATTCCCCAGTATCCTGGTACACATCCTGTACTCCAAGCTCTGTTGAAGATTTATCTAATTACATTTATGCATATAGGCATAATTATTTATGTCATTTATTTGTAACATACAAGAACATAACAAAGGTTACTAAAAAGTTAAAGAAGTATAGAAGATTATTAGAATTTATTTAGAAAGGAAAAATCAACGTTAGACAAACAAACTGAATTACGTTAAGAAATATATTGCGCATTACTATTTGCAACTTTCAGAGATGATTATCTCAACAACAATTTCATGAACTGACAATCTTTCCCAGATACTGCGAATTTCAACGTGGACACACCAGTCTGACCAACGGTTCTAGGGCAGGTCCACCAATAGCAACAGCCACACAGAAAGATACTGGCTAACTAGTCAAAAAGGATCGACATGTGACACATCTCGAGATTTGAACATCCCTAGACAAACCAAAATATGCTGCATGGGTAAATAGGTGTGAATTAGTTTCCCGTTTGATCCCACATCTTTCGACTAGCAAGCTAAAAGTGCCTGGCGTAAATTGATTTAGAAAAACTTTGAGCTGGCTCAACAACGTACGGCCAAAAATATTTATAACACCGTCAGTAGTGTTAAAGATGTCGTCTCAGAAATAGGTCATGCAGTTACAATTCCTTCACGAGATCGAAGAATTGTTAATGCCGAGTGGTATATGACCGTATTTGTGCTTAAGGCAATCATCGTATTTTGATATATTAACCCAGAAGGGCATCTAATCTAAATGAGCTTAAACTTGGCACCATATTAGTGACAGAAAAATTAAGGAAAAATAACAGCCAAAACACAAAAAACTTTGAAGAAAAACATCTAAGCAAATCTGCTACGTGGGAACGATTAGAAGAGCTCTTAACAAACTATTTCCAATTTCGAAAGAATAAGTTATTCTGTATTATAAATATTACTGGTACAATTCTTGTTTATAAGCTAGCAATGTAAAGAAGATAGCTTCACTATTTCAATTTTTTTAAATAACTGCCTACTTTCCTTATTATTCAGATCTATTATGACTCCATCAAAAAGTTTGATAAAACATCTTAGTACCATTTTACTGATTTACTCGGTCAACTTATATATATCCTTATATCTAACTTTTTCTCTTTACGGACCCTTCTTAAACCGTAGTCATTACGATATACTGATATCATTATCATCATCACAATTATCTTTTACCCTTTCTACTTTTCGGTACAAGCGTTTCGAACCAATGGGGCGTATATATATGTATATAGTGTACGGCTTTTGGCCCGCCCAGTGGCATTTCTTTACTTTACAGACTCATTTTAGGATTTCAAAACTGCTACACTCCGCCGCGACCGCGTTTTGAACTCCAAATCTTCCACTGTAAAGCACTCAGCCACTGAGCGGGATAAGATACTGATATAGATCATAATAATAATATTTCTTACTTCAAAGAATTATTATACCCAATTTATTATTCTGAATAGGTATATATGTTACTTTAAAAGCCGTATATTGGTTAATCTTAGGATTTACCGACATGAGTTGGTAAATGTAAGGATATATAAAAAAGGGACGATGTTTTTATAAAAAGGAACGATGTTTTCGGGGTTGTACCATTAGAATTTAGTACATGCTAGGTTTTGCCAATAACGGCCGGGAATAAAACAATGAGTACTTAACTTAATGTCAATTAACTATCAATTAAAACCTTGCATATTTTAATGCGAGTAATTATTAATTATTTATATTACTAATCAGTCAAATCCTTACATATTTTAAATTATTTTCATTTGATATTTTTTTATTAATTTATTGTAACTAGTCATTTTAAAACACCTTTAAAATACTTCTTGAATAGTAAAAAATAACACAAATAAAATTATCTTCTCACAAACATAACGCTTACGTTGGCTAATCTAATTGAATCAGTATTGTTCTTATTATTTGGTATTTAACAAACAAATTGAAAAAAGAATCAATCGTCATTTATTAATAGGTAGCAAAAAAACATTTTACTTGTTACAACACAGAGCGCTATTGTGATATTTAGAATTACCAAGTAATCCTGATGACTTGCAAGCGTATTTCTTCGACAAGAGTTTTTTGAGACAGTTACATTTTTTGAATCCTTGTCCTCCAGTCAACGACAATTTTCCGACAGCTTCTCAAGGATTCACTTGTTTATCTTTAACAACTTCTTCTATCTTTATAAAATCTTCAGGCATGAGGTAAACTGATTCTGTGTGTAAAGCTGCTTTAGTACTCCAATTTTTGTACCCAGTTGGTAAAACTCATTGTCCTTTACATCTACCACAACTGCAATAATGCTTTTCCGGCCAGTTTTAGCTCTGTCAATGTCGCATACTTTCAGTCTTACATTTTGCCAAACTTACAGATTAAGATATTTATCAGCTGACATGGCTTTCATTTTTTCTGCTTGGTTTTCCAAATCCAATTTTTCTTTTTTTCTTATTGTCTGGACAGATTCTATGTTTTGCGGTATTGTATCTTCTTGAGCTGGAATTACGTTTTCTGTCTGTGAATCAGTATGTCTCTGAATTGTTACATTGGTATCATTGGTTATTCGCTTCTCCTTCATCTTTTCGGTCACAATCATTTCATTTTCCTGTGTTTTGTTCCTCACATTGTCATTGTTTATGTCTTCTGACGCATTTTCAACAACGTTGTCTTCATTGTCCTGTTCAATTACATTTTCGACGTTAATATTTTGTTCCGTATTTTTTGCGAATGCCACAAATACTCTAAATCTTTTTCAGATCTTAATAGTCCAATTATATCTCTAGGAGTTGCTGACGTCGCAATGATCATTTTCATTGGATCACCAAACCAATTGCTTCGCAGAGGAGAAGTATTCAATTACCCCGTCATATACTCTATTTTTCCTGGCCTGGATGAATTTCAAGCCCTCTAACCACTTTGACGACTGATTGGTTTCCATCACATGCTGAGCATATTCTCGATGTCCTGATTGGCATGCTCCACTGGTCCTTGACTCTGGCTATGTCTTGGCTTTCCATGTACGAATTTAATACCCGGGCACATAGAACATAAATTTTCAATTACTTTGTTACAAAATTTCCGACCATTATCGGAATGAAGGATGTTCCGCGCACCAAAAGTGGTGAAAACATCCAAAAGATGGTATGGAACTTCTGCTGAGCGTTTAGTTCGAAGTGCACGAAGGATCACAAATTTAGTAAGATGGTCTCGGTAAACTAATATGAATTTATAATTTCCGTCAGGGTTTGTTTGTAGGTTACATTCCTTAATCATCCTTGTAACAAACGAAATACTAATATATATATATATATATATATATATATATGTGTTAGTATATATATATATATATATATATACTAACACATACATATACAGATACACACATACATTTAGTTCTATTCAAAGTCATAATAAGTATTTTTCATGTCTATAACGAGATAATATAACAATAAGATTGGGTTGTTATTAAAATTTATTTTCCAAGTTGAATAATACTTCATAACGAAAACTTAAACATAATTATAAACTTCGATTTATACGGTGTGATAATGCTTGCCTCCGGCTTGCGAAACACGTGTGGCCGATTTTATTTAAAAACGAGTGTCTGGTGAGGAGTATACCGATGTGGTATAGTGTCAATAATTGTAAAACATTTACAGACAAACATAGCTCCAAAAAGAATTAATACAATAAAACAAAGCATTCGTCCCAGTAAGACTAAAAGCAAAACGGAATTATTTTCGGTGTCAGTGAATATTAACTGGTTCTTAGCTAAACTTCTCAAAAAAACTTGACAAAATTCTAAGTGAGATATTTGTGCTTGTTTCGTCGAACAAAGAAATTCAAAATTTGGTTCGATGTCTGATAATTTTAATCTTAGATCAAGTTCTACATTTAACTTGTTTCTGTATTTATTTTGCAGGTAAGTGTATGTTTCTAACAAAACAGGATATTCATTCCTTACACTGAGTTAAAAGTCAATCAAGAAGTGATCTTAGAAACAGCTTTTAGGGATCTATCGCAGGATAAATCAATGACCTTTTCTTTTTCAAGTGAAGTTATAGAAGTATGATATATGAATATATACATATCTCTTTGAAAAGAACTACGTGCCCTGTTGTTCCACCCAGGTATATTAGCTATACCAGGAAAATAGTAAATGAAAGTTAATCGAAGATGTTCAGCAATATTCCCTTTAACATTTATGCTAAGTTGAATTTAATTCTCAGATAAATTGCTACTGACAGAATCAACACATTCACGCACATTCATCTCCAAAGATTGAATCTAAAAGTTCAAGTTCCTTAACATGGTTTCTATTCTACACGCACACTGAGAGTGGTGACGCTGGGGTCTTGTGTATGCAAGTATTTGCACCGAAAGAATATTTAATATACAAGAGTATAAATGTAATGGATGGTAAAAAAATGCTTAGATCTTAATTTAAGGAAGCGCGTTAAAACTGAAGTCCAACTTCTGTATGAAGTAGTAAAGAAGCGTGAAGGTTTCCAAACTCTTCACAAAGCGTCTGGAATATACGAGAGTTTATAACACGCAATCTTATGAAATTTATCATTTTTACAACGTCAATCCATTCACTATTCTCGTTAATCTTCTTTGCTTGCACTACAAAACTAGAAAATTTTCGGGTCATCGATCACCATCTGTACACATCCAAGAAAGGTGACCAATTTATTCCTCTTTCTTTTCGAAATAGTCCTTGAGCATATAGAAAATCGCTACTCGTGCTACAGAGGTTTTCAGAGGTTTTTGCAACTAATACACCTTCCTGAATTGAGTTCTTAAAATTATATCTAATGTAGACAAGCAATACTGCAGCGCTTGCTACATCGATCGTCTCGTCAAGTTGGTTTGCGAAATAATTCAGTTTTATTCTTTTCAAAAGTCCACTTTCCACATCATTGGTCAAATCATTAATTCTCTGTAACCGTGTGTTGTTTGGTAAGGGAACAACTTCTTTTCTTTACCGTCTTTTCTTCAAGCATATACTTGATGATATCTTTGGCACACGGCCCAATCAAATTTTCTGTGACTTTACTCTGCTTGTTCAGATCAATTCTGTAATTCATTCAAGCGTTTTTACTATCTGCGGTTGAAGTAAGCAGTAAAAAAAAAAACACCCTAGTTTTTATCCTCTACTAATTTCCTTAAAACCCTTAATAGGTTTATCCTTGAACGTCAGACGTTTTATTTCAATGTGTCTACGAAGAAGTGGTAGTTTTGAACTGCTGTTGATCAGGACCTTATTGGAAATTTCCCAAAGAGGTTCACGTTGCAACTCATCCCCGGCAAAATAGAAACCCATTTGCTGTCATAGTTTCGTTTCTTTCCCTTGCTTTCAGTCTGATGAGGGGGTAGCTTAGTATAACTTTCAGTACTGCCATCCTATATTGTTTATAAATCAGGTACTGAAGTAAGTGAAATAATTTATTGTTCGTCCAGTATTTTGTCTGACTTGACGGAACTACCCGGTTTTATCATCGATCATCATCGATCCATGATAAAATTAGAGTAATGATTATTCACTTTCATGTTCGATGTGCACAGGTTTAAGTAAAAGGCTTTAGAGTAATTTATTTATGCACACTGTGCACTACTAAATTATTTTATTAAAATCACTCGTGGTTCAATTCGATTCTACTCTTTGTTGTGTGATTGCGGCGCTTTTATATTGGCAAACGTTATTCTCGTTCTTTCGAGGGCTCAATTGGAAATTTCCACATCGTACGAGAATGTACTCGCATCGCCAACGACCTAACGTCTCACCGCATTACAGATTGTTGCCTGTTGCGACTCTACAATTTTACGGAACCTTCAGTCGCAATTCGTAAGTAACTGAGGTAATATTCATGATTTTGACATTTAATTGTTTTGTTGCGCCATTTTTACTATTATATTATTAATAGTGATGCGAATATATTTATCTAGATTTAATATCTTTTTATATTTTGTACGTTTAGAATTTGAAAATTTGCCATCACAATTTTTTCTTTGCAAACCCCTTTTATGAAGCACGCGAATCGCTAAGGTTTACGAACTACCGGTTGAGAATAGCTGTCTTGTACCAGTCATAATCTTTACAATGATATGGACATTTAGCTTTATTTTCTTAGAATTTAGTTGTCAATGGAGATTTATGTAATTTAGCTCAAAAAAAAAAACAGAAATATCTGTAATTCATTTCGTTTTAGTTTAAAGAATGTTGAAAATGCGTTATCCACCGTGTATATTCGATAACAAAAGCATTTACTCAATGCAGTGTACATATATCTTTACAGTAGGAGCTAATCCGTACATTTGTTTTCCTATGTAAGCACAACAGATTGAAAGGAAGGATCAATATTTCTACCTACCTTAACTTGATCCTGTTCGCCCGCATATTCAATACTCTGAAAGATCGTCCAAGTGTATCTTCTCCTCACTTCCATCCGGGCCAAATAGCGCCTGTACCATCTTTGTATTAACAAAGCGGCTTTCATAGCTGTAATAGTATAGAAGATCGATGTTAATTTATCTCAGATGAGAACAGCTGGTAATAAATTGCTTTTGTTTAGAAAGCTTATTAACAATCAAAAGAACTATTCCATGCGAAAATATTTTACTGAAGAAGTTTTTTTTTTATAAATTGTTATATTTTTATATATTAGTACGTTTTTTTTTAGATGAGAATAATAATTTTCAAGCTGAATCATTATAAGTAGAAATATGCCTAACTATAATATTTTATTGCATATTGTAAAATTGGGATATTTTACTTTTCAGTACATTTGGTTATGCGTATACACTATTACAATTTTGACTAGATGACAGACTAAATAAAATTCTATGAAGAAATTCGCTAATCATGAAAAGTACTCACTAAGTTACTTTCTACTTTCTTACTAGTCTCTACAAGTTACCCGTTAAACCAAGAATACAAACCCGAAATCTTTAAGTTAGAAGAATATTGTAGTATGAATTTTAGTTAATTTTATAGAAAGCAAAAATTATTACAAATAATAATTTATAAAATTTTAGTATTATATTAACAAAATAATGAACAATATAATCAAAATATATTACCTAGTGTGTGTATAAATGTAATTTGTTTTCTAATTCTTAACTTCTCCCTCCCTCTTGTTCTCTCTTGAATTCTTGAATAATTTTTGCTTTCTATAAATTTAACTAAAATTCAGACTACAATATACACTGCTTCTTCTATTTCTACTCCAAAGAAGTGGAATATACTGCATATAATTGGTTCTGTTTCTAAAATAGCACTGTGGACGATATACCGGATATACAGATACAAATAATTTATATCAGGCTCCGCTATAATAATAACATTTTCGGAAAAATTAAAATAAAACGAAGCAACGAATTTACGTCACAAATGCCATTGACATTTTCTAAATAACATTTCCACTTTCTCTTACAGATTTCTATTGTCGTATATATATATATATATATCAGGAAAATATTTTGTTCAATATCATAAATATAGTTGTCATATTCTTAAATGTTTACTATTTCCACACCAATTTAGTAAATTACGTTTGTATTTCTAGCAGCGTTACGTTTTATTGGTGCCAAGTGTTGTTAGTACTTCTTTTTGTTTACTTTTTAAGGCTATTATTTAATCGATTAAGATTCGGCCCACACGTGTTCACCAGGTTCGAAATTAAATGCTGAACGTCTTTTTCAACTTTTTCAACTAGTTCGTTCGGTTCAATAAATTGTCGGGCTAGTACGGTGCTTCTAACGTAGCTACAACACTTAGAATCCATAGATATTTTGGGTAGAAATCTCGTTACGCCCGTACATGATACACATAAGTATACTGGGCAAATGTGCGATATAATGAGTCATCCGTCCTTTTCACAAGGTAGTATTATATTACAGGGAACAAAGGACCGATGACTCATCATAGTGCATATTTGCCCAATCTACACATAAGGCGTTAAACTGTTCAAAAAGATCATAATACACCTTCTATCCGATTAAATATAGTTTCTCTACGAAACAATACTGATTCTCGTTTGCTATTTACTCATTTAGAGAAATATACACTTCGTTCGTTGTATCTTATGACTATATGATGATTCAATGCTAAAAGCAAATTTTAAAACCACATCACTGTTTTCAGTATATATCAAAATTTGTAACGGAGTAGAAAAGATCGTACGAATCCCAAAACACCTTTTCAGTAGTCTTATTGCGCTGAGGCAAACCTAGTAGCAACAAGAAACTCACTTCAATCTCAAGTGGATTAAAACTGTGATTTTTACAAGCTAGGTAATAATCGCCTGTTTATGTTGTTGAGTTGTTGGATTTTGCCAAATTTTCGTCGCACATGGCCACTTTTTAGAAGGCGATGCCAAAATGGTTGAATCACATCGCGAGCCGTCCCAAAATTTTAGGCAACAACGTTATAGTTGCATCCATTTGTCAACTACCTTATTACCGTCCAAGTCTTTAAATCCAACATATCATAATATTACCTCATTCTTACTTTACTTACTTTACTCACCATGAAGGAATTTTATTGTAAAAAATGGAAAACACTAAATCTGTATATCACCTACATGAGCTTCAAAGATTACGGAAACTACTTAAACAAAAAATACAAATAGCATATAGTAATTATCAAAGGCAGATTGAGTTTGATATAATCAGTAATCCAAAGTCATTTTGGAGTTTCATTAATAGTAAGAGATTATCATCGCATATTTCGCGCAGTTGGAAAATAAATAAGGTAATATTAGTGTTTAAAAGTGGTAATCGAGCTGAATTACTGACCTATAAACGTTTTATCAAATTTTGCGAAAGTGTTTAAGCATATTTTATATCCCACTATTTATGGTAATGTTAGGCAATATTTGTCAATTCATCGACATGGGTTCATGACAGGCAGGTCCACTCTCACTCTCTAATTTGGCTAATATTTTACAGTACATTTCCATGGCGATGGATGAGCGCAGGCAAGTCGATGTCATCTATACTGACTTTACAAAGGCCTTTGATTGCATTCATCATAAAATTCTTTTAGCTAAGTTGGCTGTCATTGGATGTTGCCTAGCATTGTTGAAACTAATTTCTTTGTACTTAGTTGACAGGACTGGGTATGTATTTTATAATAGTTTTCCAGTAACTTATTTTAAAATGTCGTTTTGGGGTACCCCAGGGCTCTAATCTTGGTCCTTTATTATTTAACATATATATACATGATTTGTTATGCAAATTAAAATGTAAATATTTGACTTAGGCAGACGATCTGAAAATATAGCGTGATTAATTCTCCTGCAGATTGTATTAATCTACTGAGTAGTCTCATATTAATTGACGAATGGTGCATTTTGAACGGCCTCTCTTTGAATAGTCGAAAGTGCTTAATAGTTTCCTATGGTAGATGTACAAACACAATAAAGTTCTATTATGCATTTAAATCTACATCAGTTACCAGGAGAGATAAGATCTTGTCGGGATTTTAATAATCTCCACACAATTAAAACTTTGTACCATACTTTGGTCCAGAGTAGATTGGAATATAGGTCACTGATCTGGTATCCCTGCTACACTTATCAAATTCTTTCTATGGGACGCATTCAGAAGAGGTTCCTAAAATATTTGATATTTAGGACTTCTGGCAATTATCCTGCTCACGGGTCAGATTATGCAACATTATTGGAACAGCATTACTTTCAAGCACTATCTAATCGCCGCGAAAAACACAGTGCCAAATTTTTATTGCATCTAATCACTAATAAAGTTGATTCCCCATCGTTGCTCGAATATATAAATATTAATGTATCAAGTCGAAGTACTAGATCTACTAATTTGCATAATTCTAGAGCAAAGACTAATATTTTAATGAGATCGCCAATGTTCCATATGACGAACAATTTTAATAGATTTTACTCAGAAGTACGAACTGTTTTCAGTTTGAATTTATTATTAACTCTTCTTTTCATTATTTTTTGATAAATGTATATTTAATAGTTTATACTAATACTCTAATGTAATATTTTGAAAGTCACGTTCATTTTTGGTGTCATTTTTGGTGTCATTTTCCTCTTTTTTGTTTGGCATTATTGTAAATTATCCTGCAATTGGTCTGTGACTGTTGTATAAATAAATATAGTTATTATTATTACTATTCATTACATATAACCGAAAATAAAAAACTGCAACAACCGAGACACCAGTAAAAGTTTGTAATGCAATCCAGAACACAACGACTGCATTAAAACTGTTTACAATTATGGTAAGGTACAATAATAACTAACGTTTTTTGTTTATGAAAATTACAGTTAAAATACAAATATCTTCTTCACGTAACGTTCAGAAAAGAAATTGGTGAAGTAGATAGAACTTCAACGTTTTAGATCTTTTTCTAATTCAGCGTGTCATTAATTTTTCTTTCTCATATACGATTATATCGTAATAGTAGTTTTCATAAAACTCAAAAAATGTGAAACATCTAGGAAAGTTTTCATTTGCTCTTTTTACCTTTTACATGGAAAATATGACACGGATATTTATATGAATTGAAAGCGAAAACTTTTTCACTTTTAATGTTTTATTCTTTCTCTTTCAATTATTTAAACTGGCCCAGTTCGTTTTGGAAAGAATGTAAGGGATTTATTTTCCCGTCAGTTAGGAATTTTTCCTAAATCCTACTCGTGATCTATGATGCAAGATCCCGTCCTTGAGAAACATTGATTATATACATATATGTATGTATGCAATTGTTGCGAACGAAAACCACTGGAATATATAAAATACCTATGTATGTACGTAGTAAACAGATATTTATATATACGCTGACGATAAATGTTTATACACAGTGTTAAAACAATTGTAGGGGAGTTAAATATGCACCCATTTCCTTGGTATGATATCCGGCTAAGGTACAGTTTATCCACTCCGGCACACTCCTAAAAGTAATGCAATAATACGTGTGAAGATTACCTACAAATATGTGAGTTTTCATTTAGTTTACGTGCAGTAGCATTGGACTAAACTGTAACACATTGATGAGATAAAGTTTCGGTGAAAGTTCGAACATAAATGATTAACAGTGACAAGATGGTATTTTCTTTTTACATTTACGAATGCTTGCGATATACTTTTCTGTTTTCAGAATGGTACGCTTATGGAAAGCATGGAATAATTCTCGGTCGCCTAGAAAGTCCATGCTCTACTTATCAAATGCAGATTTTTGAAAATTAATATCGGTATAAAAGATATTTAAAGAAATAGTTTAACAAGACCAAATATTTTCCATAACTGTACTTAAGGAAGTCTATGTACATAACCGCAGAGGATGGTATTTACTTTGAAAACTGCTGACATAAGAATGTACTAACATCGATCGGGAAAGAATCAAATTCTGCATTGTGCTGCGTTAGAAAACGTGGAAGATTTGAAAGAAATTCATTATACAATAATAGGAAGGCCATCCTTTCCGCTGAGCTTACCAAACTAATACACAATACATTAACAAAAACACTAATTTATAATTTTTCAAAGTAAATAAAGCATAATTCCCCGCATAGTTATTGGCATATAGAATTAGTGGTTACTTTGTAAGCTATTGCACAGCCATCTTGTAGCTGCACAATTAACGCATTCAATTAATTAACAAGGGAACATCGACAACCTGGACTGCCCAAACAAAAATGACATTTGGTAGATATTTTATAGCGGGGTCCAATGTATGATTATTGTACCATTTGCGGAGTGGAGGGCGCTCTAATGAAAATACTATCCCTTGAAGTGTGCGCAAATATCTCCAAAACTATCGGTGATATTAAGAAATAATTAAGACAGGTATTTAATTGCTTGTAAAGTAGTAAAGGATAGCATAATCGTTATTTCAAAATTTATTAATTTCAATAGAGAAACCAGCCCCACCGCAACTTTTTTGAAATGAAGATTATGCTATCATTTACTACTTTCAGAACATCTCCGCAAATGGGGGATTCTGCCTATAAGAATAAGTACCATAATCTTACATTTAACCCCTCTACAAATCCACAGAATTTCAATTTTTTTGGGAGTTACCGGTGTTCCCTTATAAGTCACTTTGTAGAGAGTCATCCAGATTATATGAATTCACCCCTTGCAGTATTGAATACCTCTTACATCAACATCGCGGTCCTCTTCAATACCGTTCCAAATAGGACCATTTCTTATTAATTCAGACATTTAAAGAAAGTTGACTACGTTGACATCCGTTCTATCACCACCACCGAAAATTGTTGACCGCTTAAACCATGTTTAAAGTTGTAAAGAATTAGAGCTTGATAATCCTCTTTGTTCAGTTCCATGTGATCTTATGCAAAGGATCAGCTTAAACTTCGTATTTTAATGTTAAAGTATATTTGTCAACTGTCACAGTCATTAGTGATATACACATCTAGCTTAAATTGTCAAATTAAATTTGTTTAAAAATATTGCCTGCTAGAGAGGCTCATTGTCAGTGGAAAGAGAGTATCACTGTAATTTAAAGTTTGTCTATATTTATGGTACTGTAGACACAACTTAAATGTAATTTATTATTCGTTGAACTTATTATTTGTATTGGAAAGTACCTGCAGACCAATAAATTTTTCAGAAAGCATTGAAACGTCTGACATTACATAATTGGCATAACTGATAAGAAAAATTATTTTTTCCAGTGGATAACAGATAACTGCGAATAAGTACAGAAATAAGCTACACGTGTACTCAAGAGAACGAGGTGTTCAAACATGCGTAGGTTGAGAGCTTGTTAAAACGTGAACACCAACTCTTGATTTCCTACAACAAATATTTCACCGGAAAATGGCAAATCTACGGCACGAGTTTTTTAGTTGATTATAGGTAGTTTCGAAACTTCTGATTACAAAAGTGATATCAGTATTGCCGAATTAACTGTAGTTTCTTGAGATAAAGGCAACCCTCTTATTCAAAAACATTTATTTTCGAATGGCAACAGCGTTATAATTGATAATTTAAATTGGATCAATCATATTCAACAAAACTACATAAAAATAACTTAGAAAAACACGCCAATCTTCACTATGCAACGGCAACGTTGATTTGTTCAGCCAATTGTATATTTGGATAAATCCAAGAACGCTTTTCATATCGGTTCATACTTTTCACATTCACGCCACAAAAGTAGCAATCATCAAGGTTATTTCCTATCTTACTACATGTCACCGGCACTCCAAATGGAAACTCTTAGCGTCCTCCTTCGCTCGAGTATCGAAGTGACTCCACACAAGTTTTACAAACTTAAAGTGGTACGCTATATTTGTCCTGTTGTCCAAGTTATTTCCCAAAATTTGATTGATAAGCTTGTTTTCCAAATCACTCATATTTCTTTGTTGTTTTTAGTTGACAAAATTTACCACATATTGCAAAAATAATGGGGATTATTAATACAGGACTAGCGTGAAGAACTTCTGAGATAAACCCAATAGAACAATAAACAATAGAAACAGTTTATTTATTTATTTATTTATTTATTTACTGAACAAGAAACATACAGGATAGTTTCATGTTTCAGGAAAAAGAACAAAGAGCATATCATCGATATGCAGTACACATATACAAAAGCGCTTTCACTTAGAGCAGAAAATAATACTAACAAAAACAAAAATACTAACAACAAAGGATATGTCTGCTATAAAATAATATGAAAATATATTATTGAATACTTAGAAAAGAATATATAACATGTTTGAGGAAAACAATATTCTTTCCGACTGAAGTAATATTTGGATTTGATTTATATTTCTTGCAATATGAAATTTCGAATTACAGAGTAACCCATACATTTACAGCTACATTTCCCTGAACGACATTTTTCCTTCTGGTTACATCTCTTAAGACCTTGACCACCTGTGATTGAAGATTTCCTGGCACACTCACGAAGAGTCACAATTAAATCTGAAACTTTCTCTTCTGAAATGAAATTCTGATAACAAATGGCAAACTAGCTTCTAGAATATTTTGAGTCAAAGTCCTTCCTTAGTGCCAATCTACACACCACTTGCCACCAGCATCCATGTGCAGAATAACCGCTCCTACTCGTGTCGACATCAGCAACCCGTATTTTTGCAGTATCTCCAATCTTACATCTTGGAAATCTTGATTCATGAAATCATATTTTCCCCAGAAATGTTCTTTGCAACACTCCGTCGTTTATTTGCCCATCTTCATCTTTAATATTCTCTATTACTTCCCCATCTTCTTCGCCGCCATTCTCTGTTTGTCCATCTTCATCTCGTACTAAAGCACTTGAAGAAGAGTCGATTAAGGTTTCCAGATCTTCTTCAGATTGCAGGTTTCTGATGACATCAGTAGAAAGTGATGATGTTGTAAGACCGACTTTTGCTAAAACCCCAAACATGACCTCACATCGACTGCTATTTATGCCTTAGTAATGGGCTCTATTCTTCATGAATTGAACAAACCTAATACCCTCAGACCACTGTGGAGTTTGATTTTTCCCGTCCAAGTCATCAGAATGTTTTCAATGTCCTGATTTGCACGCTCCACAGGGCCTTGCGACTGGTTATGTCTCGGCTTTTTATGAACGATTTTCAATTCACTCCACATTTCGCATATTTCTTGAATTATAGAATTCACGGCCATTAACACTTTGCGATATCCTAGGAGTACCAGAAATTGTGAAAATATTAAGCAGGTTATGTGCAACTTCCTCTGCTCTTTTACTTTTCAAAGGCGGCAACTGTACAAATTTCGTAACATGATCTTGGTAAACGAGAATGGATTTGTAGTCATAGTCAAGCTGACTCTGCATATCAATAAAATCAACCCGACATCTTAAGTTCATCTCTTTAAAAATCACGGGGCACGCTACAGCTCCCGTTTTTCCACTTTTGATTTTTCACAGGTTTCACATAATGGCAAACACGTTTTTATTTGTTCTTGAGTGATGTTTTCGTATTTGTTCTGCAGCTGCTTCAAAATTCTTGTTGTTCCTCTATGTCTAATCGCCAAGTGTGTCTCGTGAATTATATTGAAGATCTGCTCTGTATGCACATAATCAAGAACTGATGACTCGTCACGCACCGGTTATAAAAATTTTTCACTATCACCCAAGTTCATAATGTCGTGTCGTTGATAATTCTCATGCTTTTCCCCACTAGTTTTAGATTTCGGCACCCCCACATTCTCAATTGAGTTCTGGTAGCTTTCCTTACACATCATCCCACTATTTTCCTTCTTATTCTTAAAAGCATTAAACTTTCATTAAAACGCGCCTCCATTGTGTTGAAACGACCTGTTTAATGAACTAGGACTAATTGTTGAAACTGGCACAAAGACAGGTTGAAACGTGCATAAGCGTGACAATTATCATACTAACCGGAGGGTGCTGGATATTATTTATAACAACACGCTAATGTAATGAGTTCTTTAAAATATAAAATATTTATCACATTAATCAGAAGCGCTTATTGTTAGTGTTATGTTTAATACCCGGTTATTATGCATGCTACCCGCATTTATTAAAGAAACGGTAACATATATTGGTATATACGAAGGCGATTTGTAAAGTAAGTTCCGTTTGGTTATTAAACAAAACACCAATACATGAAGAGATTTTTATTATATACAACTGAAAGCTACTACTTTCAGTTATTTTTCTACATAGTTGCTATTAAGATTGAAACATTTGTAATAGCGACGAACCAGTTTTTTAATGGCCTCTTCATACAACTCTGTCGCATGTGAATTAAGCCATGCTGTAACGTTATCCTCATAACATTACAATTTGAGGGAAAAAGGCACTCAGATCTCTGATTGCGAATCGCCTATTTTCACGAATTTTCTCTTCGACATTACCACAACGTTCTTCATCATGGACATTAGTTCGTTCCTCTCAAAACATACGGCATCATGTTTTAACTACACTGTCACTCATAACATTTTCACCACAGAACAAGATTCACGATGAATATCAGCAGCCTTCACACACAGAAATTGGATAGGAGCACGCAGTTCACAGTTGGCGAGATTTTCAATTGCAGCAGCCATTTTAAACGACCAAAATAGCACGAAAGAATGTCCGAATGATTCTCTCACTAGCACTGCCTGACTTACATTGAACCAGACTACACCGCAGCGCTGCGATCGCGCCGATATCCCCACTAATTAGTAGGAAACGGAACTTACTTTACGAATCGTCCTCGTATATTCCGCCAAAGTATAATCTAATTTTTGCCTGTATGTCGGTTAAACAAATATTAACCAATTTGACTGACTTCATTTATTGCAATTGGTGTCAAATTCACGTTTGCCTTCATTTATGCCATTCTTCAGTCTTCTTGCATCTTCTACTTTTACCAAACTTCTGTAATTAATTGGTATATCGCCTCCCATACTGCATCTCACCAATTCATTTACAATTTCATATGCTTCGTTATTTTTATTTCTGATTCTCCCTAGTACCTCTTTACGCTCATTATATGTCGGCGGGTCTATTATTATTCATTTCTCTTTCCCCGGTCTATTTTCTACATTATATACGTTTATCCCATCAAAGTTTTTCATATTCTTGTTACAGTCTCTCTGTTATCTACAAATTATGGTTCTTAATATTATTTGCGCTCTCTTCCAAATTTTATTAAGTTGATTCTTTCTGAGATAAAGTTCTAATATATGTTCCAATTTACGTAATATTTTAAAGTAAACAACCACTCTAGAAATATTCCTAGCTTAAGTTGAAGTATTTTGGAACAAGTACCAATCACACAAAAACTGCAAACTTTATAAGGAGTAGAAATATATAAGTGAATAAAGCAGAATTTAGGGCTGTATTGAACGTTCAGTAAATTAGATTCTATTGAAATCAAAGTCGCCAAAGGGGACATTTTAAATCCTATCTCTCATATATCAAAATGAAAAAGCTTTTAAGGATACATACGTATATACATACAGTCGATGGACGCATCCTTTGAAAAATTTGAATCAGAATAATAAATGAACATTTCGGGTACAGCAGTTTCCTTTAACTGTCTGTTAGGGGGTTTAAAGACCCAACTTCTCAAATGATTTGTTTAAGTGTTAAAACTGATTGGCCATGCAAGTTTGGAGTGCAGTAAACACAAAGTATATATTTCAACTCATTTTAAATTGATAATAAATTAATAGCCACCAGTTTTATTCCATAGCTTCTGATAATCGTTCTACGAAAATAATAGAAACACATTACTTTTATAAAATAAAACAAGAAGCTATAATACTCATGTGTATAAACTTTTTCAATCGCTGTATGCCTTAGCTACCAACTTAATTTACAATTATTCAAAATAGGCTCCAGTATAAGAATGGTAAAGATATCTCTTCATTTTTAGAATAAAACACAAGAGAATACACAATTAATTTATGCAATAAACCTTAAGCTTTACTAACCACGCCCTCATATACATTTGCATATACCTGCGTATGCATATGTAAAAGCTTCTACCGGTTTAAAGTATCGTCATTCCGTTCTCTTAAATAAAATTTTAGAACTACCGTGGGTTTGCGTATTTTAATTTTCAAATGCAAATCCCTGGTTGTATTTCCTACGTTTTCCCGGCAGATTCAAATTCTGCGAAGCATACATTTTCATGGAACTATGTAATATGTGCTCTGTTTCAATGTCATTTACAGAAATACTGAATCGGAGGATTACCGCACTTCAATTTTAATATTCATGTTCCGATTTAGAATGGAGGATTGAAGATGTTGGAAATAAGAACGATGTATGTAGTTTAAATTTGTTGGGTTTGTGTAATTTGTATATAATTTATCATTTCAATTGGTCAAGGAAGTTACATATACGATTTTTTAATAAACGACGGAAAGCAGTTACACTTTAATACTGTCTAAACCAATTGCGTGTTGAAATATTGTAAACTTGATCATTCTAACGTAAATTCTGCTCGCATATGATTAACAGCTGTTGAAAGTTAACATCAACAATTTTATAATACTCGTACATACACGCATATGACTTGACACGTAAAAGATCATATCGTACATAAATTTTTCTACTTTAATTAACAACAAATCAAACTAATACTCACTGTGCTCAAAAATTATAATACTGCTACTTCTAAAAAATTAATCAAACAAATTTGTTGATCTGGCGATTATAGACGCTTCAGCATCAATAAGAAAACGTGTGCTGGTACTTTATTTTGAGCTTGTAAGTGCTCCTGTATTCTTATATTCCTTTGTCATGTGATAAACAATGTTAACAATAATTCAAATATTTAGGTCTACTAAAAACATCATATTACGTAATATCTAATTCACCGTATTTCCTAGAGTGGTAACAATTTCAAGAACCAGGCACATTTATAATTAGTCTGGGAAAACACCGGTAAAAGCGTACAATTACGAAACAAGTTACGATAGCATCGCCGATCCCCCCTACCCACTCTAGTCAGTATGCTGTATGCGAGTACTTTTGTGTATTTGTAGGCTGTCGTAACTTATTTCGTAATTACCCCTGTTTGTCCAGACTATTTATAATTGCTTGTGTTTCGGTAACCAAGAAATAACCTAGTCGTCGTTTTCTAGGTGGCGAAATTAATATACCACAATTTTAAAATACATAAAAACTATAGTTGTTTACCAATATATATTTCTAATAACAATTACTATCAAATACTTCCATTACATGGAGATTGCCCGACGACATAGTTTGCAAATAAATGAAGCCAAATCTTGTATGGTATGGTGGTAGGACCAATAGGCAACGGGTCTGTCCATAAACGGAGATAGGCTTGCTCAAAGAACATGTATAAAAAACTTGGGTTTGTTTATGGATACAGATCTGAGATACGAACCATTTGATAAAGCATGCTTATTGTAATTTAAAAATTATTTTTCCCCATGGACATATTTTTACACCTACATGAATTATTTATAGGGTGATACTCTAGTGCTGTTTTATTTTAGTTATTGTGATTGTGTGTATGGTCCTTGTTTGGATAGTGTAGAAATTCAGGATTCAGGTGGCGCAGAAATCCTGAATCCTGAATAGAGTTTAGTAAAAAGGTGGTACCGGATGGCAGTAGCGTAGCGGTAGGGGCGTGGATAAGGGTAATTTTCAACTCGTAGTCGATCTCGACAGTACCGCGAGAGAGTTCTAAGCGACAGTACGTTGCACGCTAAATAAGTACGCGGAGATGAGACGCCCAAAGGATGTAACGTTACATTCGAATGTGCATAAATATCTCAGGCATTTCCCCGGATTGGAATATAAAAGTTGTCATATTTATTGGAGTATACAGTAAAGGAATGTATAAAAACGAGTTCAGAAATAAATAAATAAATAATATCTTTATTATGCCCAACAGTTTAGTAACCAGATAGAATAGAGAAATGAGAAAATCTACCTATGTGCGGATGAAACAACAGCGTCATTCATGTTGTAGGTGTAGCGCGTTCTTTAAAACGTGATGATCCACCAGCTTCATTGTTGTTTTGAAGGAAAAGGATTCAGAAAGCTGATGCAGAAACCGTTGACAAGATAATAAAAGATTCGTTAAGAGAATGTTTTATCACAGTAACCCATGTCACACTGTTCGTTACTGACGGTACCGCAACAATACTGAAAATTGGTAGGATGTTGAAAATGCTTTCCGACTCTTCTTCACATAACATGCCTCATACACGCATGTCACCTCGTAGCAGAAACCATTCGAGAGAAGAATCGAAAGAAGATAAGTTAATAGCATCTACCAAAAAAGTGTTCATCAAATCTCCCAAACACGTCGGTGTATTCAAACAATTGTGTCCGAAATTGCCAGCACCACATCAGCCTGTAATAGCGCGATGAGAAGCATGGTTCCAGGTAGTATCTTACGATCAGAAATATTTTTCACAAGTGAAAAGTGTCATTTTGAAAAATTATTCAAATGATTTTGCAGCAGTTCGAGACAGTCAGCAACTTGCAACAACGAATGCGGACGTTCAACAACAAATATGTAGATAAAATATCCATGAACTATTCTGAAATTGCACAAGCTATGGAACAATTTGAAAACAGTCACTTATCTATACGAGACGGATTAAATTGTATAAACAATTTACAAGCCGCTCTAGAATGCTTGACGAACCCTTCGAAGTCGATGTTCTTCAAAAATTTTGTGCAATTTTAACCAAAAATCAATATTTACAAAAGGTTCGGTCTATAACTGGAAATCGAGAGTGCACAGATGAGGAAAATGAATATCTGACATTTGCAAATCTTAACTAGATGTCGAACGATCATTTTCGAAGTATACGACAACGTATTCACAACACCATCGGTCCTACCGTTTTAACCTGTTCGACAGCTGTTGATCAATTCCTTCAAATGTAATCTGAGACGATTTTTTACATGCGTCCTAATTTTCGCTGGAAGATTATCTTAATTAACTACCGTTTATTGTAATGTGATTATCACTAGGTACTTTTTAATGTTATTATTATTATTTTTTCTATTTCTTTTTCTTTCTTTCCCATTTCTTTTTCTCTTTTCTATCTTTCCCACTCATTGGGTACACTTGGAAAAGCAGAGCGCCATGGGGCTACTTGAAGGTGTTATCTATTGGTTCGTTATATTATTATTATTATTGTGTTATTTCAATAATAATTTCATACGGATATCAAGCTGAAAGATTACATTCCCAACTGTATACTCCCGGTACCTACAATTTCAAAAATTTTCTTTTGGCTTATCCTGTTAGTGATACATACATATATCAACCCCTAATCCTTTGCAGTTTCTTTAAAATTTTCAAGAAATCCCGCAATAATTTATTCAACATAAGCATAGCTACTTCACCGACATTCCCCTGATTCGCTTCGATTTAAAATCGCGTTGGGGCATCGAACATTTTCGATAAAAGCCGCAATATTATGTTTTGAATGTGATGGAAGGAGCAATAATTTCTTTCTAAGCTTAAAGATATTTTTGCGACGTGTTTAAGCTTGTCATAAAACCGCAGAAGGTTCTTCGATTTTCGCCAAGTAACAATAACGATGCCGTCTGCGGCCATAAGGGACATAAATAATTCACAGCCGTTGCTTGTGTTTTAACGCAGTCGACGCCGACGTTGAGCCTTTGCGAGTTCGCCATAAAGACGAAAGAGCTTTGTCCCATGCAAAATTTGATAATGGAATTTGATGCGGGAATAATATTAAATTTAATGGAAAATGGTACAGATAGCGCATTGTTACATAGATTTTATTACTGCTAAATTTAAAAAATATGTGGGGCAAATATACTGTAATGAACTTTTAGTATTAAAATTACGGCAACCTTCCAGTATTACACTGGAAATATGTCCAGTAATTCCAAAAATGTGGGGACTATTTATTTTTTCGGGATCCTAGGAGTCTACTCATGTAATGCTGTATACCACATGAGACGACCCATTGTCAAAGTGATCTAACGTAGACCTGCATCATTTCACACGGTCTTCTGTTTGAACTGGGATTAAATTTTGGGGAGTCCAACAGTATATCCGAATAAAAGTAATATTTTTTCGGTAATGGCCGTCTTTTTCGCTTAGGAGCTCAAAAACTGTCATTTAAGGGAAGTCGACCATGACGAGTTGTTTGTTTTACGTTTGTGCCATGCGACATTTTTGACAGTGGCTCGTGTTGGGAATGTTTTACGATTGAATGTCGTCGTTGGCAGGAGTAATTTTGATTTGTTAACCATCATTGTATCAACAGATTTTTGCCCTACCAAAATTACTGGAACTGTCATTTCTTTATTCCCCTCTGTATTTTCTGGATGTGCGACTCTCCACAGCCTTCCTCCCAGTCGATTGTTGTCCCGTTTGGTGACCGTTCTTTCATGTAGTGGCGCGTACACCGTTAGAGGGTCTGAAAAAATATCCAACGTTTCCAGTAACATTCAACAGTTTGAGGATTTCCATAAATTTTAGGAAACATTCACCGAAAGTAATACCCAAATCTTACGAGTAATTCAGCATCCTAAGAAACAGAGTGCCTGCTTCATCTAGGCAGTCATATGAGGCTCGTCAATAGCAATTTACTTGTAGATTAATCATTCTCCGCCCCTCCCGCCAGAAGAACGAAAGTTTTTGGAGTTATTATTTCATTAACGTTTTAGTTCGAACAAGTAGTGGAAACGAATTTACCACGCCCGCCCGGACAACTACATAATGATTTAATTCAAATTGTTCTTCAATTTGATATAGCCACAAACAACGTCATTTAGTTTATTCTCTGGGTTAGCTGTTTCTTGTAAAACTTTTAATGTCGTTCATTGAGATTTAAGGCCACTTGACCAAACATGTAGTTTATTTCGTTTAGTTAAGGCAAGTATTAGAAGGTTTTGAGTCAGCTTCAAAGCTTTGAGCTAAATTTTCTCTGAAGAAATTTGTTATCAAGCTAGCAAGTTATCAATAACTAATAATATCTACCAATTGCTATAAATCATGTCTTCGGCAGAAAGCATGGGTAGCATGCAAATGCACCACATCTTATTGAAGCTCTTGTTGCAATTTGAAGTGCTTACACATCGGTTTATTGAATTTTAATACACGGCCAAAGCTTTTCTCCCGCTTTGTTTGCTTTTCGTGTAGTGGCGCTTACCTACTCTTAGGCCGGTGACACACCAGAGAAACTAATTTCATGAAATTTGTATATGAAAGGTATTACATGAAACAAAATTTCTCGTTTAGCACATATCAGGAAAACTTATTATATATACTTGTTGCGTATACACACTTATCTAGAGTAGTTGCAGATATGTCTTCCGAGGAAGATGACGTGCTTCTATAGTGGTGGGCAAACCGCGGACGCCGAAATAGAGTCATTAGGAAAAACAGACTATTTTGGTTACACCCTAGTAATGAAAGAAACCTAAAACATAGTGCTAATGTTATTGGAGAGGAACTCAAACAACATCCTGATAAATTTAAGCAGTTTTACAGAATGTACCAGGAAAATTTTTATTGCCTGCTAGATCTGGTTGGGTATTTCGTCTTACTGCATTAGCCAACTATCACTCAGTCAATGAAACAAGTTACAACAAACAGAGCACGTTGCATTTCACGAAACTTGCTTACGAAATCATTTCTGCTCGTCTGTTTCAGAAACACCAATGTGTTCCACCTCATTTGAATGTATGGGTTGTGTGAGAATGATACAAATTGCATGTTTCACGAAACAAGTTTCATGAAATTAGTTTCTCTGGGGTGTCACCGGTCTTAGTCTACCCTACTCGTTCTCTAAAGTGAAAGCTTAAAGGTTTTCCTTCATTTTTCAATATCCACGGGTAGCACACAAGCTCTTAACATTGTGGTGGGTTAACTGAGCAAATTACCTACCCGGATTGGGGAAGCCTAAGGGAAGTAGGAAGTGTTTCTTCTTTTCTCCCTATCTCTTAATACGTTTACTTACAAGAAAAGCTACTCTGACTGCCGGAGACAGAAAATTCACTGTACCTATGGTAACTAAGAAACGTAAAATTGAAAAAAAGTCACAGCCCGATAATTCTGCTTGTTGAATTCCATAATTTTTTATGTAAATGTCATCTTAAACTTACAGTAGTATAATGATTTTAGAAGGTCAGGATCCTTGAAGTATGCAGACATTCCCATAATAAGCCTCAGGCGGGATCACATATCAAATCTCTGGTCTAAATATAAATTGAGTAACAAAAGTAATGCTCTCTTTCAATAGCGCTTTTCTTTCCAATATAAGTGAAGATTTTCGTCGAGTACGCATAAGAATAAGATCAGTAAAGCGTATATACTGTGCACTACAGAGAAAATTCCTGAATCACAGCGAAATAATTACTAAGACCAAAATGTCAATATAGAAGACATTGTATGCGCCGGTATTACTATCTGAGGAAGAAAACTAGGTCCTGACGGAAAGACAGCAAAAGCGACTACAAACCACTGAGATGAAATTTCTTAGGGGTGTATTGGGAGTGATAAGAATGGATAAAGCAAGAAGCGACGCTATTAAGAAACAATTAAATGTTGAACCAATTACAAAACAGGTGCAACGGAAAAAAACTGATGTGGTTCGGCCATCTACAAAAAATGCAGGCAGATAGACAGGTTAAGCAAATATGGGAGTCAAGACAGATGGAGAAAAGAAGAAGACGTAGATCAGCAATGTAAACGAGGACATAAAAAATGGAGGAAGCAGTTAGAACTCAGCTAGAGAGATAGCAGAAGATCGAAAGAAATGGGGACGATTCGTATAATATTTCGTATAAAACCTCTTTACCCCAGGCTAGAAGAGGACAGGATTATCTATGTATGTAATACCCAAGGCAGATCGAGTAAAACCGAAAGAAGTACGTTTATATAAGAGTGCTTCGCCATATTGGTCTAAGCTTTCACTTATATACTGAGACCCTATATATACATTTTTTACTGTTGATCTACAAATGACGCCCTATTGGTCAGACGATAAAAATGAACGAACATTGTACAACAAGTACATTAACGAATACGGCACTTGCTCATATACCTCAGCAAAGTTATAGAGAATTAAAATAGGGCAGTAATTACATGGTAACGGTTTGTCACCTCTCTTAAAAATAGCATAAACAATTGCACGTTTCCACTGTTCAGGAAATGTTTGACCTTTCAGAGAAAGTTTAATAATATGTAATCTGTAATAATCCAATAACGCAGAAAAAAAAACAGGTAGTACATAAATCATTCCTGATAATATGTTTATTAGATAGGTTTGGCATAAGCTTTAGTAAGTCACTTTCAGTCGGTGTAACAAATGTTAAAGGATAAATGTTGCTAATTGAATCAAAATAAGAAGTTTTAACAGTATTGATATAAACATCAAAAATATGTGCCAACAGGATTATTCACAATTTCAGATATGTCAGTAAACAGTAAACAATTATCGTTATAATATTTATTTTCTTACTTCTCGAAAATTTGGCTGGTTTTAATATACCTTTCAATACTTTCTAACGTAATTACTGTATCCTTCAGAAATTAACGCTTCAGTAATAGTTCTTAATCGCTTAAATTCGTTGTAGTAAGTAACAACTCTCCTGAAAATTCGTTTGCAGTGACAGTACCTCTTGTTCCTTAAATTAATTTTAATCTCGCGTGAAAACCGACGAGGATACGATAAGTTCCTAGTGGTCGATAATCTAAGGACAACCTACATTTCTAGCATTTGATAAATGACATTAGAGGTGGTGAAAGAGTTGAAAGTTACGCTGTGAGGAACGATAAGGATCTCAGGAAACTAATGGATCATCAGCACGTTTAACACCTATAGTACAATCAATATTGGATTTATGTCACTAAATCTAAGGTTTTATTATTGATGTTATTTACTTGATTATATTGTATTGAACTGAAAATATTTAGAAAATATTGTGATTATAGAAATGTTACTACTATTGAAAGATGCAACGTTGTTTAATTCAGGAATGTAAAAACCGCTGATTAAAATAAAAAAGCCTTAAATAAGAAGACTTCTAAAGCCGAAAGAAAGGTTCCAATTCAGCACAAAAGACGCTCCCACGAAAAATGAGTGATTATCACTATAACATCTGCAGAAAATCAGTTCAATAAGTGGAGTAGGTTGAAAGGCAGCGGTTACATCCAAACTAGTCAAAGAAATAAAGGGCGAAGTAGCAAGTAGAAAATTTCCACCACGAGATTTGTCACCGAGAGAAATTTCTATCACAACGAACAATATTGTAATTACCACAAAGAAACTCGCTTAAATATATCAAATTAGTGAACCAAGTTTCACTAACAAGTATAAAATCATAATGGGAGTCTAATGTAGCAGCATAACAATTGTATGTTTTAGAATCCAAGCCGCGCACATTTTCCCATTCAATATTAAAGGAATTAGAACCCCTGTTGGAAGTTACATATTTCCCGAAAACATGAATCTTCAAATACCATTTCTATATTTAATTTTTTGATTAGATTCACCATTTTTAATACGTACATCTAACTTAAATTTAAGCTAGTTTGTGATGCAATAACTGCGCAGTTTGTATATGTATAAACAAAATCACTTTACAACATTACGCAGCTAAGTTGATCAAACTTCTAGCAATTGAGTACAAAAATTGCATCGTTCTTTTTATTACAATAACTTGTACCATGTTTAACCGATGTTTTCTTTTGATCTGTAGTTCTTAATGGCGGTACCTTCGCCTTTATTATGAACGGGAGTAAGCTAACCACATTTCCATGAAGTTGAGAAGATGGAATTGTTTAATGCAAGATTGGGGATCCGTTGAACCTCCAGCAGAGGTGCATAAACATAATCCGTAACAATTGAAGATGGAATTCTGCCCGAACCAGAGGTAGAGTGGATTTTAAACTTATGTACATATATACATATATACAGGCTGTATATAAATTGGCGAAAGAGCTATACGCAGCGACATCCATCATTCGGTTCTGAATCGAAAATCTTAATCTTAAAGCGTTGTGTCATGCCCCGGTTGTTTTCAGGAAGCACTTGAAAAAGCATACATCTGGCAACACCGCACTCGCGTACTGCTGTAATAGTCAAAATTTTACAACAAGGTTATTGATAGAAATCACATTCGAATACAATCTTACTGTGTTGCAAGATGTGTTTTTCGTGAAAGTCAATGAAAAATGTTAGAAACATAATTGTAGGTCAAAAAGAAAACGTTTACCAACAAATAGTGTCAAAAATTATTCTTTACTTTAAATTACATTTATCTCTATCAACAGATATCGAACAATAACATTTGTTTGTGTAATATAAAATTCGAACTTCTAGAACATCGTAAAATCGCATGAAACGTGGTGCAATATTTTGATGTTGATATGTTCGATGTAAAATTTCATAAAGGATTATTTTACGTGTAGCTTTTTCGCCAATTTATACACACCAAATATATATTACTTCTCATATGTTACGTAAGTTTTGTTTATAACTTGTGTGTCAAAATTTAATCAATACCACACTGTAAGACATCGCTTTACAAGGGAAATACCATATTTACTAGTGTATAGTGTATTAACTAACTATTGCTGTATCTATTCTTTCAGTAGCAAATGAAAATTGATCCACTTAAACGTCAAACCAGGGACACTCGATTTATTAAAGGAAGAATAGATACAACTGTGTACTTCGAGAACAGAGATATTTAATTTAACTCAGAAATAAAGTGGAATATGTAATTATTGTCTAAAGTCAGAATCAGAAAGCAAAAAGCTTTGTCAGGTTGCCTATTTTACAATTTCGTTCTTAATTTAGTTAATAAAACAAAATTATGGAATATTTTACAACGCATACGGAACAAACCCTAACTAGTGCGGATTAATCAAAAGAATAAAAAATACAAATATTCTCTTATCTTTGAATTGTATGCAGCTTACGGCTTATCTTGTAGGTTCTTTTTAATCTCACAACATTTTTACGATAAGCATATCAGTGGCAATTAATTTCACTTCATTAATATTTCCAATATAATCCAAAGTCAACCGGCACAAATAAAAATAGACATCTGACTTACTGATATCAACTAAACAATATACTCCAATCAGTGACAGCGATGAACAATACTTTTCGATGGGAATTACTTAATACGTCCGTATCATATTACATAATAGTCAATACTGAATGTGAGATATATTCAGTTTTATGAACTACAAACGTCCACAAGGTTTTACTATAATGTGATATGTTAATGAATCTAAAATAACAATTAGCTTTCTAACTATCTACATTTGAGTTTATCATAGCCGTGTCACTCAAGACAACATAATAGCAGCATAAGATAATGAAAGATATAAAGGTAATGAATGCGGAGAATATATGTTAGAAATATTTTCTTTCACATATGAAAGAATAAACACATGAGAATATAGGACCTGACACTAATAGGTCTGGAAACTTGTAGGTACCCACTGATGCCATATTTTTCAGCCGCTCCGGCGCTTCCACCACAATTAAATTTATAACAACAATAATGCTGTACAACGCATATTAAACAATACAGCTATCAAAATAATTGACGGTATCTTTTAAAAGGTACATCGAAACTGACGCGGTTATGTCGATAGAAGTAAATGATTACAGCAATGATAATTGGCCTGCGATGTACATATATCCTATTAAAGTTTATTTTTTGAAAAGAGGCTTAAACTAATATATATGTTGCGAATATTATTAAGGTTTTATCTAATTTTCAAAATATTCGCTTCTGCTGAACTTGGATACTAACTTCATTTAATAAAAAATTCAGATGAAGAAAGTTATTTGAACTTTAAAGTTGGACAACTTACGAAAGAAACAAAATAACATACTGATACGCGTATCATATATATATATACAAAATTAATAAATACCAAACCTACTTCATCGTTGAACAAAGCAAGGCTCTGGTTAAAATTAATAGGACAGGAATGTTAGAACGGGTAAACTGAAGTGAGATTCCTGACAAACTTGTAAAAAACCGATCCATAAATCTTTTATTTGTGCACGAACAATCCAATTGTACGTACGTATTATAAAACGGCATACTACTAGACAAATGCACCTGAACTAAATCAAACGATTTATCCGTTTATTTTGTCAGTGAAAAAAATTGCAGCTAGTTAAAAATAATAGGGTAATTCAAATAACTAAAGCACTGTATGAAACGGTGGAGAGCCATAAATTTGTTAAGTTTGTAGCAAAGGAATCCACGGCTTATTTGTACCAAGGTAATTCACTGATATTGCAGAACTATCATTATCACAAACGTTTGAGGATCGAAAAGGAAACTTCATGAAATTTTGTTGGCAAAATATTCCTAAGGTAAATCAGGAACTTACTACGTTATTATTAAAGAAAACATTCAAGCACCCACTTAAAAATAATAAGATAACTTTGCTGTACAAGTAGACCAGTCAGCGTCCAGTTGGTCTATAGTTTCAGAAACGAGCGTATCGAAGCGAAGCGAACGTGCTAAACAACTTGAAAATAATCGAAATTAAGGTCACTATGACATACACTGTTACAAAGTAAAAACTTGTTCTAACGATATTTTCATCAAACAGTTTTCCTACTGAGATTGTTAGGGGTATCCGTACTCTAAGTACCTAGCTCATGTTTAAATGACTTTACAGTGCGCTTTAAGGTAAATTTGACCTATAAAATGAATACTTATTTGAAAGCAAAATTTCCTTCTCTTTCGATTTTCGAAGCCAAGAAAGGGGTTCGCATTAAGGGAAAGAAAATTGACATTGAATTGAGCCTGAAATTCTATTTCATGGTAGTGTCTGCCACCGTTGAATCTCTCATTGAAAATTATGTCCTTTGTATAATAATTTGGGTTTTAATAATCACCTTCGCTAATGTAAACATTTCAATAATTTGAAACACCCTTGGTCTTAATTAGTTCACGTTATCGAGCGTTTGCTGTATATATATACAGGATAAGTAAAAAGTCCCGGAACGGTCGATTATCTACGTTGTTTATGAAGCAATTTTTTAATAGTCGGTGTGCTTATATAAAAAATATGAATGCATTTAATAATTGTAAGATCTTCTTGTTTTAACTTCCGGCTTTGTCGGAAATGACCTTAACTTTTTGTTTTTTAAGCAAGAACAGGACGATCGAAATCAGCCACTGACGAAGAAACTAAGTTTAACGTTTTATTACAGCTTGAAGAAAATCCTCAAACTTCCTCGGATCAATTAGCGTTAGATCACAGTATTTGTCAAAAGTCTGTGATGAACATTTTAAAGTCAGGAAAGCTGAAACCTTATGAAATTCATTTTGTCAATGAATTGACTGAAGATGATCCAGACCGCAGAATTCAATTTTGCGAAACTATCATGGAAATGATCGTGGCCAATCCTAATTTTGTAAACAATGTGGTGTTTTCAGATGAAGCTACATTTTATATTAATGGCACAGTAAATAGGCACAACTGTCGTTTTTGGTCAAAAGACAACCCGCACTGGATATCTCAAATACATACCCAACATCCTCAAAAACTCAATGTATGGGCAAGTATTGTGGACAACCATATAGTTGGACTATTTTTCATAAATGAGAATTTAAATGGTGAGCGTTACCTGCAACTGTTAAGAAATGAAATTGTACCCGCTGTTGCACTTTTATTTCCAAATGCCAATAACCCTTTAACACCAGCTGAAAATATCTGGTTCCAACAAGATGGAGCATCGCCACATTTTGCCATAGGTGTCCGGAATTATCTGAATGTAATATTTCTAGCAAGATGGATCGGCCGAAAAGGTCCCATTGAGTGGGCTGCTCGTTCTCCCGACCTGTGCTCACTAGACTTTTTCTTTGGGGACATTTGAAATGCAGAGTTTAGAGAAAAAGGGCCAGTCAATCTAGAAGAATTGCGACAACGTATAAGGGAAGAGATGCGCCTAATTTCTCCACAAGTTGTACAAAATTCTCTACGAAATTTTAACGATCGGCTGGGCTATTGTCAAATTGTAAATGGAAAACATTTCGAACATTTATTGTAAACTTAATTAAAATTATTATTCTTCAAAGACGATGACCCCTCAGTGGCTGAGTGGTAAAACTCGCGCTTCACAGTGCGAAGGGCCGGCGTTCGAGACCCGGTAGCGGCAGAGCGTAGCAGTTTAAAATCCTGAAAAATGGATCTGGACCTCTAATAAGCTGCGAAAATGAAGGAAATGCCACTGGGTGGGCCAGGAGCGGTACGGTATATGCGTCTACATATACGGCTCGGTGGCTCCGAACCCCTACACCGAAAGGTAGAAAGGGTAAAAGATTAAGAAGAAGAAGATTCTTCAAAGATGATGCAATTTGTTACAAGTATTTTTTATTTTAATCTTTTTATCACTTTTCGAATAAAACAAAAACCTTACTTATAACATTTCTTATGTAGTTTTCTATTCTGCGTCCTATAACAATAAAATATACAGGATGTTGCATTTAAAAACAAAAAGTTAAGGTAATTTCCGGCTAAACCGGAAGTTGAAAAAGAAGACACTACAATTATTAAATGCATTAATATTTGTTATAACCCCTAGTGGCTGAGTGGTCAAAATCACGTTTCACAACGAGAAGGTCTGGGTTCGAAACCTGGCCGCGGCGGAGCGTAGTAGTTTAAAATCCCAAAATGGATCTGCCTCCTACCTCCAATATGCTGCGGAAAGTAAGGAAATGCCACTAGGCGGGCCAGGAGCGGTACAGTATACACATATGTATACGGCTCGGTGGCTCCGAACAAGCCCTGGGTCTTTAAGGCCTGTTAGTGCTGATATATATATATATATATATATAATATTTGTTATATAAGCATACCAATTATTAAAGAAATTGCTTCATAAACAATGGAGATAATCGACTGTTCCGAGACTTTTTACTTGCCCTGTATACATACACTGGGCACCCAAAATGTGAAATAAATTCAGTGAAAGCGAAATAAAATTTTGTTGGAAGAAACCCTTGAACAGACAGATTTTATTTGATAAAATACAGATATTTTCATGACAGTCGATTTTCAATCACCAGTTGTCCTGTTCAAGGATTTCTTCCAACAAAATTTTGTTTCGCTTTTACTTAATGTTTATTCTAATATACCTAGTAAATGCAATTTTCAGACACTGTTTTTTTGTTTAATCTAACATTATATATGAAAAATTCACATACGGTTCATTGCAACTTAACCTTTCAAAACATTGTCACTGCCACTATCATTATTCTTTCTTTACTTTCTTATATGCGTCAAAGAGTCCAAAATTTTCATTGAAAAATGTTACAAATTACCGTCTACCACCCGCAAAAATGCTGGTACTAACATAGTTCTTTTTGATTTTATTTACGCCGTTACCAACAATACTCGTGCTTAATATAGGTCGCACACAGTATACATATTTCTCGGATTAAATTATATTTGCTCGAGTACATTTTGGGCATAAATCAAATCTACTCGCACCATATACGCGGAAGCATAATAACAATAGTTAATAATTTTCACGCAAAGACGCATATGAAAGTGTGTATCATTCACACATATACACATATCCATACATAAAGAAATATGTATGTATACAGCCTTGAAGTAAACGATCTGCAGCAAATATTTACTAACAATAAGAAAATTAGAATACCAAGTAATTCCAACATGTTATTGCATTACTGTCACCGCTATACTTCTAATAGCAATTTATTTTTCGTATAAATTATATTATACTGTATACTTATCTTATATGATATTTTTCTACCGCAATTAGGTCAATGAAACAAGGGTATTTGAAATAATAATTATATTCTTAGAACGTTTGCAAACGTTTTTATATTATAAATAACTGATTTAATGTGCAAACACATACATGCAAACTATGTTTACGCATTGAATCAGTTATTTATAATATAATTCTTCTTCAAATTCTATATATCAAGAAATCCTAGTCATTAGTTATTTTGTTGATAGTTCACGAATAAAAGACAAATGTTTGTTTATACATTTATCTAGTTATATTTCAAGTGATGAAGGTGTTGCGAAAACGTTTGTAAACGTTCTGAGAATAAAACTATTATTTCAATCACTCTTGTTTAATTGACTTAATTGTGGTAGAAAACTATCATACAAGATAAGTATATTGTATTGTATTGTATTGTAATGAGATGGGGTCTGGCCCAAAATGGCCCTTTGCACTGCGACCACGTTGATCTATTGTGCTTCCTCTTGTTTGTTTTATTTATTTATTTAATACGCTGAGGAACAGGATCACCTCCTTCAATGGGAGTGTAAATAGGTCCTCCTCACTCAGCGTATATGCATGTAGTAGTCTATATCTCCTGTGGCCTAGTGCCCCACAGTTAGTGATCAAGTGTTCCATTGACTCCTCTTCTTCACCGCAGAATCTGCAAGTGTCCGTGTTGGATAAGCTCATTTTGTGAAGGTGCTTGTTACAGGTATAGTGGCCTGTGAGTGCCCCTGTCAGTGTTTTTAAGCTTCCCCTGTCCAGTTTTAGGGCGAGGTCCGCCCTCCTAGCGTCGAAGCTCAGAAATTTTTGGAATGTTCCAGCCCGCTGGTCTCATTCCAGTGTTTCATTGTAATGGACGCTGTCCATTTCTTTATCTCACCTTTAAGGAGACCTTTGTTAACCCAAAAGGTGGGGTAGGTCCAGTAAAGTTAAGATAAGTATATAGTATAATGTAATTTATTCAAAAAATAAATTGCTATCGATCCTAATTTCAAAAGTATAACGGTAATTATAATGCAATAACGTATTCAAATTACTTGATATTCTAATTATTTCAATCACTCTTGTAGATTACTCTTGAGGTTCATTAGTTTACACTAATTAAAGTTTCTGAGTGACGATTTTATTCAATTTTTTTTATTGAATATGGTAACTTAGCTGCCAAAACATGCTGCAATAAAAATGAGGATTATTTTATGTATTGGACTTCGTCAATGCTAATAATAAGTGGATGAACAGTAATTCAAAGGGTTTGAATTTATGAAAAAAAAAAAAACTTTTACTCTCTTCAGTTGTTACCAATAACCTTAGTTTGCATTTCTACATATCTTTTCCTTGTTCTGTTAATTCTAACAGGGATACTGTATGTATTATCTATATCTAATTAGGATAGTTATAATGGCCAACAAAAAGCATGCCCCATATATGACTTTATAATTGGTAAATGCTAATTATGTTTCAAAAAATTAATTGTAATAAATTCCTTACTTATCTCAATCTTCGTCATGCTCAGGTCGTGGTTCCTCCTTAACCCACGGAGCAGATTCCTGGGAACCAACATTTGTAGAAATCCGGCGGTGTCAGCTTTTCGAACCTGATAGTTCTTGTACTGAACACCAGCATCGGAAGACCGACAGCTCGAGCTTGAATACTCCTCGTCATAGCTAACTTTTCGTTTATGTATACCGAAACATCCACAGGTTTTCTTTGAACCGGAACAGCCCATCATCTTGTAAAGTTACATCTGCAAAAGACGATTGAATAAATCAGCATATAAATTGCTAATTATACTTCATTATAAAGAATAACTTTTTTCAGGAATTTTTCAACTAAATAGTTTAGACAGCTATTTGATGCGCATCTCCTAATTAAACTATAATTTCAAATTTCGAATTAAGGAACAGCCACCCTTAATTACAACTAAAAATTGCAACTGAAATCTATATATATCATATTTTCACTGACGAAGGTGTTCCGAAAACGTTTGTAAACGTTCTGAAAATATAACTATCGCTCAAACCAGCCTTGTTTTATTGACCTATTAGTGGTAGATCTCTATCATATAAGACTGAAATCTATGAAAAATAAAAAATTTGGAATGCAACTGGGACATTTTATAAAGCCAAATAAATTATGATAAAGTCTGTTTAAAACGATGCGTTCAAACTGCATTTACTATATGTATGGTACTTATATTCTCACTCGTAACTTTTTCTATTCCTCATTATTTGTTTTCAATTGAACCCTAATATGCTATCATCTAGCACAGTCATACTTTGAATTAACTATCAACTATCTGCTCAACCATTTCTCTCTTACATTACGGTTAAAAGTGTTGTATATCCCACAATTTCATGAACTTCAGATGTTTCTCCAACGAAATCTAATAAGACATCAAATGAGATTTAAACACGACGTCGGTCGTAGAAATCCGCAAAATAATTGAATTAACGTTGAAAGTAAAAAACGATACCGCGGAGAAGCCACATGAATTTTAAGCTCGGAATTTGCACGCACAATTCGAAGCCTCCGTCATTAGTACAAAAAAAAATTAAATGAGCAAGCTGCCCAATTTGTATGAAACTTATGTATACTATAAGTATTATATAAAAGCAGTAAATAGTTTGCTATCGCCCACGCTAAATTATGGAATCAGATACAAAATTAATGGTAACCTGCTGCTCTAAAGAAAGTCTATACAAACGTATTTCTTTGTGAAAATTCATTCGTGCATTAATGATACAAAAAAAAAAAAATTCAAAGTAAGTACAAACTTGGAGAATGATATGTGTGTGATATATATATATATATATATATGTATATATATATAATGGAAACCTCCGTTACCTAGCGGTATAGGGCTGCAAAACAAAGCAATATCCTTACAAAATATAATCAACGTTTCATATTTTCCCTTTTTCTTTCAAAATATTCCCTATATTCCCATTCCAAGTCAGTTTTGGTCTCTCTCTTCTTTAACTGTTAACTCTTGCTTTCCATGTGCTCTTTACTGGAGTGTTTTCGTCAAGTCGCTGAAGATGCCCCACCAACTTAGTTGCCCTTGCTCCACCATTTGCAATGCAGTTCTTTTGTAGTTACTTCATTTAGTATTTTATATATTTTGGTAACCCTCATAACCCTGCAGTTTGCTCTTCTGACTCCTAGTAAGTATCCATGCTTCGCTTCCGTATGTAAGTATTAGTGTGTATATGGTCTTATACACTTTTATTTTAGTTTCTCTTGAGATTTCTTTCTTGTTAAAGAAGATTATGTTAATAGCGTAGTGTATTTTCAGAGTATCTTTTTTCTTCCATTATTTGCTGGTATTGAATGTTCTATTCTGTCATTTCCTATGTATATATTAAGTATTTCTTCTTCTTCTTCCTTTTTCTTCTTCTGCTGCCACCATTACTTTTGTTTTCGTCTTGTTTATCCGCATTCCAGCCGCCTGTAGTTCTTCATTCCATATCGTTAAACTGTCTTGTAGACTTTTCTTATTTCAAGTTATTATGACTATGTCAGCTGCAAACGCACAAATTGTCTATTTCAACCTTTTGCAGGTTTCGATATCCTGGGGACAGTTTCTTCGTTCTTCCTATGCAGCTTTTAGTAGTATCATCCATAAATATCGTAAAAGCTATAGGGCTCATAACACCTTCTTGTCTAAGACATTCTCTAGTTGTGAATTTTTTAGACATCATTCACATTCTCCTGTTCTGCAAATCTCAAATTGTATAATTGCTAGCACAAATAACAAATACTTCGATGCTGAGTGCCTAAACTGTTTTAACTGTCCTCTTAATGATGACTACATTCAACTAACAAGTTTCGTAGTGAAACCCACCAC
The DNA here is from genome assembly GCA_038088585.1 of Chrysina gloriosa. Lineage (NCBI taxonomy): Eukaryota > Metazoa > Arthropoda > Insecta > Coleoptera > Scarabaeidae > Chrysina > Chrysina gloriosa. Next base: position 23,402,486 of record CM076090.1, read on the forward strand.
GATTCTCTAATGTAAAATACTGCACAAGGTTAAGGATACTAGGTAAGAGTCTAAAATATTGTAGAGATCACCAAATACAAGTAGTAAAACGCGCCTGAGATGCAAAATTACAAATATTTAAAGAAATAATCAGTCATCCCCAATGTCTAAGGCGGCAATTTTCTGGGCCAAATGAACGGCGGCACTAGAATATGAGACTAGGTGACTTTTTCTCAAAATTATATTATAGATTATGCATTATTTAGATACTTAATTAAATATTGCACATCTTTTCAACGCAAAAGCAATCAAAACAGTATGTTTTATCACTTATTTATTTTTGTCATTAAAAAACTAACACCACAGCTTATAAAAACGGTCTAAACATTAACATTGTAGTGTATAAACTAAACGGGATTGTTTGATTATCAGCTACATGTAGGCTTAGTTTTTAAAACATAAGTTAAGAGGATTAGGTGGCCTTCTGTATTTTTTAAAGAAAATAATATTTAGCAATACCTATGCGCTATTGGTTTCACATTTATCGTAACTATCGTACATTTAGAGGAATTAAATGATATAACAAATACATTTATTTAAATAAATATACGACTTTTAACTAAGCGCTTAAATAATATACATACAGTATTATTTTATTTTAGTCTAAACCTGCAAACGTAAACACGTAAAGCGTAGTAAAATAACTGAGGCAACAAACTTTCGGAATTTTATTGACTGTCCCAGGTCTGGTGCGGAATTTAGCATACGAAATAATGCAATATAAACATCTGCTATTTTACAATTACATTTCACTTCGAATTCATTGCAGTTGTACATATTTTGTGATCTCTAGACAGTAGGTATATGTACAAAAGTTGAGACATTTTGCTCGTGTTCTATGTCTTGTGCGGAACTTAACATTAAGATGGCTGATTATTTATTTAAACATTTGCAATTTTGTATCTATAACGCGTTTCACTTTGAATTCTTTTCAGTTTTATTTGGTAATTTTTAGGGAGTGTATATACAACATTTTAAACACTTTGCTAGTGTCCTGTGCCGTATGCAGAATTTAGCATAAAAAATTACTGATTATTTATTTAAACATTTGTAATTTTGCATGACGCGATTCACTACGAAACTTATTATTTGCATGTGGTTCATCATTAGAGGCGACACCTAAAAATCTTTTGAACCCTACAGCCTTGGTCAAAAGTATTAGATACCCCCAATATAGTTACTTTGTATCTTTACTATTTGAACAACGAACAAAGGTTCTTTATAAAACTAACACCTGTGTCACAAAACATATCTGTACTAGATGCTAGTGGTCATAAAACACCTGGTGTATAAAAAAAACAAAAATGTTGGTTTCCGCGTACTCTTTCTTTGCTCTGTTGAATGTTTTGTCAGTCTACAATTGGCAGTCTTAGTGTGAAGAAGGTCATAAATTTATAGATTTGTAATAAATTTGAGAACAGATTTATTTCAAAAATGTCAAAAAAGAAGCCTTAGGAAATGGTGTAAAAATCCAACTTTTACACGAGCAAGAAAGATTGCAAAAAGAAATTACCAAGTTGGTAAAATGTTCGCGGTGCACAGTGCAATCAACCATCAAACGGTTTGCAGAGACCGGTTCTCACGCTAATAAGCCACGAACAAGCAGAAAACGAGTGACTACGAACCGTCAGGGCAGAAGGTTGGTCCGTAAGGCTGTGGGAAACAGGAGAAATACCTCTTCGGAGCTGTGGTAGAACTGCTAGTACAAGCAGGTTTAAAAGGCTGTAGAGCCAGGAAGAAGCAATGGCTCTCGGAAGATAATAAAAGAGAACGGTTTTATAGACTCTGCGACACCAACACTTCACGGAAGAGGATTGGTCCAATGTACTCTGGCCTGATGAATCAAACTTTGAGATTAGTTTTGTTACCTACAATCTTAAATGTTATGAAGGTTTATAAAGCGTGCCTTTTTTTATCTTTTACAGGTATTTGGAACACCGGGTGTGACCTTCGTGAGGCGACGCGCGGGAGAGGAATATCACCCACATTGTATAGTGTCAACTGTTAAACAAGGCAGAGGCAGTGCAATGATCTGGGGCTGCATGGCTGCTGATGGCGTTGGCAAAATCTTCGTTTGCGAAAGCCGTATGAACAGTGAAAAGTACAATAATGTGCTAAAAACCGCTCTTATATTTTCGCTAACGGGTATTTTCGGTAACACTAATTTAGATAGAATCAAATTCCAACAGGATAACGCTCCTTGTTATAAAGCAGCGACAACGGTGTGCTGGTTTACTGACATTGACATTGACATTGACTTGTTGAATTAGCCTGCGCAGTTCCCAAATCTAAACCCCAATCGAGCATCTTTGGCCCATTCTGAAGCGCAAAATAAGAGAGCATCACATAACGTCGAAAATCCAGCTTAAAAAACGCGTTGGTGCAGGAATGGGAAGCCATCTGTACAGCCGAATGTGCTAAGCTTGCAGGCAGTATGCCCCAAAGAATTCCTGCTGTGATTAAATCCAAGGGAGGGTTAACACAGTATTAATGTGTTTTTATTATTCTATACAAATAAAGTAACTTAGTAATTAAAAATAGTTTCATTTCATCTATAACCGAAATATGCAGTAAATTATACGGTGACCAATACTTTTTAATTTAGTTCTTGTCCTGAGTTTTGTGCATAATTTTATTTCTTTGTTTGTTTATAATGAAGTAGTTGTTATTTGTGCAAGTGACTGTGCTGTTCTATAGTTTATTACTTCTCATTACTTGGAATTGATCGCTTGCATGCTTATTTGTTGTTGAAAATAATAAAAAGGTTGATTGTCACTCCTTTCCCGAATGTTTTGCTAGCTTCAGCGTCATGATCATGTATGTTTTGTATACTTAGAAGGGAACTTACGCATTCGCATAGGTTCAGCCCCTGAGCATTTGTTTATTTTTCGATAAAGAACATTACTCCCAAACAAACACACTAGGTAAAGTTAACATTCTAGAACACCTGAATGCACATAAAAATTTTGTAATTGTACAATAATAAATGTTTGTCAAATTAATGTATATCTTTCGCAACATACATACTAACTATTAGTCTCTGGATATTACATTTCGTTTTTTTAACACTGACAACATTCAGGTGACTTCCTCAGTTGGTACATAGCGATCATTATTGAAAATTTCGCCACCTATTAAACGTGATACTATACATTTCGAACCTTTACAACGCCAAACTCTATAGAATCTATAAACAAATTTATGCCAGCATTTACATACTTACTGCGTATTCATGCTGCATTGTAAGTAAAAAGTCTTTTGTATTTTATTATGTTTCGTGCCACTTATCTATTACAGCGATCTCCGCATCCTTGGTCATTCTTAAATATGTAATCCCTTTTTCGCTTTGTAATTACATATTTTGAAGATATTGTTCTACTGGTCACAACGTTCTAGAGCTGGATACCTTTTGTTTTAATTCCCTGTGGGTGATTTTTTATGCTTTATTTACGCAATTCTCGCAAATTACTTACATGGAAACATCGACAACACAAACTTTCAAAGCAAAATTGAAAGACTGTGAATCTGTAGTGCATTGCACTTGCTCGTTGGTGCAGACGATGCAGAAAATATGATATACACTATATAAATTGTGACTTAAATACTTTTTGATTAAAATCCACCACTTTTTTAGATATTTCAAATATATACCCTTGCACTCAATTTTGTCTTTTATTGACCAAAAAATGGTGCAGATTAATCAATAAGGCTTATGTATGCGTGCAATTACTTCGAAAACTAAACTATGTATTGAAAAATAGTCGAAAACTTTTTTAAAATGCACTAAAGATAGCGTAATCGTCATTGCTAGGATTGCAGTTTTAACAGATAAATTTTCTATTTCAATTCAAATTATTTTTTGCCCAACAGATTACCATTTACTTAAAGGACAAATATACATGAAATAGTGCACTTCAGATAGTACATGAAAACATAATTATGAGTTCTTATTTTTCGTTAATAAATCACCATAACTTCCCGCTAATACTGAGAATTCCAAATTGGACTTTCAGGTACTGGACACGCCTATCTTAGTAACTATTCCAGTACAGCACTTGTCCAGGAAAACACTGAAGGTGTACTCTATATGATCAAGGGAGGTTGACAAGTAATATATCCCGAAACCGAAGCATTCCTAGATGTTTTAAAAACTTCAATCTAGAAGATTCTGCATGAGGAATTGAGTGAGAAAATAAGTTTCTTGTTGCATTCCACAAACTTTCATTGAAAAACGACCTTGGATCGTGTGAAAATTGATGTCGAAAATCTTTTAACTAATAAACGAATCATAAACAACCCAAAAATAAACGTCACTTAATTGTTTCGTTGTTTGATAATAAAGAAAGTCCAACAAAAGTTTTTCTCTCTCGCAGTATAGTGAAAAAGATGGTCGTAACGTTTATTTCAAAAGCAAGTTATGTAGCCATAATTCTTTAACAAGATCATAGAACGATTGGTGGCACGTTGTATGTCACTATTTGTTTGCCAGAAGTAATTGCCGTGCTCTGAAAAATTAATTCCCAACAATGAATCATCATCCACCAAGGCGATGCCAGTTCAGATAAAGTTTGGTAAAACCATAAAGTTTTGGAGCAGCAAAACGTGGGATTACTAGGTCTCATCCCCTATACAATCCGGACTTAAGTCCCAACAATTCTCTTACATTCCTGAGGTCCAAGGGTGGTTAAAGGTTCCTCTGACGGTGCTTCAAAATCGAAATTGTGACTGTCCCTAACTGAAGATTAGAATAACTGCTTTAATTAGTTTGAGCGAATGCAGAAGTATATCAATTTGTGTAAAGGATAATCTGAGAAATAATAAAGCAGTTTCCGCCGACTTTGCTTTTGCCTTTATTTTTTATGCAACACTAAAGGGAGGAACCTCGTATAATCGTTGAATTCGAAGAGTTTTGAAGTGAAGCTATTGTAAATTGATATGACGAAGGCTGTATAATAAAGAGAGCGCTGCAAATCTTGACAATACAGCTATTAAAATTTGTAGTTGTGAGGAAAGAACAACATGAATACCTGAACCAGGCGAAAGAGGACATTTGATATATGCATACATGCATCGCATTGTATACTGCTGATTTATACGAAATAAGCGATAGATTAAAAATCGAACAATCTTTGTCCTCAAAATTTGTATTAGCTTCATCTTTAGTGTGCTTAATGTGCAGAAGCTGTAATAATAGTACTTTATAAGATGTTGTACAACACTATTTCTTTTGGTGCTTTAAGTTTCCAAAGTTATTTGTAACTAATAGAGAATATTGACACTGTTATTTTTCGTAAGTTCGAATGAGTTTCCTTGATGATAACTGGAGCACGGGCATTTTTAGGTGGCAGGGAGGCATGCTTTTCATAAATGTTGCATTTTGAAAAAATGTGTGGTTTACGCACGTCTAAAGTGAATACTTCCATTTGCACATCATACTATCTCTGTCTTCCTTTCTGTTTCAGACGAAGCAAGCACGCACGTATCCTTTCTTTGGCTCATCGCCTCTCGCTCGCACATCACACTCTCTCTCGAAATCTAGCGCTTACGTTCTTATGCTTACGCTCTTAGGTTTATGCTCGTATGCTTACGCTCGTGCTGGTCCGGTGTCCTTTAAGTGTTCACTTCAAAACATGGTTTATTGCAAACATTAGTAAAAAACGGACACTCACCACCGGCTCAGAACTGTTAATTATTATACATGTTCGAACTTCTAGTGAAGCTCTATCTTATATACGTGTCTTACACTTAACCCGTGGGTTACTTCACGTAAACTAAACGCAGATCTGCAAGCAAAATTCACGCGTATTATTGCACTACTCCTCTTAGCCACCTACGAATAAGGTTGAATAGATAAATCGTAGTTTAAGTTTAGTTAAACACCGTAGGTATCACGAACAGATTTGATTCGTTCCTCGCATGCGACCGGCCAAAATTGTCCTAGCACTAGAGATTACTGAATCTTACAGTAACAACTTCAATACTCTATATAAACAGTAAACATATAAACATATTACTCTATATAAACAGTAAACATATAAACATATTAGTATCTACGTGACAAAATAATCACGTATTTATTTTAAAAGGGTACTTCAAAACAACTTTTCGCAACTATTTCACAATAAATATGATATCTTGTTCCATATCTCCTTAAAAGATGTGCAATTAGAGAATAATTTTATTACTAATAGATTAAGTCAAGTGAATAATTACTGGAGGTAATATTTGCACCTGCATTTCTAATTACTAATTCATTGATATATATATATATATATATATATATATAATATATAATAGATTTGTGTAATATATATACACATATATATATATATATATATATATATATGCGCTTATAAACATAACAAACAAATATAAAATTAATTAAAGTTAAGCGTTTGATTTGAGGAGAAGGCGGCTTGAGTTCATCCCTTTCTGTGTCGCCCCTATATTAGATACTAGTCATATTTGATGTCAAACAAACGCATTTTGCCATTGGCCGGAGCGTAAGAGAGAGGTGTATAGGCTCATTACTCAAAGTGGTCTTTTCTTTCTCTCCCACTCGATGCTCGCGTTATTGAAACAAATGGAATCACTGGAAATCACTAATTATGCTGGCTAACAACAAAATTGTCACACGGAATGTGTCTTAAGCTGAAAATGAAATCAGTTCGTTCCATCGGCCTTAGTTCTCTTGTGAGGCTTAACTCTATTTCTCCGAAATTTCTCCAAAATTTTGCAGTAGCTGATTGTTATGGTTGAAAACAGTGTCGGAATATGTAGCCATTTGCGACACAGCATTGTGGCTATTATGAGTTTTAACGGTATAGGAGGAGATTGCTGTTATATATATATATGTTGTTATATATGTATTCTTCTTCTTATTTCTTCCTGTTTCCTTTTGTTATATTTGTGGAGGATTTACTCTGAAATCGCAAAAACGGCGATTTACTCCTCTTGTTAAGAAGTGCTATGAACTCTATTTCGGATGTCGGATTGGTGATCACGATAAAACTTGAGTACCTCACATCTGCTCTTTGACATGTATTAAACTTTTGTAGGCTGATTAAAAGAATCGCCACATGCCATTTGCTGTTTTCATAATTTGGAGGAACACAAAGTATCACAGAACAGACTGTTTCTGTATGACAGCAATAGCTGGAATCACTTAGAAAACAAAACACATTGTACAGTACCAAAATGTACCATCTACTATGAGACCGGTGTGTTACAATACCCAATGTCATAATCAGTAAAGATGAATCTTATCCGTAACAAACCCGGAGAAGATACAGAAGGCGGTGGAGAAACTCTTGATGCCGACTCAACATTCGAGAGTTGAAATATGACGTAAATTCGTTGAACTGTTAGATGATGAAAAAAATGGGATTTCTGTCTTCAAAGAGTATCTGCAAGAACTTTTTAGGCAATTATAAGGCAGAAAACTATCGCGAAATTATACATGAACTGCTGAAATCATACCACTGTATGGCATATAACATATCACTGACACTGCATTTCTTCAACGATAATTCAGACTTCTTCCCAGATAATCCTGGCGCCGTTAGCGACGAGCACGGTATCAAGGTAAACGGAGTACTGCTATGCTGACCGGTTACTGCTAGACCTTATAAGTACGTGAGATAACTAATGAAGTAAATATGTCAACCGAACGGCTACATGAAAGTCGAAATATGAAGAAACTATCCACGAATTGAGTGTTACGTTTGCTTAAAGCTGATCAAATGCGCACTTGCATCAAAAATTCGGAAGAATGCTTAGCTATCTTCAAACGTAATTCAAGAGAATTTTTTCGTCAATATGTCACAGAACATGAAACTTGGATACACCATTATACTCCAGCGACAAAAATACAGTAAAAACAATGGATTTAGGCAAAACCGTTTTTTCAGCCGATAAGATCATAGCTACAGTTTCATTTTTGGGATTCCAAAGGTGTTATCCTTATTGATTATTTACAAAGAGGAAAAACGACAACTGACAAATATTATGCTGATTTGCCAAACTTAAGAAAAAGTGCATTTATTGAAGAAAAAGATGTTGGTCCATCACGATAAACGGCGCATTATCCTGATGGAACAATGATGGTGAAAAATGATTTCAAACAAATGAAGAGGTGATATCCGAGACAAATGTATATTTTAAAGAATTTCCAAAAGGTTACTGCTCGGGTGGTTTGAAAAATTCGAAACTCGCTGAGCTAAGTGTCTATAATTAAAAGGGGGATTATGGTGAAAAATAATATAATTTGTTTTTAGTAAAATAACTTTGTTATTGGAATCCATCAAAGCGCCCTCGTATTTGTTTTTATTTTTATTTGGTTATCGTCCTTTTTGTTATTTGCTTAATATTCGTTTCAATATTTGATTGTATTTGTTCTTAATTTATGAAGTGCTGAACACATTCACTTCAGCCGGGTGTTCTATAACACGCTAATTTATGTTTTTCTGTTCGAGTTACGTATGTAATTTTTATATGTAAATCACTACATTTTAGAAACTGTTATACTAAAAGCAAAGGAAAACAATGTGATTTCAATCGTCTTACTTATTATCTCAAAGAAAATTTACATGAAATAAAAGGTTAATCTTTACTCATGCAATCCAATTTTTATACAAAAATTAGTCTTGGAGTTTCAATTCTATGAATTTTCATATTTTTTGCAACTATGGCATTTTCAAAAATAAATCAATATAAAATTTCCAAAGATTTCCGATATTTTAGGGCAATTTATTGTCACAGATTTTCAGCGGTTCGTGGATTTAATAGTGAGCTTTTCATTTTTCAACTGTGATTTTTAAATTAAGAAAGAATTACCACACAATTGAAAAATCAACTTATTATTTCTGACCGTGTAAAGTACAATAATAAAGATTGAAAATACTGTTCATTTCATATTTTTCTTTATTTCAAAGCAGCGTAATTGAAATAGTTAATAATAATTTGGTATCGAATTAGGGGAAACGGAGGAATATCGGTCAGACACCGGTCAGAGTGATATCTTGAAATTTAAAAGTAACAGTGAATTTTATTTAGTGCCATCTACTCTCATACAAACTTGTAGTCTAAAAATCAAGAGATGAGATGGCTACGTTTCTCATAAATTTTGATACCATTTGGATATTAATATTTCCTCCAATTAAAGTAGCAAATGTGTTCTATAATATCAAATTAATGATAGAGTCACAGAGTTTCCGTATTTAGTTTTAAGCAATTTGTATAAAAGTGAGAGCTTTTACTATACACATTTTTCATGCTTAACGTATAAAAACAAAATTGGTATGACGGGACTATTGGGGTAATACCAGCCATTGTGGGCCCATACCGAGTGCTGCCACGCCAAGAAGTACGAGAGTAACAACTGCGTAGCCAGTATTCGTATCAATATTCGATTGAAACTTTAATCCAATAATCTTCTTTATTTCGTTATAAAGTTAGTACATTCATTTCTTAATTACTGTTATTACTTCTAAGTTTGACCGGTATTACCCTCCACAAGAGGGAATACCGATCATTGCTTTGATTAGTATTTTTATGTGAAATCAGACGCCATTGCTTTTTAATCATATTATTGGTTTAGCATATCATAGGAGGTATGGTAGTTTTGATAGATTCTCAAAATTAAGGAAGTTATTCGAAAAGACTATCATTCCCCCTATCGTCACATAATCACTACGATAAGAGTATAGTGTTTTCAATCAAAATCATCCAAACAAAAGGACAAGCGACCAATACATTGTCATCTATAGAAACATTTTCATCAAAAACGCAAGAGGTTTACGACGAAGAATTGTCGCTTAATACTAATTAGTAATACTTTCCAAATGTTTATTATTATTAAATTCGGGCTGTATTTGTTAGCTTGCTTTTCTTTTTCAGTCTCAAGACACAATTTCGTGGTAATAGATCGACTGGCTTTTAGAAAATAATCAAAAATACTTCTTTAGATTAGCCCCACCACTACAGGTCAATAATAGAATAGAATATGTTTCAGAATGATTTCAAACCGTTTTCTTCATTAATTGTTAAAGCTAGTCTAAAGATAACTGTATTTCTTTCATTGAATTTTGACGATTATCGCAGAGAACCACTATTTGCAAACCATTGATCTAGGTCACAAAATATATACATATACATATTTTAAGATAATTCATAAGAAATAAAAACCCCACTCAAATGAAAAGTTGGTATACCACCCGAACTATTTAAAATATTTTGAGAATTGCTATTTTCTGCGCCCGCCTAGAGTTTCAAGAATGGTGTTGTAAAAAATAGTTCTCTTCAATATAAATATTGACCTGCTTTCGAAATATTTGCAAAATTTCCAATTGTTCTTGTTTTTCGAAGGAAAATTCTAGATTCTACGGTACTGTTGTAATATGGGTAATATACAGAGACCGGATCACATCCGGATCATCATTTTTGCATATCAATAACTATCAACGGTACAATTGAACGCTTTAAGATCTACATAAATTAGGGTAAATAAAAGCGTTTGGCACTAATTTAATTTCACATACTTAGAATGTTTTGACTTTTTTCCACATATTTCGAATATTTTAACATATCTGAAATTATTCGACATATTTTTCCGTTTGAAAATCGCGTTTTTATAAAAAATACTTTCTAGGAAATTTACATTGTACGATTACCGATGTTTGATTAAATTAATAAAATAAATATTACTTAGGGATCAATGCTTTTTCCAAGTAATTAATGTTTCTACATTTTTTCTAAGAAATTGTTAATTAAACTTCCAGACGAAATATCATGTTCAATACCGAGGAGCATAGATTATTTTGTTACGGTCTTAAATTTCCTATGAGGATTCAGTGTTACAGAGAAAAATTACCTAATACCTTGCCACCGGAACCAATAATCACAAGATGGGGAACATGGTTGAAAGCTGCCAGTTTTTATGCAGAAAAAATTGTCCCTATTTAAGAATTTATTTTAAGTTTTCAAGAAGAAAATGTTGGTGCAATTTCAAAGTGCAAATCAATTGTAGAAAATAATTCACTGCACCATGAACTTTGGTTCATTATATCAAATTATGATTTTCTTCATAAAACTATTGTTATTCTTGAAATTGAATCACTCCCGTTACAAGATTCTCATCATTTGATTGATGAATATAAGGAAAAACTTCATAAAGTTCCTGGAAAATAGGACAATTAATAAATAAAAAATGTAATATTTTAAAAAGAAATAGCGATTTAAATTTGTTGCAACCGGCAAATCGGCGATTCTGATTCTTCGCGGCGATTTTGAGGTTGAAACCGATTTAAATCTGGAAGTTGTTAATGTTTTAAAATAAAATCACATCAGTTGACATCGAACAAAGTTTTTCAATGTAGGTACAAATCGCTACTGAATTGAAAATATTGGAAAATATTTGATTGTGAATTGCTTCTACAGTAAGGAATGTGATCTTTGACGTAGAAATGTAAGTGATAGTTATTTGTTTAATAGATCCTGCTTAAATTTTCCTAGTGTCAATTTCTTTTCCTTATTATTTCAAAATATATCTGACATTCTAAAAATATTTTTCATATTTTACATACTCTAGACATTTTAGGAATATTTTCAACATATTTTGCTCATTTTTAAGACATATATATGTATATATTTTAGTCAAATCTCGAACATATAATCCGGTCTCTAGTAATATGTAATGAGCACAGCTATAACAATGCTTAAGAATATGTTGAGGCAATTCTCTTTCAAGTTTTCCGAAACTTGGGAGAAAAGGGAAACTACCAACGCCAATGTGTTTCAATACATAGTAGAGAACATAAGCATTTTTTATTAAACATTCAATTTGTTATAACGATAGAAAGATACGTGTGAAGTAATCCAGCTAGGTACCATCATTAATCTGGAATTGATAAATGGTTAGAGCAAATCAAATTAATTAATCTTGATAAATTCGTTCTTACATTTATTACGAAAAAGATGTAATCTTTTAGTAGAAACTATCTATTAAATCTCTTAAAGCAAGTGTGAAACAATAGTCTCACAATACCAAACAAATTCACATCTAATAGTGAGGTGACCAAATATGTAATGATAAACTTATTTGTAAGGTATTCGCTAAATCAAGACTGTTTTGTTATTTAGTTTCAGATAAATATATATAAAATACCGGTATAATTTGCCTAAAGAATACGTTTTGCTAAAACATGGAATGAACATTTACCAAGAACATGAATATTGAGTCATTTCGTATAAACCAGTTTATTACATTTCATTTGGCAAGAAGAACATGTTCTGCATGCCAAAATATCGTATCGACAGTGCTTTTTGAATGCACAAGAAATTTAAAATTTGATTACTAGCTCCGTTATAATTCAAAGATGTATGTATTGTGGTTCATTTAATTGAACATTAATTTTAGAATAGTACTAAACGTTAGCCATAAATTTTTCTACACATTACTACTTTACCAGATACACAAACCCCAAGAATTGCACAGTACAAACAAACATTATAAAACAATGTTTAATTAATATTTCCTGGTCGTTTTCGCTTAAAATATAATTAATGTTTACATCAGCACGTATGTAATTATCTAATAATACACTAGAAATTTCTCTTTAATGCTTACCTTAGAGGAAAATGGGTTTAATTAATGAAATTTTAGAACAGATTCGCGATCTCATATACGATAACATTAACTCGCAAATAAATAAATAGCGCCATAGGAAAATTTTAATTGGGGCTGTTCATGCCGTTTACGGTATGTACAATCACGTGTCGACGACGCCGGAGAACGGCTTAAAAATAGTCCAACGAGAACGATATTCCGAAATGAACTGGTAGAAGTCGCGCATCGCGACGCTAAAATATATATAGAAAAGTAGTGAAGAAACGTGTTTGCGATACCTAACGCAAGCGTGTTACAACTCTATTTCAAAATTGAATTTTTAGTTTATTCTTTCAAAGTGAAATTAGAATCAACTTCTAGTAGTGTATGTACGTGTATTTTACTCCAAAGAAATTTTAAAGTTGTAAAACTATAGAATTTTGTAGACAGATATAGCAATGTTTATTTACTACTGCACTACCTAAAGCGAAACTACAATAGAACATTCTTTCTTAAAAACTCAAACATTTTTTACAAAATTTTATTCTTCAAATTATGACCATATTGAGTTTTAACTACAGTTAGAAATATACGAGGGATAACCTGAATTTATTGAGAATAAGAAAATCTAGGAGACTGTGAAAAACAATCACACAGTGTTTATTTAGAGCAACGTTTTATCTGTCACTTGACGCTTAATTGTTGAAGTTACGTTCGTTATAACTCAATTAGTATTTTTTTAAATAAAATAAAGTGGAATTAACAAGAGAGCACTTTTGAATCATAATTTATTATGATTTTAAAAGGGCTTATGAGTGCAAAGAGAGTTTAGATACAGTTTTTAGTGAACAAACAGCTTCCTTAGCTACAATTTACCGATGGTATAAGGAATTTGAACGCGAAAGGAATTTTGTTCAGCATCAAAAAGGAATAGGGCGTCCTCCTACGACTGTTAACGACAAAAACATTGCTGCTCTTGGAAAAATAATTGAAGAAGACAATGAAGCCACTTATGGGAACAATGTGTGACTTTTGGCTATTTTTTGGATTTAAACGAAATTTGCTGGATAGAAGGTTTCCGTCTGAAGAAGAGATTGATACCGTAGTTTACGCTTATTTTGAAGGTACTCCGAAAGAAGATTGGTTGGGAGCTTTAAAACAGTGGAAGGAAAGACTGGTCAAGTATAGCATCGCTGAAGGGAATTACTTTGAGCATATTTAAAATGAAATTATAGAAAATATTAACCGTGTTTTTTATTTTCAATGTTTCAGCTTATTCGTCGTATAAGTAACACTGAGAAAATTGTTACGGTAATTTTTTTACCGAAAATCAATCAGATGAAAAACAATTAGCAATTATAAAAGTGTCCAACATTCGGGGAATTATAGATGAAAGAGCGGTACAACTGAATGCGTATGTCATTGACTTAATTCTGGCAGCAAGAAATAAAACCAGTCTAAAAGAAACGCTGCAGAACATTAAAGAAGAAGAATAAAGAAAAACTGGGTATAGCAGAGCGTCGACTACCTGGATCAATTAGGGCCGCGCCTCTTCGGAATAAGCAAAAATATGAATATTCAAATCAATTTTTTATCGGTACGATCGATACTCTCTTAATAGGTGTTATACACAAAGAAACTTAAATTTAAAATGACTGTTATGTGTTATGTGTTTAATTCTGAAAAAGGAAAACAACCGAAGTCGAATCCGTATTCATATCTAATACAAATGTAATTAATATTGTATTCAATTAAAGAATGCAGAATAGAAGAAGTGTTAACGAATGAATAATAGTGAAGATAATAGGAAAGTACGTTGTCCGGCCACATCAGTATACAAGAAGAATAAACCCACGTCGCGTAGAAGTGAAATTGAGACTATTAAAGGTCCAATGGGAAAACTGAAGAGATATTGAAATGGTAAAATGGTAGCATAGAAAGAGCAAATGATGAATATAATATATTGAGAAAAATCCTAGAGAAAGCCTATAGCATCGGTTATGGATAATATAAGAAAAAGTAAATCGCAATTAGCTACTTACTACAATCAATTATATTGTAAGCAATAAGTAAATAAGTGTACGTAAACAAATGAAGAAAAACATAACAATCATATTTGGTTTCTTATTTAGGCGGGAGAGCATTAAAACCATACGTAGAAATTACAGCACCTGATTGGTGAATTGTAATTTCAGCGTCATTTTACATGCTATAAAATTAAGAAATGATATGATTGCTTGATCAATTCTTTGTTTTCATAATGCTCATGTTTGTTTGAGATAGGTAATCATTGATTGGTACAACTAAAAATATATAGGAATAACAAAGAAAAGATAAATTTTAATATGACGAATCAATAGATAACACCTTCAGATAAGCCATATGGCGCGAAAAGACTAAAACACTGTTGACACGTGCGGGTGTTCAGTGTGCAGCGCTTTAGAGTTGTACAATGCTCGTTGCATGGTGTTCGTTTTGGGCGTTAGACGAATATCGCTGGTGATAGTTAACTCCCCCAGTTTTCCACTGAGGATAGTAATTTAGTTATCTAAATACGTATCTGGTATTATTTCCGAAAGGCGTGGCAAAGGTAATTTTATTTCTTCTATAAACCGGTTTTTGGCCAGTAAGAATATGCCTGTGACTCCTCAACCTTCTTTTAGCCCGATTTGAGTCTTTGTGACCTTTCCCTCTTCTCTAGATTAAAACAACACCTCTAGGGACGTCGCTTTGGGACACTGCATAACATTCAAACGGTCGTAACCGACCAATTCAAGACTCTTCCAGTACCGGAGTTCCAGTACTTCTATGGAAAAACAGTCTCCAGCGCTGTGTGGTTTCCCCAGGCAGTTACTTTGAAAGGTACAATGTTGAACTCTTTGTGGTAATGTTATTGGAATAATTTACGCAGCTCGTCAAGTCAATCGAGGCAATCCCTTTCTGAAACTGGTCGACGGACTCGACGTATTATCACCATTTTTCTGGTGAGATCGTTTATATTTTCACTGAAAGTGTTAGATTACTGTGAATTTTTACTATTTTCTGACCGTTTTTAAATTGTGCTGAATGAGCCGGGAACGTTTCCCAGTTAATGATTAACAAAAGTCTGATTGACAATGAAAGTCTCGATATGGAATTGAACGAAGAGGATCTCGAAACCTTAAGGGAGAAACGTGCTGGGGAATACACGCAGGGCATTTCAGCGATGTCGGATGACGACCTAAGGTTACTCATGAAGACGATAGTAGGCGAATTCACCCGGTACGCTGCTATGCCTGTTTCTCTTAACCGAAATTCTGAAAAAAGAAACAGAAAAGCGAAGATAAAGAAAATCAACGGCCGAACGAATCTACGGAGGATTCCAGTGCCTCGAAAACGGAGAAGAAGAGGAAATCCAAGCAACCTTCGAAGGCTGCTGTGAAAAAGAATCCGGTGACGCCGTATGCTGCAATTCAATACAATCACACTGAACGCCGTGTACCAGCTTGTCTTTGATTAAAGATTCTGCCGTCATCGCAGCTAAAAAGATTGAAGTGGGACTGATCAGAGGAGGTAATGTGATTGGATATTTGGCTGTAGTTTCGTCGCTGTTGAAACTATTCTAGACGATGCTGTCATAGAGATGGAGTGAGCAGCAGTCGCAACAATGGACGTATTACTGTGAGGTCCTTCGATAGAAGACGGTAACAAATTGTACAACAATTACCAAGCTATAGTCATCACCTGTTGCGCAAGGATACGTGAAGGAGTAGTATGTTTCCCTAAAATGCACTAAAGAATATTATTATTATTATTATTATATTTGGTCTACCTAATTCTTCCTTAATCCTTAAATGCGCAATGTATCCTATAGGATACAACCGAAAAAATGCCTGTAATTTTACTGTTTTAGAAGTAAAAAGAAAAATTCCTAATAATTTGAATTAACAACATTCCATGCTATGACCTTGTATTAAGTTCGTATCAAAAAAATTTCACCTCTGCAAAATAAAAGACGACAAAATAGAAATTTCTGATTCTTCTCTTTTTAAAAAATATTCGCGTTTTAATCATCTATATTTTCGCATCCAATTGTATGAACAAGCTAAAAAAATAAATGTTACTTAGAATTATGCTCTGTTACATTATATTTATTTTTAATCTAGCATGATTTCAACTTTGACTGTTAAATCATATTTAGCGGTTGTATCTTATAAGATACATTTTTCATTTTGTGTGTTTTACTCATACAAATACATACACCATTGTAACTTCGCTGTGTTCATTGTTTTTTTAGCCTGTTGATGCTTGTTGCTGTAAATAGTTCGACTTATTTTTTACGGAAGCTTCAATTTGGTTTTTAAAAAATTGCAAACATTAGTTATGAATACATTTATTGGAGATCGTAAAGCAACCAAACAAAACCAACGATGAGCAATAGTGAAGAGTTTCCATATGAAAGTACTGACGAAAGCAGTGACGAAGATATTGATACTCCAAAAATAACCTACAATAAAAACGAAAAAGTAGCTCTTATTGTTGATGAAAATGATCCTGCAGAAGAATGTGAAATCACATTTGACTTAGATGCGTCATCAGTTCATGACTCTTTTATCGCTTTAATGAATGCGGATAATATATCCACAATCCCCATTCATTCCCCAACGTCTAGTTTACGAAAGGCTTCCATTCGGTTCCCTCTTTTTAGGCATTTTACTACTTCAGCTCCCATTACCTCTAATACACCAATATCTAGTTCAAGAAAAATTCTATAACACCAGTTCAAAAAGTGAACTCTGTGTCAAAGCCTGCCCCTTACAATACTTTGAGCTCAACAAGCAAACAATGCTAGGATTCCTCACAGGATCAAAGAAGAATTCTACATTCCTTGGATCATTTCTCTTCACAGTTTCGGAATGTAGTTGTCGATCCAAAGTCTCCGAGCTAAGAAAATATATTGGAATAACTTTTTACATGAGTTATTTTCAACTACCAAATTCAAGAGATTATTGGTTAAGCAATAATGATCGATCGGTGGAAGTTATAAAAAAACAAATGCCATCAAAACAATTTGAAAAGATAAGGCAATATCTGCATTTTAACAATAAAGAGAATAATCCATCGCGTGAAGACATTGAGCGTGATAGACTCTATCGCATTAGGCCTCAATAGATATACTCAACAGAATCTTTAGTAGCGTACCCAAAATGGAAAGGTTGTGCGTAGATGAGCAAATGTGCTCCACAAAGTTAAATAGCTATATGAAACAATATTTGCCAAACAAACCGAAGAAATGGGAGTTTAAGTTTTTGTTTTATGCGACACTAACGGATTTGCATATAAATTTAAAATATATACAGGTGCAAAAGAAAACATTCGACCGGGAGAGCCGGATCTTCAGGCGTCTGCAAATATTGTGGTCAGATTAGTCAGAGAAGTGCCTAGATTTAACAACTATATTACCTACTAAGATAATTCTTATACCACTATACCCTTGCTTATTCATCTTAGATCCCAGGGAATCTTATCTGTTGGCACGATACGCCGAAACCGGATTAAAAATTGTAAGCTACCTGAGGAAAAAATACTGATAAAGTTTGAACGCGGAACAAGTAAAGAATATGTAGCTAGTGTGTATGGTATTGATGTAGCCTCTATATCTTGGAAATATACACGAGTTGTAAATTTGGTATCAACTTACTTAGGCACAAAACCTTTATTAGATTCAAATGAAAATGCGTCTGAGTCTTTATCTGTACGAAGATTCGATAAAAAACACAATAAGATCATGATGGTCCAATGTCCCCAGGTCGTGAAGGATTCGATCTAATTGACAGCTGCATGAGTCAGCACAAAATCACAATGAAGAGTAGGAAATGGACTAACAGGATGTCTTATCACCTACTTGACATGACATGCGTCAATGCTTGGATTCTTTTCAATAGAATCCACAAGGATCATCCAGAAATAAAAAAGCAAAGATTAATAGATTTTAAACTTGAAGTGGCTGATTCTCTATTAAATTTCAAAAATACATCAAAAAATATACCAATGCGTGGGCGCCCCAATTTGGAAACTGAAATTCAACAGAAAAAGCGTAAGCCCTAACTCACAGACCGCCCCTCCAAAAGATATAAGACTAGATGGCACCCAACATTGGACCATTGTAAGCAAAAAAGACGATGCAAAATGCCAGGTTGCACGGGGCAAACAAAAATGTTTTGCAGTAAATGCGAGCTGAACTTGTGTTTGACTGTTGATAGAAATTGTTTTTATAAGTATCATAATCAATAAATATAATCAATAAATAAATATAATGAAAAATATATGTATTTTATTTTATTTTTATGCAAATAACTTCGGTTATCCCAATATTATCA
The DNA here is from genome assembly GCA_038088585.1 of Chrysina gloriosa. Classification (NCBI taxonomy): domain Eukaryota; kingdom Metazoa; phylum Arthropoda; class Insecta; order Coleoptera; family Scarabaeidae; genus Chrysina; species Chrysina gloriosa. Next base: position 23,421,488 of record CM076090.1, read on the forward strand.
TTTTACTTTTGAATTTTAAGTCTCTTAGGTAAACGCGCAATGTATCCTATAGGATACAACCAGTTTTCTTAATAAAATAAAAATAAAAAAATTTTTCGAAAATTTCAAACGGATTTATTATTCTTACGTCGATTTCCATCTAATACATTTATTCCGTAACAATCGGAGGTTTTGCGCATTGAAGGGTTAAAGTACTTTCATCGGGAACTTGTTTTTGGGAGAACTTTTCTAGAAAACTTTTTAACTTCGAGTTTCCTTATTTTGCTAGTGGAATATTGGCGCTTACAAATGCCTCGCACAACTCCATAGACAATTCTTGCTGGGCCGTCTTTTGCTGACTATTCTTAAATGATTCAAAAAGGCGACTGTGAAAACTATTGCCAAAATTGCGTTTTTTGACTTTGTCCTGAAGTAATGCAGTACCCACGTGCTGGGTTATCAAAAATTTCTTCTCACCCGACACCTTAAAAAGTAAAACGACATTTAAATACAACTGTTGTTAGAAACAAAATATTAAACCAAACTATAGGTAAATAAACTTATGTCTTCTCACATGCTTTACAAAATACTTTATTTTCTAAATTCTGGTCGAAGAGTAATTCTGGGTAATTTTTTATTCAAGAGTACACTGAACTTTCAACTTTCGGTATATTGGTATACATATTATAGGAATGTATTGGGCACAACGAATGCAAGAAATCAAATGAATGAGTTTTACCTTAGACAAACTATTTTTAAAGTTCGAAAATTACAATTTTAGCTACCTTTCTTAGTAGCAAGGCGCTGGTTTGGTAAGAATGCCTCATGATTCGATAAATACTTGTTTCGGTTCTAAGTTTTGATTCCAGCAGGACGGCTTAATCGACATCCAGCTTAGTCGGCGTCCGGCTTTGGAATTCCAGGTAGTTTTCGCTAAATTTTCAATCTTCAATAATTTTTAATATCAATAAAATTTCATATTGAAGAAAAATTGTGATTTAAGATAAAGATGAACAAATATGGAACTTCAACACAAAAATGCATTAAACTTCAAAAATATACATTATATGCAGTTTTTAATTTGCATTTTCTTCTGGCTACTGATTCATGGTCCAAATATCGAAAGACTCGCGTATTTCAACAGAACCCCGTTCGAAATCGGAAATTTGTACGTAGAAAATTCACAAAATGTTATATTTACAAACCTACAGTGCCTGTATAAATACTGCGCTAACGTTATTCCATACGATGCGATAGGATACCTTGCTGGTTAAGTTCAACAGTATAACACTTTTTCCAGTTTCCACATCTGTGATATAGTAAAACTTCGAATATCCAGAACCTTGAGTATTCGGATTCGATTTAGCCTCTTTTTTCAGAATTAAACATGATACATTGTCATTTTGGGTTCTTTTATAAAGTGTTTCTGTGTACATATTTAATTTACATTTTTCAAAAATTCGATTTTCCAAAAATTATATTTTCTAAAAGTAGGTACATTTTAGAAGAATATTCCCTGGGAGCTATTAATCAGACCCAAAATTTATTCCAAACGCTAGCGCTATTGTCGAAATACCTGCTTATATTGCGGCCTGTATTTTCAATGAACTCACAAACATTGTTGCTGTAAGGTAGTGGTTCCTAAGTGGTGGTCTGCAACTTATTTCTAGAAGGTCCGCTACAATCGCCAAAATTTAACAAAACAAAGAATGTTAGAATTAATATAATATTAAAAACCATAAACACTTGGGTTTATTATGGAAAGTGCCAGAATTGCACGCTTTCTTTCATGAACTATTAATACGAAGGAGGGATACTAGTTCTAATTTCCAATGCACTAGAAAAATACAGGAGTGGGGGTCCGCTGATCAAAAACCACTGCTGTATGTGTATCAGAGTTGGGCGTTCCAATTACATTTTGTAATTATTACACGGCCAATTACCAATTACGTGTAATTAGTAATTGGCAATCATCAATTACTAATTACATGGAATTTGTAATTGGTCAAATACAATTACCAATTACATGTAATTTGTAATTGGAGACTGCCAATTACCAATTATGTGTAATTTGTAATTGATGAACTACAATTACCAATTACATGTAATTTGTATTTCCCGATTGTCAATAACTAATTACATGTAATGGGTAAAATGTAATTGAAATTTAGAGTAATTGATGAAAAAAATGTAATGATTACTTTTAAAGTATTTAGTAAAACAAATACAATGATTACAAAAATCTTCAATTACACAATATATAAAAAAGAATAGAAAAATGCCAACTGAAACTAAATATCACATTTTCACAAAATAACATAACGTTTCAATTCATTTCAAGATTCTCTGATTTCAGGTTTACGCCTCTGTTCTATACCCTCTCTATTTAAGGATAAAAATTAAAATATAATTACCATTTGTGTAATTAGGATTACTTTTTGCCAATTACTTCCAATTACTTTGCCAATTACCAATTGCATGTAATTGGTAATTGATATTTGCCAATTACTAATTACAGTACTTGGTAATTGGTAAAAGCCAATTACGAATTACTTGTAATTGTAATTGGTAATTGACAATTGCCAATTACAAAATGTCATTTAATTTGTAATTGGCAAAATTTAATTACAATTACCAGTAATTGGAAATTGGTATTTTTCAAATACCCATTACAACTAATGTAATTGGTAATTGAAAAGTAATTGCTAACGCCCAAGTCTGATGTGTATGCAACTCAAAAATTAAAGAATCGATCTTTCTAAAAACTTTTGTACTTATCTTGTAAATAAATATCTCACGCTTAATTGAAGGAAGGGCATCATTTTATTTACAATCACAATCACTATTGTCATATTTTAATTAATTGTTATTTGGTTTCCTGATTTAAAATGAGTTATTCTTGGGTTATGCCACTCACTGTAAAATAACTTATTAAAACGCGTTACGATAACTGATTCACAAGTATTGAATATCTATGTATGTACGAAAAAAATTGAAATATACTTTTAATATAGCATTATTGGATATATGGTTATATTTTGTCAAAAAGTTTTAAGAAACCCCTTTCTTCAGCTCTCAAAATGTATATAACATCTTAATGTTTCTGCTTTATTGGGACCATACAAGACGGCTATGAGCGGGAAAAATACAGATTACTGAACCATATTTACGCATATTTTGAATCGTTTTATGTAATAGAATATCCGACTTTTTGCTTATCTGGATGGGCCGTAACCCTAATTGATTCGTATAATCGAGGTTCTACTGTATCTCAGTTGTGTTTTAGTAATTTAATAACTTTGCCTTTTTTCAAGTTATTTCCAAATGTTTAGCTTTGTATTTGCATGTGTCTTCAGCATAAATTTGATACGATCATGTTATTGTCAGCAGAATTTCCAATTCTTATTTTTTCGTCAGTTTTGAGCCTTTTGTTTCTTAGGGGAAATAAAGAAATTTCCTCTTGCCACACCATGATATAGAAACGTCCCAATACGGCTTTTGATTCTCTATGGAATTAATGTTGCCAGTATCAATAGTGATCCGATTGTGCTTACATACAAATATGCTATGTTAATTGTGCAATGTTAATTTTTTCAGTATTCTTGGCTAATTTCATGTTCAGTATTTAGCTTTTTTGGTGTTTCCACTAATGATTACAACGTACCTGTCGAAGAACGTGTTTGAATTTTTACAAATAAAGGTGTCGTACGGGGAAATATTTTATCTTTATTTCATCTAATTTACTAAAATTACAGTCTCCCAAGTACAATAATCGTGTTTCCATTAGGAACATCCATATTCACTAAAAGATTACTGGTTTTATGGAAATTAAATGTGGTCAATATTTCTTGAATATATTTTGCTTAGCTTTCTAATTTTTTGTTTTGCTCAATTGATATTATCTTTCTCTGTGATCTGCCATCGTTATTTCTTTTATTTTCTGGAAGTGCTTTTATTTCCTTGTACAGTTCTATAGTTCTTTTTATCAGTTGCCCTTTGTACACCACATTAACTTTTGACTATATAATAATAAAGATCTGTATTCTCAAAACAAAGTGTACATACTATCAAAGCATAAATTATAAAAAAATGAAAATCTCAAAGGAAGGTTCAAGTTTATGTGGATAAACTTGCACTTCCACCTAGGCCTTGGTCGGTAATACAAAATTGTAATCTTTTTTACTGCTTTACTGAAAGCGGTATATTATCCCTGTATTTTCATTTTTTTCATAGCCATTTATTTTTCTGCAAGTTTCACTATTAATATAATGGTTATTATTACTGCTTATTATATTAGTGAACGGCAAGAAATATTTTATTTGCGTTGACGTCAACTCATCCACTAGCAGTACGTGTTCAATACGCGTCAGTATATCTACTCGGTGATCTATGTAAGTGCTTTCATGTAGGAATGGGTAAACTGGGCGCTGACGCCAATCTTATCCTTTTCCTTCGTATCGACCTCATCGAGCTCATCAAACTATGATCATCTGTGCGATAAAATTTTTCCCGTTGTACATAAATGCAATAGGTATACCTACATACAGCCGTTAGCGGCATACTTACTTTTACTCGCACTAATTTTTGCCGGAATGCATTGGAAAAATATACAACGCTGTTCACTAGTTATTATCTTCCTTTTATTTTATAACTGTATGCAAGATTTTGTCCAAACCTTCTCATACTTTGACTATAATTCTTTAGTAGGTAGCGTTATCATTTGAGTTGGTTAAAAAAATGGTACCGGCAGTGGCGCACAGCACAAAAGTACGTACGTAATATACATTATTAGTGAAAAATAATATTATCAATTTTACTGTTGCTTTCATATCCACTATGGCAATAGGCAATTGCTCTGGTAAGCTGCAACATCAGCAACGCTTCCATTGTCGATTCATTCAGCCGTCGACGATGTTGTGAATATGTTGTCGTATACTTCGAAAATGATGGTTCGACATCCAGTGAAGTAAGATTTGCAAATGTCAGATATTCCTTTTCCTCATCTGTGCATTCTTGATTTTCAATTATAGACCAAACCTTTTGTAAACCGGGATTTTTCGTAAAGTTGCACAATTTTTTTGAGTAATGACTCCTATAGTGTTGGTCAAGTTATCTAGAGTGCCTTGTAAATTGTTTATGCCATTTAATGCGTCTCGTGTAGATAAGTGACTGTTTTCTAATTGCTCAATAGCTTGTGCAACTTCAGAATAGTTTGTGGATATTTCATCTATTTGTGGTTGAAAAAAATTTTAAAATGACATTGTTCACTTGTGAAAAATATTTCTGGTAATAAAATACTGGCTGGGGCCATGTTCCCCATCGCGTTATTATAGGCTGAGGTGGTGCTGAGAATTTCGGAACAATTATTTGAATATACGGATGTGTTTGGAAAATTTGATGAACAGTTTTTTGGTAGATGCTATGTGGATAAGTTAATCCACCAACGAATACTTCTTTCGAATGATTTCTGCTACGAGGTGACATGCGTGTATGAAGCATGTTATATGAAGAACAGTCGGAAAGCATATTATCAAAATCGTACCAACATTCAGCATTGTTGCGGCACCGTCAGTAATAAACATTGTAACTTGGGTTGCTGTGATAGAAAATTCTCTGAATCCTTTTACTGGATAACAACATTGAAGCTGGTGAATCATCACGTTTTAAAGGACGCGCTACAACATGTTGTAGCGCGTCCTTTAAAACACAGCGTCATTCTTGAATGATGCTGTGTTTCTGAGCATCAGTTGTTTCATCCACACATAGACAGATTTTCTTATTTCTCAACTCGTTTTTTGTACATTCCATCACTGTAGGTACCTTGAACACGTGGCAAATTGTATCGTAATTGCATATATGTTGGCAAATTACATGACGTGTTCATTAGATACTAGATGTGGGATTTTGTCCACTTCAATCTCCTTAGCTGCAACGGCAGACGAGCTGGTACACGGTGTCGTAGTGATTGTATTGAGTTGCAGCATACAGCGTCACAGAGTGAAGTGGTGGTTTAAGGCGATATCACTTATGAAACCATTGGTCGTCTATTCTGCGTCCAGGGTATACTCGCAGCGCAGAACCGTATCAGCTTAGAGTCCTAGCAGAGGAACGGGCACCATTTATATAAAGCCATGAGCCAAAGGGCATGGTGCACGGATAGGTCAAGATTGTTTTACCATCAACATAATTCCTGTACTGCCGAGACTTGCTCACCAGATTTATCGCTAGTCAAAGATACATATATGTAAGTATGTATGTCTATGTGACATACGATCAATCGGCGACTTAAGCCATTATATTAATTATTTAGCATTAGCAAAAGTTTATAGTATTTTGGTTTCCTAATAGAATATCTCCGGTAAAAATGTAACCCAAGAACAGAAAGCTGCTATACAAGCTCTTTTAGGGTCGAACATTCATAACGGGAAATTGCAAAATTACGGGAAGTAGCTCCTAGTTCTATATCCTCCTTGGCAAAAAAAAATGCAGGAGCTAGCAGGGAAATGTGATCGTAAAAGAAAGGCCTCACAGGCCGTGAAATTGATCGCCAGGCTGTATACATATATATATATATATATATATATATATATATATATAAATTCCCTACTGTAAAATTGATCCAAAACATTTCAGAAGAAAAACACATAGAAGTTTCGACTAGAATTGTGAGGCGTCAACTGTACCAAAATCACCTAATGGGCCGGGGACCTGCTGAAAATCCGCGTTTAACGACAAAAATTAAATTGCTCGTCTTAATTTTGCAAGAGAATATCAACATTTTACAGGCAAAGATCGGAAAAAGGTACATAATTCAATACAACGATTTTTATTAAATGATTGCAGCATCTAATAGATGACGAGAATTTGCCCTGGTGTTAAAGCAACGATCGCAATTTGTCTCCAACCGACCTAGCGAACGACTCACAAAGCCCACATTTCTTCCAACTGTAAAACACCCACCTCAGGTACTGGTTTGGGGTGTGATTAACGGAGGCGCACCTGACTCTTTATGTTTTGTAAAAGGTACAATGCATCAACAGCAATAGATAAACAACCTAACAGACTTGTTATTGCCATACTTTGAGCCAGGACGTCCACGTCGAAAGGTCGCATATAATATAATAGGATAGTATCCTGTACCATGCCGCAAGAAATGATAAGAGCTGGTTCGAAGAAAACCGTATACCTCTTTTAATTTGTTCCAGAAATTCACTGAACCTCAACCTCATCGAAAACGTATGGAATCGGCTTAAAAGCAAGATATATACATATATGAAAGAGAGCACTCTGCGAACAAAATATCAATACCAATATGGGAAAACAAGGGTGACATAAAAACAAAAATTACGTCTCCCATTAATAGTATGCCTCGCAGAATTAACGACGTTATAAAAGAAGAGGGTTATGGACTAAATATTAACCATTTATTTAATATTGACGTAGGTGTCATATTATGACAATATTTTTTGTAAATAAAAATAAAGACGTGTAGTTCTTATTTTCTATATTTTACATGTTCGGAAGAAACTATTAGATATTGAATGTTCCAAGTAATTTGGCCAGGAACTGTCTACTGCGGCAACAAAAATACGAACAAGTTCCAACTCTATTACCTAGTCTTCTTACCAGAGGCGGCTGCTCGGGTAGCGCTGCAGAGCTGCAGAACGTCACGATGAGCTGCAGTGGTCAGTAGGAATCGGCAGTTCATCTCGACGTTCTGCAGCTGTGCAACACTACCGGAGGAGCAGCCTCTGTCATATGGACCATCTTTCCCCCAGTAATGCAATTATTTGCGGTTTTTTAGCAACACTAAAACGCTGCATGATTACATGTCAATAATTATTTTAAAACGCAATAACATTGGACAAAGCTAAAGGCAGATTTAAATTGAATTATCTAAGTGTCCGATCTTTTGTTGCTGCAATAGTACATGCCTTCTACGGTGTAAATTAATTTTTGGAGACAATTGAGGAAATGCTAATAATATAATAATAATAATAATAATAATAATAATAATCTTTATTGTCATGGCTCATCAGAGCATGGACATTGTCAATAATACATATATGTATAGATTAAAATCATAAGAAATTTTAAAATAAAATTTGTAAAACTAAAATTAAAATTGATGTTCACGTACATATTTATCACAGATATTCGTCACATATTACATACATTAAGCACTCATAAATTCGTCTACACTATAAAACATATTCTCATAAAGGTATGTTTTTAAATTTAATTTAAAACTATTAAAGGATTGTGTGGCTTTTACACACGAGGGCAGTTTATTATAAAGAACTACTGCCATATATCTCGGACTTAATTCATACTGCCTTGTATGGTGTACCGGCACACTCAAATTATTTCGGTATCTGGTTTGCATATTGCAGTAAATATCGCTATTTTTAATAAATGTTTCTTCATTTCTTTTAAAGAACAGAAGAACTTCCAATATATAGAGTGAGGGCAAAGGCAAAACATTCATCTCCCTAAAGAAACGGCGACATGATGTTAACGAAGAAATAGAAAATATACATCTGACTATTCTTTTCTGTAGGAGGAACAATCGTTTAGCTTCGACAGCAGATCCCCAAAAGATCACACCATAGCGAAGACGAGTCTCGACGTAAGCAAGATAGAATAGTCTCACCGACTGCAAACCCACAATGCTACGCAAGTTTCTTATAGCAACTTGTAATATGCTGTTCACTGACATTATGTCATAGGTTAAATTTCCCGCCACACAATTGGTTTATTGAATCGGGTAACACGTTCTTCGTTAGCAACAATTACAGTGCCATGTTGCTATAGCTGTCTTGATTATTATGTATCACGATTCAAAGAATATGTAGCTTATTACCGCTTTGAGAAAATATACATCCACTGTAACAAGGTACATGAACGACTACTTCAGACTTCAGACTACTTGTACGTCAGCCATGGATCGTTGGGTGAATAGAAAGTAATATTACCTATATAGTACTTGTACTGAAATCTTTTTAATAAGAAGTAGAAGAAATATTATTAAAAATTTGTTTTTTGTTCGCACCTTCAAGAATTAAAACTTAATCAGTTACCATTTTATTGAAACCGCCATAATCTCAGTAATACAATGCGTTCGTTGCATTTAGTAGGTTTACGAATGCGAAATCGATACTCGAACTAGTCACCTTTCGCTATTAGGATGTTATTAAGGTTTGATAAAAATGTGGATTACGTGTTAGCATTAACTAGTGTAAACCGGACTGATGCCCTTACTTCGAATTGTAATCTCGCGCCTTGCACGTGGAACCAAAGACCGATTTACACTACTTAATGATAATACGTCATCCACTCTTTTATTAAACCTTAGGTATTATTAATAGCGATTTCAATCAATTTTCAGGTATCGCTTAATGCAACTAATATAATAAGGCCTTATATGCCTGTAGTTTAGATTAGCAGCAGCTACGTATCGGTAAGTCCTTTTAGAGTTCATTGTCAGCTTTGTAATATATACCAGCGATTAATAAGTACATCTCTACACCGAGAGTTTAGTACTAGTTTATTGTATATAGAAAAATATAAAAATGGAAATCGTTTAGGGGTTCCCCAATTTCAATTCGAACTCGAATTCAAAACGAAAATTCTGTAAAAAAGTGACAAGACGTGACATCTAGACAGCAATTCAACGACTATCATAATGAGATTTAGCCTTGTTTTCAATGTTCAAAAATATTCAGAATAATTGTAATGCTATAATAATGGTACATAGAATTTTCATAGTTTAAGAGAAATTAATTTATATTTTCTCATATATTGCTTTTAACTTAGTATTCAATGTTTTATTTCTCTAATTCGCTAAGTTTACAGAGCTCTGCATTTGTGAACCAAAAATTGCATGTGTCGAAATTATACATACATATATGTCAGTGGTATAGTGAGTGATGGAATTGCAGATTTTTGAGTTGCGTTTTATTAATTTTTAGAATACATGTTTGCATTTAATTTAAACAATTGTTTTATACTATTATGGGTATGTAATGAGAAATTACTTGCAAGTAACAAGCCAATTGAATCTGAAGTCAATTATTTGGTAGTGATAGATTAGGATTGATGTTTTGTGTCACACAGTGGAGAGGTTAATTTTTCATTTTCCATAGTTTTTTTCGGAAATTTTATTTATTTAAAAAAATTGTGTAATTTCTTGTCAGAGAAGTCAATCATCGAGATTTCAGAGTTAAGAGCTAAGGAATATGACTAACATTACCTGTTACAGACATAAAATTGCATCAATGAGATTGTTGAATGATAATGACAATGGGGTGCAAGTAAACACCAAGGAAGAAGATCACCTTTGGTCGATATCTGAAGAACTATATAAAGCAAGCAGAGGAGCTGATACTTCCCATACTAATGTTATTTGGGTACAGAACCCTTGGACACAATTGACCAACACGGAAAGAAGTACGGATATGCCAGCAGCTACTATAGGTAGCTCCCAACATCCGAATAATGAGGAATGTGGAATACGGGATGTTTGGGCGCACAATCTGGAAGATGAGTTCAGGACGATACGACAGGTAATGTTTCCACATTAATTATAAACAAACCACATATCAGTTTAAATTTTAGATTGTTCAAAAATTTCCTTATGTGGCTATGGATACTGAATTTCCTGGAGTTGTAGCACGACCGATTGGAGAATTCAGAAGTACAGCTGATTATCAATACCAACTTCTAAGATGCAACGTAGACCTATTAAGGATAATACAACTTGGCTTGACTTTCTTAGATGAAAATGGCAAAACTCCTGGCGGTTCTTATACAACATGGCAATTCAACTTCAAATTTAACCTGTCGTAAGTACACAAATGAAAAGGAGATGTATTTGTTTTCTATATCATTACTCAAATTATAGAGAAGATATGTATGCGCAGGACAGCATTGAACTCTTACAAAACTCAGGCATACAGTTCAAAAAACATGAAGAGGAAGGAATAGAACCTTTAGATTTTGCTGAACTTCTTATGACTTCTGGTATTGTTCTCATGGATAATATAAAGTGGCTGTCATTCCATTCTGGATATGATTTTGGGTATCTCATAAAATTACTAACGGATAACAACTTACCCCAAGATGAATCAGAATTTTTTGAATTGCTAAAATTATATTTTCCCACCATCTATGATGTAAAGGTAGGTTTCAAGTAATGCTGTTGAAAATCATTTTAATCAGAAAAAAACAAAGAGTAGTTATTAAATATACAGTTGTTGCAGTATCTTATGAAATCTTGCAAAAATCTGAAAGGTGGCCTGCAAGAGGTCGCTGAACAATTAGATTTGGAAAGGATTGGGCCGCAACATCAAGCCGGATCAGATTCTCTACTAACAGGAATGGCGTTCTTTAAAATGAAGGAGGTATGCAATAACATTGCCTTATAAAACTTTTTCTAGGTAAAAGAAATATGGATAGAAGTATCTGTTCAAGATCAAAACAAAATCGCTTACTTCCTTCAAACACATTTTGATGAAGAAGTTAACAAACTTAGTGGAAAAGAAGTAGTAACAAAAATGCATGCATGTACAATACAAATAAATAATGATAGCTTAGAAAGCCAGCAATAATTCAGGGATACAACGCTCAAATATATCTACAATATAAACGATTATGCATTATACTAATATAACGTCATCTTCATTATTTGTCATATCTTACGGCAGAGAATCGGCCCGTATTATCAACCACTTAATTTATACCCAAATGTGTTGGTGGTCTGTGCAATAAACAATGTCTTAATATTTTTCACTACAGTATCTGTGATTCATAATGCTAACCACCGGTTTTCATCAACGTATTAGTTATATAGTGACTACTCTAGGCCATTATTATTATTATATAAATGAAACTCCACAGTTTCGCACGTGTACTTACACTGGGAATTGATGTGCTTTCTTGGTGTTCCTGCTTATTATACAGACTTCAGTTAGTAATAGTGTATACGATTTATACTGTTTCGTTTTGATTTATTTGCCATTTTCTTAATTTTTTAGTACAATAACAAAAATATGGCTTCATTTGAGTCTTTTTGGGATGAAATCTTGGCTCCGTTTCTCCATGAAAGTTTTTGCATGACAGATGGACAAGGATCTCTACTTGTCGTATACTTTTTCTTGGTGTTATCATGCAGCAACAGTTATCACATAGTATCTAGTTAGTAATAATCCATAGATGTTTAATGGAATTAATATGAATGTTCTGGAATAGCCATGTTGGTGTTGGGATATCGCATTTATCTTTCCATTGGGTATATGTATCCGTACAATTTGCTACAGTGCTTTGAATCGCTGTCCTCTTGTAGCACCATATTCTCAGAATTTTCACCAAGTCACTTCTTTGTTCTTAGAATGAGTCGTTTTTTGCTACCTTGCAACAATTCCTTGCGTATAAAGACATTGAATCTAAAGCGGCGGCGATTTAAATATCCCCAAACGAATACCTTGGCAGAGTGTTTTAGAATGCGTTGAACAAGTCTTTTTTTACCGCGTAAAATATTCTTAGACGTTTTAGAAATCCAAGCGACAAGGCACACCCCATTAATCAGACCGTTGCCGTGAATGGCATATCTTTCTCAAATAGGTACCGTCAAAATTTAATGTGAATAAACCTACGTTTACCACAAGGATTATCGATAAGAGTACATACAAAGGGTACTAGGAAAGTTTTGCAATATAACGCAACGATGTGTCGCAGGAGTTTATTTGTTGGTGCATGCGGAGACATATTCATACTTGCACAGTAGCCGCTACGCCATGTCGGTGGGCTCAATTATTCGTTAGCAGTGATAATGTAATTTGCTTACTATGGCATCGTAGTCACGAAATGAGATACGGGTAATTTTGCGGTATAACTTTGCGCGTGGTTTAAACATAGACCAGTGCTTAGAAGAAATGGCTCTTGTACTAAAATTTAACGCTGAGAGGGCGGGAAGGCCACGAACGTCAGTTACGAAGGAAACCGTTACTGCTGTGAAGAAAATGCTTGACGAAGACAGGCGAGTAACTTACCAACAGATTGAGGATGCCTTAGGCCTAAATGCACCAGTAATGAGTTCGATTCTGCACCATCATTTGCACGTGAAAAACTTTGTTGTCTCTGGGTGACGCATAGTCTGACCGAAGGGTAGGATAACACGGCGCGTGACATGGTGCCGGAAGACGCTGCAAATGTTTGATAAGAAACAATCTCGGTATATGAACAACATCGTGACAAGTGACCAGACTTGGCTGTACTATTATGATGGAGCGACCAAAACTCAAAACAAAGTTTGTTGTGTTTGATAATGAGAATACACGCGTAGCTGTCAGAAAATCCCGATCAGTAAAAAGAATATCAAAAATACCCTTTTACCGTAAGGTGTAGGCTACAATAATTCGAATAATTACAGTTCATACACAAATTTATTCCAAAACTTCTTGTTCTCCGCCGTTTTCTTTGCTTCGTCGAAGTACTACCTTTGCTGATCAGTATTGATTCTATTGTTTTTGTCCCAGGTTGGAGATGGTCTGCCTCTGCCTCTCTTAGTTACTGGTCTTGCTTGCCATATTTGTTTGACCTGTCTACCGCAACTCATCCTTTGCAAATATCGCCCACCATGCCAGTTCTTATATTGAACCTATTTCGAAGTCTTCTCTAATTTTGCTGCTTCTTATTCTACCCATCAGCGTGACACCTCTTGTTTTTCTTTCATTTCATTTCCATCACTTGTATTTTGTTAGTTGTTCTTGTTGAGAGAATCAATGATTCACAACCGCAGGTTAATATGGGTCTGTATATTATCTTATATACATTCATTTTTGTTTAAGAAGTTCTGGGTCAGTGAGTAGAATGTCTTGTTTGCTTTTCCAATCCGTTGGTTTATTTCGACTTCTTCGTGTACAGCGTTCTTTTGTTTCTCCTTTTTTATGTATAGGGAGGATAATTTCCTTTTCCCAATCGGACTGTATTGCCTCTTCGTGTCATGCTTTATCGTATAATCCCAGTAATAAAGTTTTCCCCGTTTCACCTAGGTATTTCACCATTTCTGATGGTATAGTATCGTGTCCTGGCATTTTACCTATTTTCATCCTCTTAATAGCCTGGTTTAGTTCATCAGATGTTGTGGTCATTCTCCATTTCTAGTTCTGGATAGTGTTTCTCTTCCTCTGTATTGATTGTATTTCTTTCTCTTCTGTTGCTATGGTTCCATCTCTTTTCTTTATATGGTCGGGTTGAACATTTTTACCTTTTCTCGTCGTTTTGAGCACTTTTTAGAATAATTTAACATTGCCTTTACTTGTCTTTTCTATTGCTTTTCCAAACTCCTCCCAGGATATTTCTTTAGGTTCTCTGACATTTCTCCCACTAGGTCTCGTTGATATCGACATTGTTCGTAATTCGTTTCTGTTCTTTGTCTCAGGTACTGTTGCCATTTCATCCTCTTGCCTTTAATTTATTCCTTTATGCTGTTGTTCCACCATGGGGTCTGTTTTCTTTGTTTGTTATATTAAGAAGAAAATGCTGTTTTTCAAAACCAGTGGAATTGTGGAGCGTGACATTTTGGATACACAGGAGACAGGAATACCAAACTGCTACTCTGCACAGTGCCTGCCTAAAGTTATCGAATCTATGAAGAACCTACAACCAAATTCAAGAATGAGCACCTGGTATTTCCATCTTGACAACGCCCCAGCTCATCTCGCGAAAGCCTGTGGTGAAAGCGTGCACCACTAACGGGTTGAAACTTCTTGAGCACCCTCTTTGCCCAGGCCTAGCTCCCTGCGACTTTGCACGTTTCCCACATGTGAAAATGACGCGATTTTAGTGATGAGAACCTTCTGAGGTCTTTGAACAATAAGTGTGCGTTACTATCTAATGAAACTTGGCAGATCTGGTTTCGGAGGATGTAGAGATGTATTGAATACGGTGGAAATTATTATGAAAGATTTAAATAAACAAAGCTGTATTGCAAAACTTTCCTACTACCCTTTGTATGCATATCGCATTCATATATAAAAACCGTTGGAAACAGACATTTTAGGTCTAGAATTGAATAACGCGTTTCCAATGCTTCCTATCTTTACTAGTTTGTTGCTCTACCAGATCCCCCACTACGTCTTTCCATCTTCTCCTCAGTCTTCGATGCGATGTTCTTCAGTTATTGGCGCGTCCAATTTTTGTCCCAACCATTATAATCTTCTCCACTTTAGAACGTTGCTGATTTGTTTCTCTCCATAAAGGCCATTCCCTTTGGAATTTGTTAGTCTCTCCCGTCCAAAATCAATTTTCTTCCTTCCAAAAATTTTCCGTAGCACCTTCCACTCCCAGATCTCTATTCTATTTCCGTTTCGTTTATTCATAACCCACGTTTCGCAACCCTACGTATTCATATAAAACGAAAGAAACCTTATCGCATAGGTATTTATAGTTTGACGAGCAGGACCCAGCTAAGAACGAAAACCATAACATAGACGAGCGCACCCAGTTTATCTATTTCTACATAAATTGCTGACTAAGACTTGGGACGAAAGTAACTGCTATTTTTTAATGAACAGTACGCAATTACATGAAATATTTTCGATGCAAAAAATTATACAACTGCTTAATGGACATCTAACTTTTATTACATTGGATTTTTTGGACGATACTTAGCGCGCCCGTGATAGAGCTTTTCTGGACGTCTTCCATATCTCTTTTTACAGTCTTTCGTGACTTTTCTGATGGTAGCATTAAAATTTCAGCGAAATTCCTCGGTGTTATTGGCAACCTGTCCTCTTTTAAACATAATTCCTTTGATTTCGCCTCAATAATGCTCGATCGGGCGAAGAAAATCATACAACCTTAGAGCTCGGATTTTAATGATCCCCTTCTTTTTTCTTCTTACGACTCTCCATTCCTTCGGATCATATCGCGGCCCGTCCTGTATCTTTTGGACAAGCCAGTTTTTTTAATGAGTCTAACTAATCTTTGTGGCATTTTCAGGTTTTTTCTGTGAATGCTTCCGGTCGGTCCGAATTTTGTCGTTCTCGTCACTGTTTTTAAACGGTGTTTCGGATAGACTTGTTTTTTTACCCAGCTTTAAATTAAGAATGAACTTATAAACATTAAAAATAAAGAACGTGCAAGTAGAGTGGGCGGGTGCCCAATATTTATACAAAAATGGCAGTCATTTTGCGGTCTAAGCCGTAGATTGGAACGTATTTAACAGGAACCGACAATGGAATATCAACCTAAAATAGTTTATACCGTTTTGTAGGCATTTTAGTAGTACCTGTTTTTCTTCTATTTCTTCGGAAATAAAGTCATAATTACATAATTTTTATGCCCGATTGATACTCCCTGAATTTATGTACACAGGTATATAAGTCGATAGTCATTTTAGAATTTTTAAAATTAAGACACAAAGCGAAAATTATTCCGTCTTACTTTAATTTTCAAAAATTGCAATTACATTGTATAGATTCGCCCATACAATCATTGTTTGTAGATGTTCTTTGAAGATACAATAGATGACTCAAAGTTCTCAGGCCACCTGTACGGACTGGGCACATCCTTCGCTGTAAATGGAAACGCGAATAGTTACGGCACAGACAACGGCGATAACAGTAATTCATCATGAAAGTCTACATAAAAATAACAATTCATTTAAATAATTTAAGTAAATATTTTATCTAAATACTTTTTTATTTTATACTTATTAAATGAAATCGTACATATAATACAGGTTAATTTTATTAGAGAATGAATTATATTGCACTTACTGTCTTATATGTATGATAGTGATCTAGAAGTAGAACCTTTTTTACAAATTACACAAAGAATTGAAGATGTAGTTCTTATGTTATCACTAAACCGAACAGGAAGGCTTCATTTTAACGTCAACATTTAAAAATCAATTTTTTCAGTACAAATTGTAAATCAAGTCTCACTATTAAAAAAACTTTGTATCTATATAAATTTTATTTATGCTTTATTTGGGAACGAAGTTAATCACAAAAATGAATTGGTGCTGTGTATTTAATTTTTCATGTTTTGTACCTATGTATTGAAAAGTTTGATATGATTCTGTAACAAGATTTAGGTGAATAAAAGCATGTTAATACATTTCTGTACAAAAGATCATCAGATTTTTATAACAAATCGGTAAGAAAATAAATAGTCTTAAGCATTTATAGTTTGTATTACTTCTTTAACCCTCTTAACCTTCCTATACTCACGCATACGGTCTGTGAGACCGACTTATATAGTATAGTATACGTCTTTCATTTTGACGTGAGTATAGGAAGGTTAATAGAGCAATGTAACATAACAAATATATTGCTGTGTTATACATAAGTGCTTGTTCAGTTCTCCATCGTCAATTTCAAACTGTATTTTATGGTGTTTTCCAAAAGATTTGCTTAGAATCTAATCTAGAGCATCTACCATAGTTGTTTTAATCTGTCTGCCATCTAGGACCATTGCAATATATTAGACAAAGGTACAGTATAGGAGACGTGTTTTGCCGGTGAAGACATCCTCTGGAAAGAATATTTTCTTAATTAATCAGATGCAAATCCCATCGTTAAAACTGAAATGCACATTAAAGGTTTAGTTCATTTTCTCCAGGAATTAACTAAAGTACCCGGACTGAAATTAGTTGCTTGAAAACCCAAAAGTCTTGAAGTGGATGATAAATTTCCACTCGGTTTAGTTTTTGTTCTAATTGCAATGGTCGAGATACCTGATGAGCTGAAACCTTGCTCATACTTAAATGATTGTGCAGGATCTCAAGCTGGCCACGTACATTGGTACGTGGGTATTGACCCATATTTACACTAATCTCAAGACTAGTCACTTGCCTATCGTTCATCAACACTCCCTCTACAGTAGTAAAATTTGTATAAATTAGGGCACTAATTATTATCAATAGTTCAGCATTACGTCTTTGTCTCTCAGAATTTTAGGAAACACCCTCGCAATACAGTCATTACATAGACGTAACAATGCAAGTCAAATATTTTCTTTTAAATATTTATTAAGAATCATATATACAGATATATATCGCTAAAAAACAAAGTCCTTTATACATAAAAATAAATACAGTCACTTAGAATTCAATAATTTATAGTATAATGTTAAGTCAGCTGATGATTTCCAAATAAAATGTTTAACAGTTCTTAAGTCCATGGCAGGATCCAATACCTACAATTACATATATTTTATATTAATTATCTACAGACTTATCAAGAATGATTGTCCATCACGTGACCAGTACTTTTTAAAATCTGGGGATTTTAGTGTTCATAGGTTTATGGTGTTTGCATATCACTAGGACCATACTAGCATTTGACATAGACGTACAATAATTACTCAAAATTTTTATAGAAACTTTACGTTTTCGCTCCATTATTTTAGTTATACATTTAAAGTAACGAAACTGCACTTTTCAGTACATAACCCTCTCATCGCATTTCTGCATAAGGTAAGATAAGTAGAATATCATACAGCATAGATTAAAAGTAATTATTTTGGGTTAAAATAAATGTTTACACGTGAACAAGACGCATTCATTCTGATGGCCCATTTTCGAAGCGGTATTCGAAATGAAGATGGGACTTGGACATAGTCACTGCAATCTTGTATTGAGCAATACGTGGAAAGATTTCCAAACCAAAATATTTCATAGGAAATATCTCCTCGCCATAAGAATAGACTTGTAGAACGTTTTGAAAATAAACATTGCATTTACAGAGGGAAATCTATCAGTAGGCCAACTGTATTCAGTGTACATGTTGTTGATGACAATCAACATCGAATGGACCAAAGTCCTACGAAATCTCTACCCAAGTTATCTGCTCAGGCAGGAATGATAAAGTATTTCATTACTCATTATAAAAGAATTCAATGTTTCCTTATTTTGTTGATATCTCTTATGAAAGCTGCCAAAAGGCTTTGAAGAGGATTTTGCATATGCATCCAGACAAAGTATCAGTGGTACAACAATTATATCCACGAGATCATCAAGGACGTATTCAATTTTGTCAGTGGTTTAGTGAAAATTTAAACAATAACGATGTATTGGACAAAATATTTATGTCAGACGAGGCATAGCTCCATTTATCAGGCTATGTGAAAAGCAAAATTATAGAACATGGGGAACGGAAAATCCACATACTTTTATCGAAACCAGATTACGCCCTATTCAAATTGCTATATGGGTGGTATTATCAAGACGACGTATCGTGAGGCTTATATTTCCTAATGATACAATGACACCTGAAAGATATGGGAATAATATTTACACCCATTTATCGAACAGTTGAACGATGATGAATTGATGGAAGGATATTTTCAGCAAGACAGACCAACAGCTCATACTGCATTCGATACATTGGAACGACAATTTTATGGTGATCATGTTATTTTTACTTTGGTTATCTAGAAAAAAGTGTATAGACAACCCTTACATAATATCGACGAGCTACAAGCAGTTATACGGCATGTAATTGAAGATATCACTATAGAAGATTTGAGAAAAGTATTTGACAATTTAAAAAGGAGGATACAATTATGTATAGAATAGAACGGATCATATTTGGAACAATTATTGTAATTTGACAGAATTTACTCTTAATGTAACAACAGCCGTTAGACTAACTGAATAAATTATCGCAATTATTAAACTCAAATCTATCTCAAATTGAGAGGCATAAAATAAACACTTACGATCTATAACGATAAAGTCAAAAGTAAATAAAAAAGTAAAAACAATTTCTTTTTATTTTATAAATGCACACCTAATAAAAACTTTTCAGTACGCCACTTTCTGCAATATTTTGCTTAAAGCAATAGTGTATTGCAAACTGTTATTATTTGTGTTGCTTAACTTGGTAGTCACGTGATGGACAGGAATTGATACCTACTTCTGTTATTTTCATTATAAATATTTTGTACATTTTGTAGAATTGAAAATGAATGGGTAGGAGGGGGAGGGGTAAGAGAAGTGCAAGCTGACAATTTTGAAAATAAAGTACGTTACTTTTAAAGTATTGATTTCACAACGTGTACCTCCTTTTACAGTGAGCGTATTTTATGAAATGTGATAACATTCCAATATAAAAGGAAATACAGCTGTCCTTACTAATATTTTTGACATGTACCTGATCATTGCACGTCAGTTCTATTTGATCGACAGTCGTTCCATTATTAGCTAAAGCCGTATCTGTATCTCCACCGCCTGGTGAACCTGCAGTACCTTCACCGAGTAATTTTTCTACTATATGTTCTGCTACCTTTCGACACTGAATAAAATCGTTCGCCACTAATCTATCGGGCTGAAAAACATTTCTTGCATAAAATCATAACTTTCTCACTGGAAACGTACCTTTTTTAACCTATCTTGTTTCAGCAGGTGCGACGGAATACTCGAATGTGGTTGCAGAAAGAATTGTACCTTTATAAACTTTCCAGAACAGTTGTCTTCTATGTTAGTCGTCACCCAACTGGGAACTGTTTCGTTTAATAGCGCAGTTTCCGTGTCACCCCCGTGTCTCCAACTGGAACCCTGTATAATGTCCTACCTCCAACTTCACTAAAAATATAATTATGTCTAATAAAAGTGTTGTTCTAGCTTGATCAATTTTACCTAAATATTAAAGGAATGTGCCTGGGAATACTGAAGTAAGGTTTATTTTCTGGATCAGTGTCCATCCTCCAATGCTCTAATAATGCTTGTAAGAGTAATTTCCCATAATTTACTTTCTGATCTGGTTCTGGACAATCTTTGAGACCGGCATCCCTAGCAGACACCCATGCTGCAAAGCAATCTACTTCATCTTGGCCTAAATGAATAGTAAGCATCTGTAAATATGAGCACAATAAAATGACATGATGCCAAATTTAGAAATTGAGAATGAAATAGTTACTATTTTTCATAGTTAAATATAAAAATATTACGGTCGTGTTCAGATGAAATTAGTATCATCTGTACTTACACCAGTTTTTAAATCCACATTGAACCAATTCGGTACGTATACCATTTTGAACCTGTTTTTATTTCTTCCTGGAAATTAATAGTACCTAAATCCTCAACTTTTCTAGCCTGAAAACAATGACTTTTAAAAGCGCTTTTAAAAATTCTGAAATGTACAACCTTTAAAACATCATATATAGCAACGCTGTTGTCACTATCCTTTGTGATAATATGCCTTTTATCATTAAGAACTACTGCCTGTTTAATTGCTGCACCACCTTGTATAGTTGACATTGGATTTTGCGGCATATTCAATTCCCCTCTTAAGTGTCTCTCTGTAGGTAGTTTCCAGCACCGTATATGAGATTCAGAAGTTGAAACCTGTCATAAAATGGCACATATTGAAAATGAATATACTAAATTGAGAACTGCCATTTTAATCAGGTAATTATTAATTAAAGTGTTTTAATGACTTAAAATATTTTCTCTTTTACTCACCCAAACAGCTTGAGTATCTGCTGTGAAACACATTTTAATTACAGGTGCATCCTCCACACAAACGACAACACTATTATCTTGATTTTTCCATTCTGTCATTATAACCTAAGGATTTGCACATATGATAACTATACGTTACAAATTTTAATGAAATATACCTTTTGTCACGGCCACCAGATATTACATATTGAAAGTTTTCAGTCGCCAAAAGCGCCCACACCGAATCTGTATGTACACGAATTGTCTGAATACACCTACAATAAAAAACTAAAAATTTGTAAACACGGTTTATAAAAATAAGAAACCTTTGAGCTCCTAAATTCCAAACCCTAATCGTTCCATCACTGCTTCCAGATATGCAATGAGAACCATCTCGTGAGACAACAAGTGCTTTTACATTATCAGTGTGGCCTTTGAGTTTACACAATTTGGCGCAAGTTCGAGGATCCCACAGTCTTAATGCTCTTTCAGTTGATCCACATACTATAATTGTTCCTGGTGGGTTCATGGCTAGACTGTAAATTGACTCCTTATTTCCACTTAAACTGGATGCTATAATAATGCTGTACTTTAATTTTGATCCAATTATTAATACACTCACATACTTGTCACTGTATTATTGCTTGCTGTTAAAGCAGTTAGAGTGTTTACATCCCACAAATAAATTGAC
This sequence comes from Chrysina gloriosa, assembly GCA_038088585.1. Lineage (NCBI taxonomy): Eukaryota > Metazoa > Arthropoda > Insecta > Coleoptera > Scarabaeidae > Chrysina > Chrysina gloriosa. Next base: position 23,443,609 of record CM076090.1, read on the forward strand.
TTATCCAATCCTGCAGATGCAACTTGTTCTCGATCCTTGGCATAGGCAAGAGCCTTCACATAATCTTTATGAGTCCGTAAAGTAGACATACAAAAGCCCTTATGTGCATTCCAAACCTTTACTGTTGTATCAGAACTAGCTGATATCACTATAAGATTAAAAAGTCAACAGATTTACATACATTTTGTGTTATACAAATGAACTTACAATTTCTGCCTCCACAACATAGAACAATGTCATTTACCCAGTCTGTATGGTGTTCCATACTTTGTAAATATCGTTCATGTTCGTAAACTCTCACAATGGAGTCTCTACCAGCAGAATATAACCGATCCAAAACAAGATCTACTTGTAAAGCATTCACCCCTGATCTGTGCCGCCTTTCTTCAGCTTCGCATATTACCATAGATACCTGAATACATGTAACTTTAATCAATGTACATATTATTTTTATATCTCACAATCAGAGACTATTACCTGAACCTTTTTACGTCCACTTGGACCGCCTGGTTTTAAATTAGACATTTTGGGGCGCTTATAATTACAGTGATGATACACAATGTCTACTTATAACAGGTTACATGTTCAATGGAATCGATAAATTTCTCGTACACATTGCTCGTGTTTAATAGTCAAAATCTCGTCAAACCCAACACAATAACACTATTAAACAACATAATCTTGTGATAGCATAAAACTTGCCGAAACACCAATTTACACCAACAACTCTTTAAAAACGTCAAACGTCGTTAATATCAAAATATCTATCTAATCTAAACTGATGTCATGAAGTGAAGTACCTAATGGGCAATATCTCTAAATAATGTACTGGACGATTCAAAATGATGAACATTGTTTGAGTTTTTGAAAAACTTCTTTAATGTACCACTACATATTCAGTTTAGCTCGGTTGCGCGCTGGTAAAAAGAAATCAAATAATATGCAATCATATCAAGAAGTCGAAACGTAAAGATGTTTATTTGTAACAGTAATCAAAAAATAATAATAATTTCCAAAAATACATTTTTTGTGTATTAACATAATCAATGTCATCTGTAAGGTTTGGTAAAAGAGTGGATGACGTGATCATTAAGTAATGTAAACCGGCCTTTGTCTCCACTTACGTGCAGGGCGTGACATTAAAATTCAGAGAAGTGAGGGCCTCAGTCCGGTTTACACTTAATGATAACACGTCATCCAACTTTAGTTATATGTATTTCTTAGAGCTGCCATGACTAAGTATTAGGTACAGTCGAACTTACAAAAATCTACCTGCGAGAACTCCATAAAGATTCTACCTCCAGTAGAAGTTTGAATGTAGCAAACATCGCATAGACATTGGACCTTCGAGCAACAACAAACGCAGATACTTCGTCTCTCCATGTAGCACGACGAACTGGTGCATAAGATGATTAAATTTCAATACAACTCTTCACTGATTACGTTGATTCAATCGTATCTATCTGACCCAAGGACTATTAGTTTCGGCGCACTACAAGATTCGCTCTCCGGGCTACATCTCTTCCTGATTTTCATGGCCGATCTCTCTACTGATATACGCGGATGACGCATCCCCCGGAACGAGAACATTGTTAATTCCTGATGAGTTACAGGCATGCACTAATCGGTAGAGATTGTCTATTTCCATCAGAGGTTCACTTTGTTGCTCTTCCTCCTAAGACTAAGGAATACCTTTTACCTGAGGAGTAAGTTACTTCAATATAAGACAATGCTATGCTCGTTGTTAGGGAAAGCTGCCGTCGCCTGGTCAACAGTTGCCCTTTGCTTCCTGAACTGCAATTTTATTCTGAAGAGTTTTGCTAGACTGATTCTCTATGCGTTTTGGTATGTCGAAAATTCCCAAATTTATCGACATTTGGAAATTCCTACTTTAAAAGTTTCTCCAGAAGATGGTAAATAGGAAGAGTTGACTTCTCCACGAACTCCTGGTTCAAAGCTTTAATACGGACACAGAAGATAAGGCGATTTAACGATTTCGAAACTGTTGTTTAAATTTGACACTATACAAAATCAAAATGATATTCGTATAGACAATGTCAGGCTTTCTCTTCTTTGGTTAAGGAGGTTTCATTATAGAATCGTGATGGTGCACGAGTATGTAGACGAGGACCATATGATAAGGATTTCTCTTAGTACTGATCCTAAGGTAGAAACAGGGTTCTCAGCATTGATATAGGACATTGCTACACTTCTCTTTTACACTAGCTCGACCCCAGTGACACGTGTTTTGATAGCAATGAAGCTGGCATCTTCAAACCGTACCTTACTGAAAAGTTTTTGAAATCATTAGTTATCAAGTGACGTTTCTGTTTAATAATTGCGTACTCAGTGTATATGGTTTTCTGAAAATGAAACTATAATTTTCAGCACTATTACTATTTTTAAGGTTCATTCACATATTTTGCTATCATTTGTAAGTTACTCAACGCATGCGGGAAACTAGTATCCAAGTTAAAAAATCACATTAATTCAGAATTTAAATAAATTAGCTCTTATAAAACCGATTGCGATCTTACTACATCGATTCTGTGGAAAATACACATTTCGACCATCAAGTCCAGTTCTAAGCCATCTGGCCATCCTCAGTGCAGAAGGCAAGGTAAAGAAAACGTTACTCTTGAAAATTAATTAGGGAAATGGGTACACCTCGCCATCTTACAGTTGGTAGTGCCTTTGGATTTTTTACTTGATTAGTGATCAAAATGCCCATTTGGAATTTTTCAAAGAATTTATGTGGTAAAGGTAAGAGCTAATTGATTAAGTTCTAAACCACAGACATTCCTAGTTCGTTCTCTTTTCAGGTTAAAAACAATTGGAGCAAACTGAAGTAAGAGTTGAACAACTCAGCACACGATACTATTTCTGAAAACTCATACTTTTACTAAAAGTCTAATAGTTCTTGAAACATTTACTAAATGTGACGATCTTTAACAATACTTTCTTTATTAAGTTTGTGTTCCTCAAATAAGAATTGCTAGTTTGTTATTACAACAAAGATTAAATGGTTTGACAATATCGGCTGTGGTCTCATTATGCAATTACAAGAAACCAATGAATGAAGTAAGTGGCTTTATCAAATGATCTGAGATATCATTATGTGTTAAAACAGCAAAAAGAGAAACATGCGAATAAAGAGGAAATTTTCGTCTCCTAGGAAATAATAAAATAACATTGTCAACAAAGGAATTGTCCTCAAGAAACATTAAAGCGTATTTTTGAGGAGTATACTGCACATACCGCACAGCCTTTTAGGGCAATCAAACTGTAATATTTAATACCTACGTTTTCTTTTTTCATCTAATTAATCCAAATTACTGCTATACATAGTTTTTGTGATCGATTGAAATCTGGGCGATTATTCTTTTCCAAAATACATAAAACTTTCGGTGGGATATATCTACGATTAATAATTGAAATCGTTGTGTCCAATTAATAAGTTTATCATATTGCAAATAATCCAGAATGGAATAATACCTTGTGGTCAGGATTCGTGCATAATTTCACGATAGTCTGTGATTTTGAATTCGAATATTTTTAATTATCAATTAATATTGGGTAAACAAACTCATTTATTCATAAAGGAATTAAGATTCAAACCTCAATGCTCATAGTGATTCAGTGTACAATTTGCAGTTTATGTGATGTACACAGTTGGCAAGCATTTACTTCCTAATTTGGGGAGTTTTATAATAAAGGGCAGGTATAGTGTGATATTGGTTGCATACATTTAAAATTTTGTGTCAGTTTTATCTATCTTATCGAAGATATTGTATAAAGACAAGCTATTTTATCAATTTAATTTAAATTGCAGCTTCTACTTGCAATTATTTTGAATTTTAAAATAAGATTATCCGACGCTGAAAGGCATAAGGATTGACGAGAAGAAGAAGAAGAAGAAAATAAGTTCGTTGCATTACGTAAAATCACAGGTCGAAAAAAATGCCTTACATTTTTATTCTAATTTGAAGATTATGTATTATCAAGATTCTTGATTATTTACAAATTAAAAATATCATTACAATCCTAATTGGGTTTAATTTGTTGTAGTGGAAAGGTTGTGGTTTGTGTCAGAGCCTAACCTCAACAAATTGTCGTATTAGCAAAATACATGTAAACAGCTTCCTATGGTTTCTATATGGTACTGTAAGGAGGAATTTAATTTTAAGTTAGACCTTTCTAACTAGCATTTATATCACAATATTTATGGGTTTTATCGAAGATGAGCTTTCAGAAGTTAAAAAGTTATGTGAGCACATTATACCAGGAAGTAAACTCGTTTCGTGCGTCAAAACTATGGTTAGAATTGAAATAAAACGGACAGAGCACAAAACACTAGTGGCCTGCATTCAATTTCCACAAACCTACCCAAAAGAACCTTTATTACTCGAACTTAAAAGTAGAACTTTATCAGAGAAGCTGCTCCAAAAACTGACTTCTGTTGCAGAAGAGGAGGCTAAGAAGTACCTTGGAAAAACGCAAATTTTAAAAGTATTTATATTTCTAAGAAAATTTATCGATGAAAATCCTTTAATTTGTTGCTATGATGAAATAACTGAATTGAAAGGAATCTTAAACGGGAACACTGATGAGCTGAAATTAAAGCAAAAGAATTCTACAATTACATTGAAAATTGCTAATGATCAGTATTACTTAGAGGGTAAAGCCATTATTCCCGATAATTACCCTGTACAGGCTGTAGAGTATGGATCACACATTATTAAAAATTTTGCTTAACAAATATGTTTTAGTTTGCAAGAGCTCGAAACAAACTTTCCACCTGTTTTCAATCGACACATGATTTCTCAAGCAAAGGAAATTATACGACAGTGTATAGAACCTCCTTTGAAGCGGAAACCTAATGTTCCACCATTTAAACCTGCACCTTCATTAAAGAAATGTGTAGCATTTTTGATTGATTGTATTAAAAGACTGCCTAAGGAAAACTGTGGCTACTGCAAGCAAGAGTGTTTCCCTACTAATCCTGCTGTATGTATTTTATTCAAACATTGCAACTTATATTTAATAATTTATGCTACTCTTGTAGCTGGTAATTACTGATGAAAATTCACCAAGACACATAGAAAGAGTATACTGTGGGCACCTGTATCATCAACAATGTTTGTTTGAATATATGAAAGCACCTCCATTTGGTAGTAAAACTTGTCACACTTGTCATTCTCGAATAGCACATCATAAGTGGACACTTTCTGATAAATTAGCTGAAGACAGGTGGGCACATGAACAGGCAAGGGAGAGAGAATTGGCTGAAGTTGAAGACTTTTTAAATGAAGTAATAAATTATATTTATTTTATTTAATGTAAAATACATTTGTTTAATAAATAATGTAAAATGATATTTTTGTTTATGGCATATGTATAGATAATGCAGAATATAGGATTTTATTAATTTTCTGGCAGTAATTTTTAATTTGTGATTTTATATTGATACTATGTTTCTCTATCTTGTGCTGTAATTAAAAGTCTTGTATTTTTTTATTTCACTTTCATGAAATGAAAGCTCATTGTATTGGCTAAGAGATGAAGAGATCCAATTCTTTCTTTGATTTCCCGTCCTTTTAGTCAAACGGAGATATTTAATTTGAAATAGGAAAATGTAATATTAGCCGCCTGTTTCTATCACTTTATCTGCTTAAGAGTCATTAAAAAAGTTATTCAGAGTTTCAGCTTTATATTTGTTTCATTTTTTTACCATTATAACACAAATTTATCATTTAGGTTCGACAAACGAGTGCATGATAACTTGTGTAAACCGGACTGACTCTGTCGCTTCTCCGAATTTTAATGTCGCGTCTTGCACATAAGTGGGGAGAGGGACAGCGTCAGTCCGGTTTGCATTGATATGATAACTTATCCTGTACTCGTTTGTCGAACCTTAATGACAGCTTATCATTGAATAATAAAATTTGGAGTAGCAACAGCCTCAGTCCGATTTATACTACTTAATGATAACACGTCATCCACCTTTTAACAAACTCTATTTATAAGTGAAGATTTTGAAAACAAGTCAAGTAATAATGGTTGTATAGATTTAGGCTTTGCCTGGATAAACTTTATTAGAGCGTGGCAGAGCTAGGCAGGCTAGGTCCGCCACCAAACATACACGAATTTATATTGGCGCGTCCATGATGCAAATATAAAAAATATGTGCAGCAGGATGTTGAAAATTGTAATCTTAAATGCATTTGATCACAGGCGTCATGATAGTTGATGTACATAGTAGTCAAATAAAGCATCAAATCAGCATATATTTGAGAATGGAGCAGAAGCTCTTACAAACATCAAAATATTTTTGAAAATCTATTAACTGCATGCCAAAAGAAACAAAATGCATATTCATATTTGCTTACAAATTGATAAATTAAAGCTGAATTTATTGAGAATAAGAAAATCTAGTACACTTAAAAACAATCACACACAGTACTATTTATTTAGAGTAACTTTTTATGTCATTTGACGTTCAGTTGTTAACCTTCCTATACTCACGCATACGGTCTGTGAGACCGACTTATATAGACTTATATATATATACGTGTTTCATTTTTGGCGTGAGTATAGGAAGGTTAAAGTTGCGTTCGTTATAACTCAGCAATTAATAAAATAAAATGGAATTAACTAGAGAGCACTTTCGAATCATAATTTACTATGAGTTTAAAAGAAGTTTTAGTACTTATGAGGGCAAGGAAAGTTTAGATTCAGCTTTTGAGTGAACAAGCAGGTTCCTTGGTTACAATTTGCCCATGCCCAAAAACATTTTCATCATAAGGGTTTATATAAAAGTCGACTTTTTAAAGAACCGGTTTGCAGATCTCAACTTTATCATGAAACCAGTTTTGAATTTTTAAAACAAAATGGAGGTAAATGATATTTACAAATTAATTTAAAATTCTTCAGTATGTGAATTATTTATTTTTTCAAAATGACCGATCTTATATATCAAACTTTTTATCTTGTGACGGTTAAACGACAGTTCATCTATTTAACCTCGCTCCAATAATACAGGTAAAGATTGCAATATGTTAGCTGCATTTAGTTTACGTGCGGTAACGTTCTCCTCAATTGTAAGATATAGACGAAGTAGTTCTACTGAAATAAAGATGAGTCACAGTGACGAGTAGTTGTTTCCTTTATATGTTGTACATACGAATGATTGCGATTAGCCTTTTTTGTTTTTAAAATAGGACGCTTATGGAAAGTACGAAGTAATGCTCGGTCGTCTAGAAATGTGCATACTATACCTCTGACGAGGTGCTGTATGAATGTGTTGGGTGCTCGGTTCTGATATAATGAGTCAATATAAGGTAGTAAATAGGTGATCCATGTTAATATTCATTTTGTTTCTTCATTTTGATCCGAGTCCTTTTATGGTAATATACGACTGAAACAAGGATGAAGGATATGTTTTGGACATCTATGAACAAATTAACTCCTTTCTGTCAAAGCTTGTAGTTTTGATACGCCACTCTATATATTCAATGAACAAGCGAAAAAAAGTAAAAAGTTTTAAACAAAATTTAACGAAAAATCTGATTAAAATTACAGGTGCTAACCAAAACGTACGTTTGCCCGATCTTCAACTAAATAATTATTCTTTGACTCATAGAAGTTGTGCCTTCTTTATTTTTGCTGTAATATTCTTTCGTCGGACAACTACGTTTGAGGTCTATTGATTGTATGAAATATCTGTATACTTTCTGGAAATTCGGTCTATTTTCTCTGCGCTAACATCTTTCTTCTTTCACATTAAGTACAACACAACCTGATCGTGAAACTAGATGCAGAAATACATGATCAGAACTAACTTTAAATGAACACACAATTTTATATCTGGTTCTTTAGCCTCGGTCTTTATTTCTTCTGCCCAGGTGATGTGATAGTTTTATGTTTGTACAATGGCATCAGCGCATTAATGAAGAGCTTAGTTTACATTAAGCCAATGTTTGCAAATGACAAAAACTGGAATATGAAGTAAGTAAAAAATATGTCATAATATAAATTGTAGACCTCCCAGGATTAATTTTATTACTAACCCATCTTGAGTTATAAAAGATTAAAGTTCTACTCCCTAAATAACTATGTTTTAGTGAGTTTGTCAATTCAATTATATTATACATAGATATCGTCCTAAAATATTTACTGTTTATCCATGATATACAGTAGAACCCCACAAATCCGAACCTCGAAAATTCGATATCTAGACAAATCCGAACACGTTTTTAGTAGGTAAAAGTTGAGAAAAACTCATAAATATATAAAAACTCATTTATGTATTAACAATTAAATATTACATTCCTACTACACTTCTTCCACGATTTCTGAAGTAAATTACGACTTGTATTGTTTAAAAAATAACATCTTTTATTATTTTCCTTAACTTCTTGCGAATCGAAAGAGAACAATGTTCTTCTAAAAGATATCGTAGAAGCATTTTTCTGTGCCTTTGTTTTATGTTCTGTAGTACACCCTGATTGAGTCAGCTATTTTAGCGCCAACTTCCCCTCCCACCCGGGCAACTACCCATTATTCAAGGTAAATAAATAGGGTTAAGTACTATGTAATACAGATTTTTAGGCAAGTCCGAACTTTTCGAAATCCGAACAGACTCCAACCCCAATTAGTTCGGATTTGAGGGGTTGTACTTTATCACTATGTTATTACATTGTATTTCTATTCATATTATACTAACAATCTGGAACGACTTAATGAAAAGAGATGTACCTAAATAATTTCTAAAATATTAAATTAAACTATTATGTGAAGTCGTGGTTTACAATAAATATTTTCAACCTAGAAGAAAATAGCAAGAACATTTTGAGTTTCATAAATACACTCATTCAATATTCAATTTAATTTCAAATTTTTGTTTTTAAACACAGACTCATATCGTAAACGTTTAATAACATTTTAGTAAGCATTGCACAGTTGTGGAGTAACAATTCACTCATTACTATGTATTTAGTCATACAATTCCATACTAAGTAAATCAAAAACATTTCTACAACAATACGCTAAATTGCAATAGTCGCCCAGAAAATTTTGACTTTACATGGAATAATACGCAAAAAATGGATTAGAATTTATAAAAGCTCAAATAGCAAATAGATTTAAAAAAACAAATTTAGAGAGACATTTATACACAGAAATATACATATATTAAGTGCTAATTAATGAAGAAAATTCTCAAAAGCAATGTGAAATTGTTTTTAAACAATCCTCCTAGAAACATAAGACTATCTTTTGTGTTAATGAAATTTATTCTTTCATCTCTTGAAATGACGAAAAGATTTAAGGAAATCTCAGCTAAGAAAGTAGAGTGAGCACTAATGCAAAGAAAGAGAGAGTCGAAATTCAAGAAATTAAATCTTTAGAAACTGTGCTGGGTCAGCTTCTTCCACCGTACCCAGTGGATCTATTGCGTCTGATAGAAATGAACTAGGGTTTCATGTATTTTTTCTTATTTCTTTGCATTGGAATTGCTATAAATGTTGTTTGATGAAAATAGAAAGCAATTTTCTTTATCGCTCATTGTTCAACTTATTCACAAAACAAATTGTGAAAGGTAAAATTAGTTTTCTTATAACCAGAGACCGGATTATATGTTTTTACATATCGATAACTATCAACGGTACAATTGAACGCTTTAAGATCTACACGAATTAGGGTAAATAAAATGAAATTATTGCTAACCGCTTTTATTTACCCTAATTCGTACAGATCTTAAAGCGTTCAATTGTACCATTGATAGTTATCGACATGCAAAAACATATTATCCGGTCTCTGCTTATAACACATACGGCGATAAAAGTAAAAAAGTAAAAGACGTAGAATTTAACTCTCAATTGAATGAACTTAAATAGAGGTTCGTTAGTTAGGCAGCAATCAAAGAAAACTGTGTAATGGCTTGCACTGCAACAAATGTCAGTAGGCAATTGTGCTTTATTAATCGTACATTATAACAATAGACTAGTTCAGTCCTTATTAGGACTTTTCAGCATCGTCTAAGTCTTTTACGTTTTTGCTTTTATTAATATTGACTCTTTAAAAGTAACTCATTGAAACTAGCTTTCAATTATTCTTGTTACATACGGCGATGTTAGTACAGGAACAGCTCTCGCTGATTCTAATGTAAATTTGCCTGCCAAATCCCCATATGCCACCAGTATTTCTCCATCATTAACCATTTTTTGTCATTTTATTTTTATCCCCAAATTACTTATCTTGTCCCTTACATTCAATTCTTCGAATTTCTAATTTCTTTAGTTCAAGTAATATGCAAAAAGCTTACTTTTGTATATCAGTGTAATCCAAACGTAATCTATAGACCAACATGTTGATTACTAAGCTAAATTTTCAGACTTACAATCTTATGCTTTTCCTGCCTTCCAAGGCATTTACGGCAATCAACGTGCCAATTACGAAATTTCATTAATGTAAGTTTTATTTTTTGGAAGATGGAGACTAAGATATGTATTTTTAAGTAATTTCTTACGTTTCAAGATCTGAATTACAAACAGTGATACTTCTAACTAAATTTTGTTACCTAATCTACAAATCTCTGTGTTGCAAAGTCTTGTCACAATGTAACCAAAAGAGTTCCAATTTGCTGGTTTGTATTTCATATAATGTTATCAAAATGCTTAATAAATTTGTAAATAGTTACTATAAAAAAATGGAATTCCTTTTACTATCAATTGAATGCCAATGCAATCTTAGTTAAGATTTCTCCTTGTATGTGTTTCCATTCGTATATTTACATGTTTATAAAACGTGTACGTTTCTTAATTGCATACTTATGTCTTCTTCGGATACACACTCAATTAATCACCAATAAAACAAGCATATAAAGTACGTAAGTTGTATTGCAAACCAAAGCATTTTTTCCAAGTGCATAACGAATTCGCTTGAATTGCCGCTGGTGTCAAACTTATAAATCATTCTGTTTATCACCATTTGACGTAAGAATTTGCATTCAATTTAAAAATGCTTCTTAAATTAAAATCAATCAAATACGCAGCCACGAAGTGGAACTTTTATTAACGACATTGTCGCCAAGGCATTGCAAATACTCTTGGCGAATTAATTAATTTAAACGCAAATAATGACGAAAAAGGGACAGATAATTGAAGTACCATCTTTCACTACAGTTCTAATGGAAAGATATGTAGTTCTGTATGTTTTACAGCTGTCAGGAAAATATAAGAGCATATCTTGACAGTTTTGTCCACTGAGTTAGAATCCCATAAGATAAATACACCTTTTTCAATTCTTTCTTTTTGCTAAAAATTAGTGTGGGTTTTTAGAAACAGCTATGAAAGCTTTTGGTCAACAAAAAAGCACGAGAAGCTATTGCTATCAATAAAACTAACCAATTGTTATCTTAGCTCAAACAGTGAAATAAATTTAGTGCTTAATTTCTAGCAAACTAATAAAAATCCAAAGACATACAATACAATACATACAAAGATATTTATAGGAAAAGTACGACAGGATACATGTTTGCAGTAAACAAAAATTGAACAATTTCATAGAGTTTAAAAAGCCAAACCTCTATGCAGCATCCTCAATGGAAGCTAGACATAGTATTTTTGTAATATGTTAGGGAAGTCATGTGATTAAAAAGAGAGAGGGATTATGCTTAAGGGGAGGTATCTGAGTAAATTCTTCATAAAATCGATTTTTTTTTATTTTATTTTCTTGTAGTTTGTAGTTCAAAGAATATTGTGCATAAATTTCATGTAGAAATTCGCAATATTGAAGAAGTAGTGGGTTATTCTGCAAAAGACGCCAGAAGGTAAAGCGCGCGGTCGGTTGGATCGGCTTCGTTTGTACTTTCTGAAAAATCGATTTTTTTAGAATATTGTGTGAATATTTCATGTTGAAATTCCTCAATCGCTAAAATTATACGAAGAATTTATCGAAAGATCGTGCAGCGTCCCAACGGCCGAGCGAGTTATTTCTTTATCTACTTTTCAACCGCGATTATCTCGAAACATAGTTTTCAAAGTCGGCGCCAGATGTATCTCGAAACCAGCTTGTCCGATTTTGTCCAAATTTGAACAACATTTGAATGAATCATTGTTTTTTTATGCAACAAAAATCGTCGGAGATTGCGAACGAAAAACGAATTTTAAATTAAAGTGGTCGCAATTCCGTCAAATATGAAAATTTCAGAAAAATCCTAAGATGCAAATTCCTTTCTTCCTATTATATTTCAAGAATCCGTTGCGTTTTCATATTTCGGATGAAACGACTGCCTGGAATCCTTGACACCACAAGCCATGTCAACGAATAACACGCCTGATGCTCCAGTCAACGAATTTATTTAAAAATTTCTCAACATACCTCAATGTACATATTTTCTAATAAAAGAAACCTGGATCCAATCGAAACATTTGTTTTTGAGATAAAAATTCCCGAAGTTTACCTGTTCTTTTCTCGCCGTTTACTCAGGTACCTACCCTTAAGTATTACATTACTGAAGGTGGCAATTACGCCTGTTCCACTGCGACCTCTCCAGATCTATTGTGGTCCTCATGCCTCCTTCTATTCTTAAGTATAAATTCAACATTCTGTCTATCTATTTCTATTTCTTAAGACATAAATAGCTCTATTAGTATAGTCAATAATGTCACACGTTATAAAAGAAGTTAATAAAATATAATTAATTTGTGGGAAGATATCTACATTTCATAGGAGGTAAACCGTTGACTAGGTTATTTGACAATTTTTCCCTGGTACTTGAACAAAATTGTTCCAACAAGGATATTATCCACGGAGATACATTAGGTTTATAATTATAATTTCGTGTTATCCATATCTATGCTTATATATTCATGTAAACATAAAAATAACAGATGTAAAAATTACTATAGATTCTATATATCAAGAAATCCTATTATGTTATACTTGCCATCACAATATAAACAAATGCTTGGCTTAAACAGAATAATATTTGAATAATAAAGTTGTATATACGAACACGGTTTTTAAAACCTATCTAATTCTATGAGATCATGAAAGAACTAAAGATATTAATATAAAATATCATTTTTCACGTAACCATATTTTGCAAACTGAAGTAATAGTTTTGTATGAAAGTTGACACGGCTGAAACTCATCAGAGTTATACTTAAATATATTCTTACAATTGACCAACACGTATACACGATGCACACCTCAAGAAACCTCTCTAATACCGAATCTTTTAGCTACTAGTTTTAATATTGCATTAAGATAAATTCTAAAATCTAAATCTAAAATCTTTTGTTGCTTTACTTTTTTAGGACTGTTGGATTTGCAGGAAATGCGGCCAAAAATCTAACAATGTACATACGTGAATTATCGATAAGAATCGCAAGTAATAACTGATTCTATTGCTATTAGTGCTATCCGAGTTAATGAACTTGTATCTATATAAATCTATATACAGTTTGTTTTATGGATATAAGATAAGTTTTGTCATAGTTTTAATAATAAATATTTTATGGTTTCTTACACTAATAATACTCTTTATTGCCTGTATAAAGACATGGTCAACAATAATAAAAGAATAATAATAAAATAAAATTAAAATTAAATGAAATGCAATACCTTTACACATATAAGAAAAATCAGAAAAATTCATTCGAAGAGAAAAATTCAGTTGTACTATAAAAACAGTTTCTTTAAAAAGAAATTCTTTATCACAGTTTTAAAACGACTGTGAGTACCTACATCCCTGATCAAACCGGGAAGCCTATTATAAGCTCTTATTCACATGTACGATGGAGATCTCTCGTAAAAGGCGGTCCTGTGTGCCGGTACCGATAAACAATCCCCATGTTTGGTGATGTCCGTCTTGTTGATTTTACAGTTTCTAATAAATTTCGAAGGATTGTTTCTACTGTATAATACGCATTCATACAGAAACAAGCACGGGACAGACATAATGTTGTTGACGAAATGCCGCTCCCAATGGTCCCTTGACCTGAGGGAGAACATAGTACGGATAATCCGCTTTTGAATGACAAAAACGCGGTTCATAAACCTCGTTACACCCCAGAACATTACCTCAATCTTGATCTTGATGCAAGTGTTATAAAAGATCAGAAGGGATTTAAGAGTGGAAGTGTGTTTCAGCCTTTTCACTGCAATTTTGCTGGAAAAATACCTGTCGAAAATGAAATTTATTTAAAATACAAAGGGGATCTGTCAAGGTCTGAGCAGCTCTCATTATTGAATAACGAACTCTATCGATACCGAAGGTGAAGGTGTTGGATGTGCTCATTACAATATTATAAACCTCAGAATCATTTGTTGGAAAAAGAATACATAAAGGAGTAGGAGAGGGCACCATTGTATTTCTAAATAGAAATGGGTTGTTATTTTAGCTCAATATTTTAATGTTATTATATTATGATACAATTGTTCCAACCGTTGTTGTCAAATCATCATTAAAAAACCGAAAATAAAGCAAACTTTGAAGGGTACGTTGTTGACACTACTGTGTTTTGGTGTGTTTTGCGCAGACGTTTAGTGTGTGATGTTCATTGTGCTTTGTGCAGTGCTTTAGAGTTGTGCAGTTCTCGTTGTGTGGTGTTCATCTTGGGCGTTAACCGTATATCGCTAGTGATACCGAATTCCGCCAGTTTTCCACTGAGGATGTACGGTAAGGGTAATTTTATTTATTTTTTTATATACCATATTGTGTAGCTAAAAAATTGAGTGAGGATTACCCGAATTATAACAGGCTAGTCCCTATTGCTGTTTTAAAAAAGAGAAATTTTATTGAGACAATTCAATCACTAATTATTACGATGAAGCTACAACGTTAATACACTAATGCACAGTTACAATGCATTCAAATAATATATAAACTATTGCCGCAAAGTCGGCGATTCTAATAAAGCCATGAACAAAACATCCGAAATGTGCGTGGGCTTTCCCCGGAATGCTATGGTTGCATCTATATTACTCTCGTCTACGAAGTTTCAATTTTTTGTAATTTCCAAATTCGATAAAGTCAAATAGAGCAGAAGGAACAGTTTTGAGTTGACTTCATCATTTTGATATCCAGGTTTCAGGACACAATATCGAAAGCGAAATCGCTAACATGAAGGTAACAGGCATGCGTTTTTGTTTGTCGTTTCCGTAGATTATGACTAAAGGCCGGATAATATGCAGTTTGCATAAATTTGCATATTTGCATAATATATGCATTTTAATATTAATTAAATACAAAAATACATTTTACCAGAAAACTAGGAGCATAGGTGTTTCTTTGTTATTCGGAGAAATTTATTCCCATATTCGAAAGCAATCTTATTTATTTTAGTCATTTTACGTTGGTTTTTCGAAGTGTAAACTTGTGGGTTGTTATTAATTATAATAGCAAAAATGCCGAAAATAGCGACTGTGTCTGGATGGATTGCACCTTATTCAGAATTGCGTATGGATGGAGAAAAAGTATTTTGCGTAGCATGCAGCAAGATTGTAAGTAAAATTTAAATTTATTTCCTCTTATTAATCTATAGTTTTTAAACGATGTTTAACAAAATCACCAATACAACGCTTCGACAAATAATTTTATTTTAAAATTTTATTTTAAAATGAGTGAAATGAGATGTATATTTCATGCGTATGTTTCGCATATCATCAGCACAATACGGAATATCTGATATTCCCTATTCTGCTGATGATTTTTAAATAAAAATCATTTTAAAATAAAACTATTTGTCGAAGCGTTGTGTTGGTTATTTTATTAAATGTCGTTTATTTCGATTGCTTCGCAAACTCTTTACACATTAGTTTTTATTACTCCTTTATCTTTTACTAACACTTATTTTATAAGAAAACAACTGATGATGTGATATTTTTTTGCAGGTTAGAAGTGAGAGAAAGTTTCAAGTCGACCAGCATATTAAAACGCCATCTCATGCTGCAAAACTATCAAAGATGAAATTGGCGAAGAAGGGTCAGCAAACATTACCGCAATGTTTGCCATCAACCTCAAAAAATCGGAACAAGAACAATTTAATGAAGATTTGTGTTTAATGTTTATGTCGGCAGATATTCCACTACATAAAATAAACAATTTAAATGTCAAGTTATTTTTGCAAAAGTACACCAGCTAGTATAATATTACCGACGAGAGCACCTTAAGAAAAAATTATATTCACCGTATCTATGCAGAAACATTGAGTAGCATTAAGAAGACTGTGTCAAACAATTACCTTTACATATGCGCAGATGAAACTACTGATAGTGTGGGCCGATACATAGTTCATGTAATGATAGGTATCCTTAACGTCTCGGTTCCAGCAAAATCTTATTTAATTTCATCCAAACAGTTGGAAAAGGCAAATAATTTGACACTAACAAAGTTTATACAGGAAGAACTGGCAACCTTTTTCTTACCGGAATCGATTCCAACAGAAAAAATTCTATTGTTTTTAACGGATGCCGCACCATACATGGTGAAGGCAGCTTGCAATCTGAAAATCTTTTACCCAAATTTAATTCACACAACTTGCTTGGCGCACGGACTAAATCGTGTTGCAGAAGAAGTAAGAAACCATTTTCCCTTGGTAAATACTTTAATTAGTGTTAAGAAAGTGTTTTTAAAGGCTCCATTAAGACTTCAGCTTTACAAACAACATCTACCCGATATTCCGCTTCCTCCTCAACCAGTAATCACACGATGAGGAACGTGGTTGGAAGCTGCTATTTTTCATGCAAATCATTATGAAGAAATAAAGACAATTATTATGGATCTTGATAGCGATACACAATCTGTGCTAGACGCCCAAAAGGTGTATTCGAGTAAAGAAATACCTCAACAGTTGGCGTTTATTAAAGCCAACTACAGTTTTATTTCCACTTCTATATTGCAATTGGAAAAACAATTTATGTCGCTAATTGAGAGCGTTGAAGTAGCAACTTGTAGTAAACATAATAGAATATTTTTTTCTATAGTATTATATTTTCTTGCATATTTTTCATAAGAAAGTGCATATTTATGCGCATATTCCCACTTTTTGCATATAATCCGGCCTCTAATTATGACAATACAAGTCGGATACATACGGATTGGTGGTAGTTTTCGTATAATGCATTTTTTCCCTTTAAATTTCTTGACACCACAATGAGTTGTATTACGTAAGTGCTTTGCATTCTTCATAACAGTTTGGACATACTTGCTGCTGTTCACTTTCTTTTGATCGGACAATGGCAATTTCTTCTAGAAACGTATCTAAATGGAAAACGAACTTTAATTTATGATATTCATCACGAACAGCGATGTTAAGGGTTTGTATCGAAACCTTTTGGACAAGAAACCGTGAAGTAAAAGATCTAATTATTCGAAAAATAATGAGATCTGTTTTATTATCAAACAAATCTAAAGAAATATGGAACATAATAAATGACGAAATATCAGATCCCCGTAAGCATACTTAATATAATATTAAAACACAGTAACAACCAGATTCGCCATCCAGGAGGAGTATCTTCGATTTATCTTGAATTATTTACAACTACTGTATACAGTAAATTTTGAATTGCACATTGTCGGCAATATAACTGGAAATTCCAGAAATTTTTCTGACTGCCCACGTCCGTGAATAAAGTATGCTTGATAATTGACGAAATTTAGTCAAGAACTTCGTTCGGTATGCAAAACATCCCGCTAATATCATAAACTTAGCCCGAATATTTTATTATAGAGCCTCTGGGAAATATATCAAACACAATCCTAATAGAAGACACTTTTCCCAATGCGTTAAACTATGCTCAAATTATACCTGTTTACAAAAAGGGTAGCAAAAATGAATTAACCAAGTTTAGGCCTATTTCTTTAGTATTTTAAACATAAGTTTATCAACGTGTACATGGACAACATTCTGACAACTTTGGATAGAAAAGGAAAGAAATTTGGTAGCATATATTTTGATTTTAGTAAGGCGTTTGACACTATTAGCCATAAGACATTGTGTGGTAAACTAAAGAAAAACGATATTCGCAGTAAGTCATTAAATTGAATAAACTTATATCTGAATAATAGAACTCATTGCGTTTGTGAACTTTCTATAAACAATAACCAAAAATATTGTTTCTATTTATCCGTCCTACTAATTTCGCAAGGTGTGCTATAGGCTTCCATTTTCGGACCTCATATATTTGCTATTTATATCAACGATACGTTTAATACTATTAAGCGTTAAAGAGTTGTGTCAATACGCAGATGATACAACCTTTATTCTTCAAAGTAGCTTGGTATCAGACATACAGGTCATGGGCAGCGGTTATTTACAGAAAGATAAACTGGTGTAATGTAAACAGTTTAAAATCAAATTTTGAAAAAAACGAAATTAATCGACTTCAACGACAACGTGAATAAGAACTATTGTATATTGAAGAAGCAAATATAATTTAAACAAACAAAATAAAGATTCTGGGTCAACAGCAATTTTAGTTGAGAATTTCGCATTAACAACTGATGCAAAAAACTGTATAAATTATTCTATGCCATATACAAAATTAGAAGTTCTGTTGACATTGGAACTTCAAAAGTATTTTATTCTGATCATACTTATGTAATTTAGATTGTCATACGATTCAATGTCTTGAGGTTTTATTGGTGATTTTCGAAGGGTTTCTGTGACGTAAAGAAGATTATCGGATGTATTGCAGATATCTAGTTGGACATCGTGTAAAAATTGTTTGCGGAAAGTAGGGATATTCCCGTATTCCTCCTGGCACGTAATACATTATTACCGTTTCATTGTGAACATAAAATAATAACTTCAAACTTAATGCGGATATTTCAAATGGCATGATGACCAGGTATTCTTCTAACTCTCTTTCATGCGGTATGCAGATCATTGACGATAAGAAAATATTTAAAATGCTGCTTACAACTTCTTAGTAAAGAACGAGTCCGGAAGAATATATTACTTACAGGTAAATAATTGTATCCATTGTAAGGTCTCTATGAATTAACCAGTTAACACTTTGACATCTAGAGCTAAATATATGTGGAAAAGCAAGAAAGTAGTCCTTACCACGTCCCTTTTTAAATAATTCTAGATAAGTATTTCAGCAACTAAGTTGCCACCCTCAGTAAGAAACTGGAGGAATTAAGCATCACCAGCGATATCATTGTGTCATCAGTGTTTTGGTGTATTTCACGCGGGCGTTCAGTGTATGATGTTCATTGTGCAGTGCTTTCGAATTGTACAGTGCTCTTTCCGTGGTGTTTGTCTTGGGCGTTAGCCGGATATCGCTGGTGATACTTAATTTCCCTAGTTTACCACCGAGGATGGCAACTTAGCTGCCGAAATATGTATCTGGAATCAACTCAGAAAGATGGGGTAGGGAAAAAGGATCTAGGACGTTTTGTCGCGGGGATTATTATTACCCCTGTTTAGTATAATAACTCTAAATCTAAATCTACTATTCTATTGACCTATAAATTAGATGATGTTTATGTATATAGTCATCTACCTGTGTAGGCTACTTCCTTCTTGCGCAGAATTAGAAAAACACCTTTCTTCAGCTGAACTTCAAAATTTATATAATAATGATGGTATTTTTGCTCTGCAAGCACGAATGATCATCTGGGTGGCTTCTGTTCCGATTATTGATTTATAGGAAGAATTACAGGAATTGGGAAATTACATAGTAGACGAGTTCCAGCCCATCTTTTGATTGGTTTAAAGATTCTTGACACTGGAAGAAAAGATCTCCGAGGAAATGGTCGTTGCCCACCCTTGTTTTCGGTAAGAATGTGGAATACGCATGAACGAAGCCTCCAAGATGATGATTGAAACAATAATCACGCAGAAGCAGCTCACTGCCAATTGCAGATTGAATTAGGAATAACGAAACTCACATCTTGGATATTTATCAACTGCCTTCGCAAAGCACAGCACGGTAGAGATCTCTGCTACGAGCAACTTATAGCGAAATCCACCATTGAAATTAAGAAAGTACAGGGATGCTGATGACAGGATTAAGCGATTTCTAGAAGATTACGACCAAAGGAATGCTATAGAGTTTCTTCGCGGAATAGCCCACAACTTCTAAATGGACGACTGAAAGAGAAATTTTACAGACAATACTGCTTATATGTGAAGTTCCTTGACAAGACTGTTGACACGGTCGCCTGTAGCGTATAGATGTACTTGACTGTTATATATCTCAAATCAATAGATGTTTTACTGCTTAATTCGTTTCTTTGAGTTGTAAATAAATGGTGTAATAGTGGATGAAATAATTGTTTATCTTTAGTTTTGCAAGAAAATGTCACCGGAAAGCTGAACAATAAAGTTTAACAATTGTTCGAACTATTTTTTACATTCGGCATATGAAGTCCTATAGTAAAAACGCCAGTAAATCCATTCTCAGATAAAATCGTGTATCTGTATTTTTAAATAATTTATTTTATTTATTTTACAGTATGTATATTTTTGACAATTGTCTGTATCTTGTGGGATTTTATGGCAAATACATGACTATTATTATTATTAGAGCCAACCAACCCGAATCAAGATCACGCTCAGCTTTTCCAGTACCAACATGAGATTTACTTCTATTTTATTGGCGCTTATTTTGCACATTCAGATTATCAAGGATTTCCTCGAAGGTGGTGAAGAGGTCCTGGCTTTTATTTAATATTTATTTAATATCTTTCCCATCTATATATACATATACATATTTCTGAACATTAATTGTTGATTGTATATCTGTCTTTCGTTGTTTATATTTTTGTTTGATGTTGTCAGTTTTCCACAGCTCTTAAAAATAGCAATAAATTATAGTGTTTTTAGACTTTTACTCTTTTTGTTTTAGTCCTGCGTTTGTGAATCCAATTTGTTTAAACTTAGAGCGTATTATTTCATTTTATCTCCTCTGGTATTCAGTTTAGATTAATTTATCGTATTTGCATTTTTTACTTCCTTTCTTTTTTGATCTAATTTCCCTTCTTTTGTTGCTTTTAAATTAGTTATTGAGTGCAATCATCTCAGCCTATTATGTTGCCCTCACTATCAGAGTCACCACTCTTTTTGTGCTTACTTACTTACTAACATAAGTAAGTAATCCATGATTGCTGTCTCATTCCTATTTTCTCCAAATCACGTAAATTTCTGAATCTTTATTATTAGTAAGTTCTTTTCTATACCTATTTCTATTCATCATTGTCTTACTTCTCCAAGTATCAAGTTGTGTGGTGTTCTTAAAAGCTTGTGATCAAATAATATATATGTATATATTTAAATTTTTTAATCAGTATTCACAACAATTATTAATTAACATAACCACCCCAAAATATATAACATTAAAATACTTTTATCTCACTAAATTGATCTGCTCAAAACTACTACTAAAAGCATATAAATCGTCATGGATAAAACTTTTTCCTAAATATAAATTTAGATGTTCCTTCGTTTATACTCTTCACGTATATTTTATTATCTGTTAACATCGAAGTTCGATCAATGTTTTCTGCGTGCATGTGTGTACTATCCCCACGTAAAAGCTTCTTGAATATTAGGGGCTTTGCTGCATGTCAGCCTTGTTTATTGTATCATGCATAGACGAAAATCTTTCGTGCTCAAAGAGAATGTCACGAAACGAACAGTGAAATCTTCAGGAGATTGGATCTCTGTTTGATGTATCATGTGTGTATGGAAAGTACATTTATAAATATTCAGATTGAAGATAAAAGTTTCATTTCAAAGTTTGGTCGTATTTTATTAATTGTTTACTTCACTAATGAAGTAGGGTCTAAAGAGAAAGAAGAGGAGTTTTTTCTTCTTTACTTCTTTCGAGGTTCAAATATAGTGGAAAATTTTGGGCATACTGGCGTTTCATTATAATGTAAAATATAATTTTGAAAATTATTGGAATAAGAATTATACAGAAGCCGGCACATTTACTATTTCTATGAATATTTAAACGTAATTACTCTGAACTATCTACATAGAAAGCATTTTTGCTAATCAAAAGCTTACGTTCGAATCAACATATCTATAAGGAAAATAAACTTTAAGTGAATTAAACTTGTTCATTATAACATAACATACGAAATGAAGAAACTGTCATACTTATTCTGAATATATGTGTAAAGTGGAATACTATGTTTTCGTAGCTTTGCGACTGGAATGATATTTAAATATTTGCATCGTGTCTCATTAATGACGCGTGCTTTGAAATAATGGTACTATTCCTTCAGTCTAGTCGATATCCATTTTTATCGATGAGATGACCCAGATATTTATTATTGCTTGCCGTATTTATTTTATCGATTCATATAGATATATCGTCGAACGGTTGTAAATGCGAGGTAGAATTTTCTGTGGAGCATACCCAAGATACCCATATTGATGAGGATCAAAGTGCTTGAATTAAAACCATTAGATTTGCAATTAACAACGAAAATTATTATTTGTTGCAGTTAGAGATGGTTAGCATTTGTTCCATCTTTTCTCAGTTATTTATAGTCAAATTATTTTTTACCTTCCATATTTTCGCAAGCATCAGCGACATTTTTTGTCAAGAGTTAGGTATCAAGATGGTTCTTCTGGTGTGATGTTTGCGTTCTTGTATTGTTCTTCTTTTCTTTGGGCTCTCCACAAGTAACAGGATGCCTAGTCAGAGAGAACGGAATCAGAGTCAATTAAAACTAGTTTCATTTGCAAAAGTGTAGTGTGTAATATTAACTAGAAAAAATAGCACAGTGTGAATTGAAATTCTACCAAGGCTGTTCTCTTTTCAACCTCCGATCGTACAGTATGAAGACCAGGCATGCGGCAGCTGGCTGAAGAGCATATTGGTGACTGCGCATCTCTCCCACTACACCTTCTGTCACTGCCGAGTCCAACACGTCATTTCTTGTTGAGCTGCAGTCACGTAAACATGGCTGTCTCTATTGATTCTCCCGTAAAGTGTGAATTGCGAAGTGTTATTCGTTTCTTGCAAGCAGAAGGGAATAATGCAGCGGAAATTCATCGAAGAATGTGTCGATTGTTTGGAGACAGCTTTATGAATAGTGGTGCCGAAAGTCTAAGGATGGCCGAACTAATGTGCACGATGAGGAGGGTCAAGGACGCAAGTCTGTTGCTACAGACGACCTTGTTCAACAAATTGACCAAGTGGTTAAGAAAAATCGAAGGTTCATCTTAAGTGAATTATCGATGAAATTACCGGAAGTTTCAAGATCTACCCTGCACTCTATAGTTATTGAACAGTTGTTACAGAAAACTTTGTGCTCACTGTGTCCCAAAGATGTTGACTGATAACCACAAAAGCCACCGAATGGCTGGCTTCTTGACCGTTACAATACTGATGAAGAAGATTTGTTTAAATCCATTGTGGCAGGTGATGAGACATGGGTTCAATATGACACGCCGCAAACGAAACGACAATCGCAACAATGGATGCACACAAATTCTCCGAAGAAACCTTAAAAATTCAAGTGAACCTTCAACAACCATAAGGTTATGGCAACTATTTTTGGGACCAAATGGGTGTGTTGCTTGTGGAGTTTATGCAACCGGGAACAACAATTACTGCAGATTCATATTGTGACACTTTGCGACACTCAAAACAAAAGAAGAGGCACGCTAACTTGTTGAATTGTTCTGATCCATGACAATGCCCGTCCTCTCACTGCTCGTGTAACCCATCCGCTTCTTTAGTAATTTCAATCGTACATTTTCGAACACCCACCATATGAGTGACTATCATCTTTTTCCTGAACTGAAAAAGTGGCTCGAGGGGCAGCGCTTCCCAACTAACCAGGAACTCAAAGAAACCGTCATAACTCACTTCAAATCATCGGGGGCAACATTTTATGAACAGGGTATTACAAAGCTTGTTCACATATTTGACAAATGCCTCAATCGTAAAGGTGAATAAAATCATATTTTTATATTCACCCGTCTCTCCTTTATAGCCTATCGGAGGTTGAAAAAAGAAAACAGCCCTTGTATGTGTATACTAATATTTGGTTACTGTAATATCCATTGTGCATACTACACTTGAAATGCTCACTGCTAGGATCATCAAAAGACAACAAAATATTATCCTCAATGGGACTCGGGAAAATGACTATAAGAAATACCTAAGTAACGATGACATGGGAAACATAGGAGAGGATTAGTAAAAACTTTAAGTTCCTGTATTTGCTGCGAACAAGGGGTAATATTGAGGTTGTATAAGCATAGTGCTCACCACATCATCACATTTTATTCCAGAATTGACTTTTGGGCGGCAACGGGGTGTGAGTGCGGGAATACGGTGTCCTTGAAGTCCCGTTTTGCAGGCTATGCTGCTTCGTCGAGTGTCTCATCATCATTATTATTATTAATATATTATATCGATGACCTTCAAATCACATATATGGCCATTTCTTGTGGCATTTTGATCTCGTGTCAACTTAATATATCAAATAAGAGAAGACTAAAAAGTTATAAAATAGGAAGGAGTTGACGAAGAACGTCAAATCAACTCGTTAATCTTATATTGTATGCTAGGAAGATTCACGATTAAGTAAGCAGAAAAGAGAATAACATTTGTATTGTTCCATTTTCATTTAGATACGAAGGCACTTGTCCAATGAATATTTCTAGTGGTTCCACAGTTCCCATGCATCTTATTTCTGATACTTCTTTCTGTCTTGTATACTCTTCAAAACTATATTCCTATACTGATTTACTTAAAAAGTTGTTTTTGTTAAATTATAGTCTTCCTGTTGTTTAAAATTCGTCTCATGTATTTCAACTTTCTAACTTGTTCAATTTCTTTACCTTGCTTCAATCATTATTCTCTGTTCCTCAGTTTTGTCGTATGTTATTAGAGCGAAGCTCTTTTACTGAGGTTATGTGGCGCGAGTTAACTGGAAGACGTCTCAATGTGAGACGCTTGAAATCGTCACTAGACGATTTTCTAGCTTTAAGATTCATGTAAATATAATTGTAATATGATTGGGAATATAGTTACTACAAATAATTAGTGCACAAATAATATGGTTTTATTCTTTTCTTCCGTCGTCTTACCACTTCATCGAATATGGTGTTGAACAGTAAACGGCTAAGTAGGTATACATCCTTCTGATTTCACGTTTCTACGTATTCTCTATGTATGTATAAATTCGTTAGTTGATACAAATGCGGAAGCAAGATATTCTCGAGGTAGAAAATAATACAGCGAAGAAGAAAAATGTAAATTCAAAAGCTAAAACCAAACAAGAATTTGAAGTCCTTCCTGAGATATATTCTATTATCTGCTGTAACTCTGCTTTTGACTATAGACGTCAGAAATAAATCAACACAGATCATCTAATTTCGTGATCATTACAAGCAGGGACAATGATCGACTTGTATTAATAATATCTATCTTATATGATAGATCTCTACCACTAATAGGTCAATAAAACAAGGCTGGTTTGAACGATAGTTATATTTTCAGAACGTTTACAAACGTTTTCGGAATACCTTCTTCAGTGAAAATATAACTAGATAAATATATAAACAAACATTTGTTTTTTATTTGGGAACTATCAACAAAATGACTAATGACTAGGATTTCTTGATATGATGGCTAGGTTTTTAAATTTGGGTTTTCCCTAGTTCTTGAACAGAATTGTTAAGGTTTCGACAAAGATTTTTTGATATAAGGTTTTACTTAATTTGCATGTATGTTTACACATTAATTTAGTTTTTATAATTTATATATATATAAAAGTTGGTTACACATCCTCTATATCAAGAAATCCTAGTCATTAGTCATTTTGTTGATAGTTCCCAAATAAAAAACAAATGTTTGTTTATATATTTATCTAGTTATATTTTCACTGAAGAAGGTATTCCGAAAACGTTTGTAAACGTTCTGAAAATATAACTATCGTTCAAAGCAGCCTTGTTTTATTGACCTATTAGTGGTAGAGATCTATCATATAAGATAAGTATAAAAAGGTCACAATATATATATATATATATATATATAT
Source organism: Chrysina gloriosa (assembly GCA_038088585.1). Lineage (NCBI taxonomy): Eukaryota > Metazoa > Arthropoda > Insecta > Coleoptera > Scarabaeidae > Chrysina > Chrysina gloriosa. The sequence goes on from CM076090.1 coordinate 23,469,635, forward strand.
ATATATATATACATTTAATTGATAATATCTAGATACTTTAAATTATGATAACTTTGACTAGTGATTAGTAATAACGTTTATTTGAGTAAAAATTATCATAATTTAGACATTATGAATTCAAATCGAGGATGGTCCTCACTGTAATGCTCACGGAATTAGATAGTTTGTACCGACTCTAATTGACGTATTATCTGTGTATGTGTATTTATTTCTTTCCTGTATAATGCAATTTCCCGAAACTTCATTGAGGACCAAGTTCCTTTCTTTATTTTTATTTAAATGTACTTAATCATTTAACTTTTATCTCGTACCTTTTTTCTATTTTCTTATGATTTTTAGCTCAACTACAAAGAATTACTTCTTTTTTCTTAAATACAGGTCAGAACTTTATTATGTGCTATTATTACTTTATAATTTACCACACTCATAAACGTTTAAATTTAATATTGGACACATAATTGTCATCAGAACTCTTAATTGTGGAGCTTACGTAGTTTATTGGGTTGACCTATTGTACTAATAAAAACAAACTTAGGAAAGATCTTTGTAATTAGTTTGTAATTATCTAATTTTCCATTAAATGCAATTTGGCACTTTACTACCACTCCTTCAAAACGTGCACATACTTATATGGATGTTAGATTACAAAAGGAACATAAAAAACACCTCAGTATAGAGTTTCCATGAGGTAGATGTTGCGTAAAATAACACATTGTGAGGTCCGTTATATTACGTGCTTCCGAGTGAAGTACCCTTCAAACAGCCTACATCCAGGAATACCGACTGTTATCTCAGATATAATGCTTTCGGGAGAAGGTCTTCAGGGTTTTGCTTTCAGTGCCACGTGTCACGGGCAGGTGTTACATACTTACGGGTGGTTGTCAGATGGTCACAAATGTGTTCAACCTACCATAACTCATCGAATTTATGTCGCATAAGTGTGGATATATGTATCTGTATGGTACTTTGATGTTTCGTTTTCGCAAATGCAGATACATATATTTGGCAAACAGGATATTAATGCGTTATGAATTTTAAGTAACCTAAGGGACACTTGCGTGCATATGTTCGAAGTAGTTTTAATTTTCATGGAACTATTCTGTAAGGGGATAATACTTATTGGTGTATCGAGAAAGTATCAATGTAATAAAAAAGAGCTGAATTAAGCGTGTCCTGAACGATGTGAAACGTGAGTTTAATAAGTTGTGCTTTGAGAATCTAATTTTAAGACGAATTTCGTGTACGATGGAGCAGAAATTTGGTAGACAATTTTGTGACAGCATATAATATAAAAGTAATTTCTTATTTACCTATTATTCTTGGAATTTATTTGACCTTTTTGATAATACTTTCTAGCTCAAATTCCCTCCGATGCGCAATATATTTGTGCGTTGAACTAGTCTGTTGTTCATCACTAAGTTTATCCCTTGGAAAAGTCCTCTTTATTCTATTTCAAACTATAGTCGAACCTCTCTAGATCAAATTCATATCTGTCACTTCAAATTGTTTGACTTAAGGAGACTTCAAGTTAGACAATGATATTGAAATTACATCGTTGCGCTTCAGACAACTGACGAAATCGACTTAGGAAGAAATTCGAATTATGGAGGTGTCGACTTAGGGAAGCTCGACTGTATTTCCTTCCAGCGTCAAATTCTCAAGGCCCCCAAATCGGTTAATCAACCACCTTTAGAACATCCGTCCTTCTGTACAGTACTCCTTTTGTACTTGCGTCATCGAATTCGTTAGGTTATCAAAACTAAATTATTTTGATACAAGTATGATTCGAAATAAAAGCATTGAAGAGTACATTTTCTTGAAATTGTTGTTTTAGCAACCTAAAGGTACATATTATACTTTTCCGGGTTAGAGACACAAGATTAGATCAAGAATAGAGAACAAAATTGCAATAAACTTGTTTCTTGGTGAAATGCAATTTAGGATGTTAGGGGATTAATTGACTTCAATTGACGTAATATATACGAGTGCTTACACGTATCCATCTTAGGCTGGATTCAATCGGCATTAAATATTTCGAAATACATGATAGTACCATTTTAATATATACTTTTCGATAAAGCTGAAATCTGTCTGGTAACGATTTTCACCTAAAACACGAAGCACAAAATTCCTAGACATACCAGGTTTAAGTATTGATTGAAGAAACTATATTTAGGTTTGTAATAAACGAGGCATTTGAGAATGCACGTGATTGAATTAGAGCACGATAGAAAGAAATTTCGAAATGATAGTCTTGACCGGCAATAAATTACAATAGTAATTATTGAAGATTGTATGAAGCAATAAGATTCTAAGCGTACATATTGTGATATTTTACGAATCAATTATCGTTGCGTGTGCGTAAATCCTTTTTACATATAGCAATTATATCGGAAGTTATAAGGTATATTTAAACGTTATTGTTCCATTTAAAGTAATACAGATTTGAGTGGAAAATTGAGTTATGTAAGTTACGTAATATTGCTATATATTATCTAGAATCTAGCTGACCAAATGTATATGGTACAAATAGTTTTGATGAGAAGACTTTTATTATCAGCATAATGTTCTGCCAAAGTTGGGTGAAAATTGTGAAGGCCGTAGGATCGAAGAGAACAGCTCCAAAAGATAATAAATATTACAAATAAAATATTTTAAAGGGGAAGGCCGCAAGGAAAGGAAAAAATGTTTCCAGAAGGAATGCGAAAAAAATTAGAATATAGAAAAGTATTGAGGCTGAATAATTTAAACAACAAATCGAAAGAAAGGAGGGATTGAATATGAGCGTCAAAGAAAGAACTGACAAAAATTCTGCTACAAATAAAAAGAAAATACATGGCAATATTACATAGTAGATTGAACAAGGAAAGCAATGAATTTCAACCGAAAATGACAATATACAAAAATAATCCCGAAGAACTAATGGGGGAGGAGCAAGGTATATTAAAAATGTGGAAATATTCACTCTAAGGGAAATCCAAACTGAAAGTCATGAATACAACCTTTGTAGCCTTCATTTATTTCCAGCAAGCATACGACAAAATAAAGAGAGATGAACTCTCTATAGCCATGTTGAGGATAACGAAGAGAAGATACAATGACAGTCAACTAATGAAGGAATTTGAAGCCAAAAATGGTTTTCACATGGTGGTCACTTTTGAAGCACTTCGTATTGGAGTAGCATATTCGGATCAGTCCGTGAGAACAAGTCATGTCGTGAATAGTTTGTAATGGCTATCGATGTTAGGCGACTCCAATTCTTTTTCACTTTTTGAAGCACGTTTGAAGCACTTCATGTCAGAATAGCGCATTCGGACCTGTTCGAACAATAAAATCATGTCGTGATTAGTTTATATTCGCTTTCGTTGTTAGACGACTCTAACTTTTTCCCACTTTTATAACCACTTGTGAAGCACTTCGTGTTGGAATAGCATATTCGGACCTATTCGTGCGAAAAAATTATGTCGTGAATAGTTTATATTCGTCAAGAGTCTTAGACGACTCCAACTCTTTATATAGAGTCACTTGTCACCGTTTTTGTTCAACAGAAATGGGTTAATACAATAACAACCGTCACCAAGAACTAGTGTATGTGGACGATATAGTAATGATAACATAAAGTAAGAAAGAACAAAGATGACATTTCTGTAATTTGTTTTCACTATTAATATATGTACGTTCCTCCAATACTAACGCGCCGCTATTCCTCAAAAATCTTGTTATGTAACCTAACTCTCAAATAATCGTCCTGCATGCAGAAAAAGTTCTCCTCCAATGGGGCTATCAAAAATGGGGGTTACCATTTAAAAGAAGAGGAGGTCATATCTGCGACAATAATGTGGTCACGAAATACGTTTTTCATAAAAATTTGGGTATTTCGAAATTAAGGTTGACGTATTCGATCGTTTTTTCAGTACTTGCAGATTTTATTGATTTTGTTCCAATCTCAAGGTCCACATTTTACAGTTTTCTTTAGTACTTGCAAGAATCTCAGATTTGAAGAAAAATTAAAGTATATCGGAGCCAGCAAGGATGTTGGAATGATAAAACTGCTACCCAGTATTGATTTTAATTTTATAAGGACAATGCAGGCCACTCCAACAAATATTTAACTAACTTCAAGGAATCCATCGAAAACGTTATGATCGTCTATAAGGACATTGAATTTAAAATCATGGTGTTAATAAAAACTACGTTAAAAATATTGCGTTTGATATTGTAAAAGAGAATTCTGACCATACGTGCGGCAGTTCATGACAATATACATACATATATCATTTGTTAGTTCCTTATTTACATTTTACTCAAAGAATAAAAGGGTAATAAGTAAATGGGTTGGAATACTGTCTATTAACGGTTAACCATTATTCGTAGAGATCTTCTGCCAACTGTCTCCTGAGTCTTCTATCCGCGTGTTTAGTTAATAGTTGATTTACTAGGGGATTCGCATGGTCTGAGTTTCGTTCTCTGTGATGTAATGCATGTGTCTCGATAACATCCATAGCTAGTGCTACTCGTAGGTATTCGTATGGCGTTGAATTCGATAGAAACAAATAACGGGAGAAAAGAGATAAGAACAGCAATATAAATGGCAGGAGGGTAATCGAATTTACCTGTGAACACGACATGAGAATCATAAGTACCTATTTTGATCACAAAGAAATTCACAAGGGTGCGTGGTGTCCTCGGACGGAAAAGCAATCAATCAAATACATCACATATGAAAAACATTAAAAATTGTAGAAGCTATAAGGGAGCCGAGACAAATACAGATCATTTTCTGATGAGAATTAAGTTAGAACAACTAATACCGAATATAACGATGTAGAAGATAAATAAGATCATTTAATAGGAGTAATCCAAAGAGCAGCAGAGCTAGTAATGCCAAAGAATATAGAGCAAAAGCAGAAAGAATGGTATGACGATGAATGTAGAACAATATAACAAACCTACCTACAGGAAAATAATAGTGGTAGCAGAGAGCAATATAACCAAAGAAAAAAATAGGCGAAGAGGATTTGTAGCGAAAAGAAAGATCCTACACTTAGAGCAGAAATTAGATAAATTGGAAGAGTGTTTTATGAACAAACAGATCAAAAACTTTTACCAAGAAATCAAGGAAGGAAAAAATCAGTACAACTGCGCGCCAAAATATTATAGAAATGAGTAGAGCAAATTAGTAGAAGAAATGGATGAGATACTAAGGGGATGGGCCAGATATTTTCAAAAGGTGTGGAACGCAGAAGAACACGATCAACGGGTACAATTACAAAATCAAGAAGAAGTTGACAACTAAGAATTAAAAGAAGCTCGGAATATAGAGGGAATTCTGCACATAATAACGGGATTGAGTAGGGCATCACACAATTTCTGTGAAGAAAGAGGAAATTTGCTGTAGAGGGACGTATGTAGCAGAATTAATCAAGGTGTGGGCCAAACAACAATTGACCGTACAGTAGAAGGAAGAAATTACGTGTCTAGTCTACAAAAAGGGGACGTCAGAGATTGCTATAATTATAGGGGAATAGCGTTACAGGACGCAGTATATGACATATTAGCAACATTCATTAGCAACCGAATTAAAATCTAAACAGAAAACATCTTAGGTGAATACCGGGCAGGTTTTAGGTCCAATAGATCAGTAATTGACCAAATTTTTGCACTGAAGCAGATCACAGCTAGCTCATATGAATTTCACTTCTAACTACATATACTGTTCATCGATTTTAAACAAGCGTACGATACCATAAAAAGAAGTATAGTATTTGAAGTGTTACAACACTTCGGGTTCCCAACAAAAGTAATTTGACTAATCAAGTATGCGTTAAAAGAAACAAAAGGTGAAGTTATGATTGGGGACATACATATGATAGCTTTAACATTAGGAGCGGTTTGACTTGGTACTGGAAAAGATCTTGAGAGATAGTGAAATACACATTGGAGGCATAATTTACCACCACAAACATAAATCCATTGCCTATTGAGATGATTAAGCTTTATTACTGCGCGGGCCAGGAGAACTAAAAGAGATGTTCCGAATATGCGTTCAAAATAACTGTAGGGAAAACAAAATATATGGAGACAAGACGTAGTTAGTAATAGTTAGATTAATAGCTAATGGAAAGAAAGAATATAACTTTGAGAAAGTTGAATACTTAGGAAACGGAAATCACAACAGGGGAATTTAAGGGAAAGAAATGAGGAGGCAATGGGAACCTACGGTCAACCGAAAATAACAACCCTTGCCAAAAGACAGAGATTGAAATGGCTGAGTCAAGAACCAAACTAATGACATTTTCGACAAAAGCACACGCGAATAAATTGTTGGTTAGAACGGGCAGTAGAGGTGTGTTGCATGAGGACTACAAAATTCTTGACTCCAACCTAACGTGGTATAATCACATCGACTGTGTTGTAAAAAATGTCCTCCATCTGTTTTGTGATTTGGCAGTTGTGAAATAAAATCGATTCAAAGACGTTGAAAATGTATTACTATGCCCATGTAAATTCTATATTGAACTATGGAGTTATATGTTGGGGAAATAGTAGCCGGATTACGGATGCGTTGGTGATGCCAAAGAAAATCGTGCGCGCTATGACATTTAAAAATTCTCGTTGTTCGTGTAGGAACATATGTATTTGTGGAATTGGGTTTTTTAACCATAACATCAATTTATATGTTGGCCTGTGTTAATTTTGTCTTTTAAATAGGGACAAATTTAATTTTTCTCGAGACAGTGGTGCAACGTATGATTTTAGACATATACTTAACGTGGAACTTTGTAATGCCAATGAAATTGTTTGATAAGTTGCCGGAGCCTATTAGATCAATTAATGCTTTAGTCAAATGTACTTAGATACCCTTTTTATTCTGTAAATGAGTATATGTCTTGTATTGAACTGTGGCAAGTATACGTTAGTATTTATGCCATTGTAAATGTTTTTGTGGTATACTCCTTTTATTGCTTAATTTTTTACATATTATCATTACTGCATTGATAAATCCCACATTATAAATGTATAATCAAAATGGAATAAATAAACTAAATTAAACATATTGCTAGATTAGAAAAAGAAAAAGCACCTAAGAATGTGGTGGAGAGTAGAGAGAAGAAAAGGGTGAGCACGTCGTAAATGGATACAAGTGATGAAAGAGGATCTCTAGATACTGAAGGTACAGGATTGAAAAGCACTAACCCGAGATAGTCAAAAATGGAAGAATACTATTGAAGTTTTGGGCTTTTAAGATCTGTTTGTGCATACATACATACATACATATAATTAGTTGATTTGCTCTGGGAAGTGCTGGAGATAACGTAAAAGATAAATTTGAGTTAAACAACAACTTAATCAAAGCTTTTTAATAACACAAGGTGATGTAATAGTATAAATTTATTAATTTCTTAATATATAATGACGCTTCTAAATGAAGGTTTGAAGATCATGAGACAATGAAGTCCTTTTATTCAGATCGTTTCAGGCCAAAAATAATGGATTTTAGTAGAGAATGACTACTACAATTTACTTAGGAGGTTTTAATGAACAATAGCTACTCAGATTTGTTTATTGACTTACTTGGATATTCAGTGGAAATCGCCCTATTACCAAAACTAAAGAAAAGCTATAAACAAGCAGTGGTTTATTTACATATACAGTAACACCTTCGAACTAAAACCAGACGACGACGTAGCGTAATCTCAAAATAATATTAATGTTTTCTTGATTCAGCTGATTGTTGAATGTACAAACTTTAGGTATGGATAATTGACATAATAGATGAACATATCTTTGTAGCACACCCGATGTGTTATTCCAAACTTGTTAACGCGTCACACTCGTAGTTTAGGTACACATGATTACACTTAAAAGACCGTTATGTTATACCAGGATTTAACTGGATATTTTGGTACACTAATGATGCTAATAATCGTTCAAACTATTTACGAAAATAACTAGACAATACATCTAGTTCATCCCCTATTCTGACCATGGATACGCAAGTTTCCAACCAATTTCCTTTCTACAAGGGAGTCTTCATAAATTAATTTTATAGCAGAATTTGAATTCCATTGAACATCCAGGTGCTTATTGTAACGTTGTGAATAAAACGTGCGTCTCTGTTACTGCTTTAATAACAAATTTGAATTATCAATCAAGCATTACCAAAAAATATTTTAACTTCGACTAACATAGAATTTATTTAGGGTAGATAGGGTTCTGTGCGTCTTATTGGTTACATTTTACAGGTGCGGTTTCGCAGGGGTGTTATCGCTGAACCGGAACGCTTTGTTCTAGCAACTTGTGTCGTACTAAATTCACTTCTCATGCATACCTATGCTGTGACAGTAAATTTAGTTAATTCATTGTAGACCTTTATGTAGCTATTACGTTCTGCATTACCGTGGTGTAGATCCAGGATTAAGCTTGCAATACGATATCATTTCGTTTGTGTGTTCTCTCTCTGCATTATGCACGAAAATCATTTAAAGTATTAAGTGTTGTTATGGAATATGTAATACTTAAACGTGTATACTACATATATAATGAATGTTATGGCGATCTTTTGTCACATTTTTAATAGACGAAGTCGCTAATTTCATCGGAATATGGAATTCGAATATTTAAAATTCCGTTTATTTGGTTTTCAAGCGTAATAAATGAAAATTTTCAGATAGCAAAGTGAATCTGTATTGCAAAATAATTATGTATATAACAAAAATACAATTTGAAATGCAAAACTCATAGGAAGAAACAAAGCCTATATGAAATATAACAGTAAAAAAGATAACCAATTACATTAACAAGCGAAATAGTGCATAAATATATTTGTAAACTTTTCCTTCGAAGGTCATAAAATTATTTATCAATTTGATTCTTGCTAGAAGATTATTATAAAATCTCAGACTAATATAAGCGATCCGCGACTAACTCACAATCAGAGTCAGACGATGCCTGAGATAACAAGAAGTAACCTATACTTGGTACATACCGGTGAAAGATTGGCATTATGCTGATATAGATGCTTATTACGAAACAAAAATATTAAAGTTTCAAACTTATAAATGGTGAACACTGTAAAAGCTTTAAAATGCCGAAAATATGATCTACAAGAGTAATCGCGATTAATTTTCTGCCTCAGCAAAAATGCACGGTGCAGATCAACACTACCACCCCAAGTAGTAATTGGAGAATAGCGACAGCTGAAACAAAATGATTTAAGAACACAAAAGTCTACAATTTCTCGGGGCCGACAAAGATCAAAATAGTGACTACTTAATTTCTTACACAACGTATCAATATATTCTTTCTATTTCAAAGAATCGTCAACCATAAGACTCATCAGTCGAGCACTCTCATCTAACTTATAAGTGAAGTCCTTATGATCAACAATATTTCGATGGCCTTGCAGATCAAGTGTTGTAAATAATATAAGATTAGTTTTATTATAACTAATACACAAGTCATTGCTGTTTAGCAAAGACTCAACACTTCTAACGAACGTCCTACACCTTTCCACAGCTATATCCATGGGCATAAATTATAGTCAGGTAATTTAAGTCGAGTATATCATTAGAGTAAATAATAAATAAACGAGAATTTAGGATCCTCCCTTGTGCAACACCTTTTGATAAGACAATTTGATCTAAGTACTCTCTGTTTCCGTTATCACTTATGCAAACAACTTGCTTTCTGTGCGACAAGTAAGAAGTAAACCACGACAAAGTGCTTCCCCTTACTCCATATTTATCAGCTTTCTAAAGTAATATTTAATGACTAACATTATCGACAGCTTTTAATAATTTTAAGGGAATTCTACATGTTACTCGTTTATCCTCCAAAGCAACCAAAGCTAATTCTATAAGATCAAATAAAGCCGTCCGTACAATTCTTATGGTTTAAAAAATCAATATTGGAATTTGTTAATTAAATTGCATTTATAAAAAAAAATTATATAAATGATATAAGTGATTATATACTGCTTTTTAAAGAAATTAAGAAAACCCTACTCAACAAAATTCAGCAATCAGTCTATAATATACCAGATCATAAGATTACCTTTCTATATAGAGCTTAACAATAGCCCATCCTAAATCAGAAAGGGGAAAGTACCAGTCAAAGAACAATTGATAATAAGTATAAGCGGTTTAATATAACTCTTAGAGCAGTTCTTCAAAAAAACTTACTGGAGACGTTAGAATTGTTTAGAGCCTTAGTGAGAGTAGAAAGCTCATTTTCCCTTACACGAAGAAAGTAAAAGTGTTTCGATTAGGAGTGATATTTGAATTTAGATTATTGCTATTTAAATGAGAGGCATTAAAAGTGAAATCCAATGTTAAAATCATTTGCGAATTGTTGTATCCTCAGTCAAAGCATTAATTATTCGCCACATAACTATACTCTTATCGGAAGACATAAGTAATTGCCTATTCAAAAAATCGCCTCTGCTGAAACATGTGATTGTCGTAGTGTTCATAGAACATAGAAGGAAGTCACAAAGCTGAATCTTTATTTCGTTAATATAGAGTGGCAGCGTGGAACTTCGTTTATGTGGAATAGGAACTTTGTTGCAAAGAAAATGAGTATTAAAAAAATTAGGAAATATAGTTAAAAATAAGTTAAACTTATCATTACTACTACGATTGATATAAATTTCATTCCAACATTCACCAGATATATCATTTACAAAGTCACCTATGGATCGCTTCAAGAAAACCTATTTATATTGACTTGGAATTGTTTGAAAATGATACAGTTAAAAAGTTATGATCAGAGTAAGCAGCAAACACTAACTTAGCACTTACAAAATTCAAGTTATCTATTTTATTCGGATCTATAATAAACTTTTTATAAAGACAGATTTTCGTTGTTTTGGAGACCTGGTAAGTTTTTAAAATAAAATTCGTCCACCATATTTTTACAGGATATTAAGGAATTCTTTGGAATATTGACTACTATATTATAGAATGTCAACATTAAAATTTCCTGAAAAGGTAGACGTAGTATTCTTTTCATATATAACTTCAAGTAAGTTTACAAAATGAAATTCACTAAATGTGCAAGACAGAGATCTATAGATGCATATAAGCAAATATTTGCTTTTATTGTAACTGAGACCAATTCCACAACATTCGAACGAAGTGCCCGAAGCCATTTTTGATTAATGAAATGGTTTGGCGTGACAATGAGCGGATATGTGTGCAAAATCCCGGAGACCTATTGTCTTCAGATCTTCAACATTTACCCACTGTTCCGTAATAAATAAAGATCACTAGTAAACGGTATTTTCTTATTTATTTCGGAAATAATAGCAGCACCCAATATATCTAGAAATAGATTTAAACAGTTATGAAACGTTTTTGGCGTAATGTACAAATTGTTCTCTCTTCTCTGGCATTTACTTTCCACACAATTATGACCTGAAAGTTCAAATTTACTTTTCAATTTTTATCGCTAGGTTTAGATGTTTATATCGCGTTCTTCCACATGCCTTTATTTATTTAATTCTAACCATTACTGTTTTTCGGCGCAAGGCTATAGAAAGTTGAGTTTATTAGTGAAATTTATAGTTTCTGTTCTTGTTCAAACTTCATCCTAATTTATGCTCTGACACTCGGATGATCTTCGCACATCTTCATTTCTTGATCTTCTTCTCTTTGCTCTTCCAGTACTTCACTAGTACTTACTTGCTTTTTAAAATGTTTCGATTAATGTGTTTACATCAATATTTGAATATATTTCATTGTCATGAGACATTCTAATTGATCCATCAGATATATATATCATATATATATATTTTGTTCCATCTTCCTTCGACAAATCTTTTATTTTCCATACCTTGCTATTACTAATACTTCTAACTAAATATCTTACATCTGCTCAATCTTCTGGCCTTATGGTGTTTATGACATTCGAAGAAACTAACGTTATGTTATATAAGTTTCTTTCAGAGTCTGCAAAACATTGTAACATAATCTGCATAGCGAAGCAATATTAGGAAAGTTTTGATAGAAATTCCTCAGATATAAGTCCGAATATTAGGCATAGTTATTCTTTCAGAATTTTAGCATACCTGTTTTGGCAGCACTTCTCAAACTTAAGTAACCTGTAGACAGTCAATAATATTGTGAAATTGTATCGCACGATATCATTATCAATCATCTTGCACAACTTAATATGATAGTCAATTAATTTATATAATTTAGTTAATTCTTTAACATTGTGTCGCTATTGATTCAGCTTTTAGCAATAATCGGGAAGAAGAAAAAGATTGATGAAGGAATCATACATGGAAAGACTAAAATTGAATTTATAATTTTGTTTAAAAGAACTGTCTTTATGATCCAAAGGATTGAAGAGCTTTCTGCATTGGTGTACCTCATTTAATAACTTGTCTACTTCTGTAGGCTTTTATGCTTTCGTGTCTTACTCGATTTTTAGGTATTCGTTTTAATATAATTTTCCAATTTTGCACTACAGCAAAGCAATATTGTACAATTCCGCAATATATTTAGAAGAAGCTTTGATTGACGCAAATATTGTTCAACACTTCAATATAGCCCCATAATCTATAACATTGTTCAATCTCAAATATAACACAATATTATTTTTATGCCTTTGCAATTAGTGGTTTCTTTGTTTTCTTCATCTTTCATCAATCATCAAAATCAAGCAAATTTACTGTTACTGTTGCTACATCAATCTGAATAACTCCGAATGTGTATGTGAATATTTCATATTCCGCAATTTTATTGATAATTTAAGGGCTATATTGGGCGGTTGTGCAATATATTGTGTCAATGAAAACTTTTGTAAAATATATTGCCCAACTTTATTATTACTTAAATTTACTAGACGATTCGGAAATAATATTGAAATAATCGCTTCAAATTTTAATAAAACAGAGGAGAGAGCATTTGTTCTGGAATGCATTCAAATTTCCAGATGTAAATAAGTTTATTAAATGCTGTACTATACAAATGTTAATGTATAATTGTTTTAACATATGTATATTATATATTTCTATATGTGAAATGTTTTGTTTCCCACTACTTAAAGTAATATATATGCCTAGAAAATAAACTAAATTATTGTACAAATTAATTGAGTAATATATTGAGCTGTGTAACAAAGAACGCGTTGCTTTTAAAATGGGATCAGATATGGTTACATTTACTTATTAATTTGCTTTAGCCCTTAAAAAAATGGCAGGTACCAATTTAAAATTTCGAGGTTAGATTAGATCACTGAAAATTTGCACAAACGAAATTGGTTTTATTAAGTGAGCACTAAGTAATATAATGAAAGCGTTTCAATTGAAATGCAAATTGCCGCATGCAAATGCCGCATCTCGTTGTATTGGGTAGCAGGAATGTTACGGCAAATAAAAGAAATTGGGAGATTTTTTTAAATTTTGAACAAGTAAGCCATGACAAGGGGGATTTGGGGATAGATCCATAATGAGCTCTCGAACCTGCACCTTTTCGCTAATTTGGTCATCTCTCTATCTCTTCAAATGCCTATGTTGTTCCTACGAAATGCGGTCACCTGTATACATTTACTACTTCGTAATAACTTAAGTTTATGTGTGACGCTTTTTTCAATGTTTTTCCAACGAGGGATGATATTGGTGTCGCAATTTATTCTAAACCAAACGAATGCGTAATATTTATATTTGTTTCTATTCTGATTAGTTCAATATTTTTAACATTTTATTGTTTTGTGTACAAACTAAGGAACTAAAATTACATTGTAAATTTAATTCCTAATATTTTAATGTATAAAATGGTCTCGAATTTAAGTATGGTACATCCATGAAATGAGTTTCATTTTAGCAAAAATAATCAATTTATTTATTATCTTTATCGGACTATTAAGATGATACAAATCTAACGTATCTAGTTCGTTTAAATGTTAGGAAGGTGACGTTGCAACTACATTGAATATGAGTCGAGAAAAGTGGTAATGTAATAGGAGGCTCGTCCTCTAATCTGTTCCTTACAACGAGAGTGGCACGGAAAGAGGGAAGATATAAATCTAATATCCGCAATATAGCAGAGAGAGTGTAGTGTATGGCATAGGCTATATAGGAATAGCCACTGGTGCGCTGTGTTCACAATTCTGGCATCAGAGACCGGTGGTCCGAGATTCAGTCGACGACGGCGAAGGAGCGTCTCGGCGCTGGCGCAAGCGCGACGTCCCCGTTGCCCCGACGCCCCAACGTCCGAAACCCGGCACAATTCAGTCTTTGACGGACATTGGAGGAGCGTGCAGTCTCACGACTAGTTTGACCACAGTCTTCAGCTGAGTGCAAACCATGTGCATAGCTGTCGATGGGACATTTGTCATGACGTGATTGCCACATTGACCGGTAACCGGTACTGGCCGCTATTGTATATTATTCGCTACCTAGAGTGCGGAAAAGTAGTGTAGTGTTATCGGACAAACTTGTTGGCGGTAGAGCCATGGGGAAGTTGTCCAAAGGATTCCCTTCGGGCTGACAGTTCACTGAGGGGGCCGCGAAGAAGGGCCATGGCCTATTGGCTACTCGCGGCTTGGACCACCTTGCTGTGGCTCGCCTCAGGTAACGATAATTAAATAAATTAGTTTTGTAGCACCATAAAATAGTCCAACCCCATAGTTACGTTGAATACATACATTCGGGCACACATCGAATGAGTGTGTTACATATGTGTATATTGATTTCGAACATAATTCAATTGTAACAAAAAAGGTAAAAATATACAAGTAGGTACGGTACAGTCTAACCATTCTCGCGAATTTTGTACGAATACAAAGATTATAACAAAAATAAATTTTATGAGTGTACAAATGTACTAAATATTTTGTGCATAAATAAATTATGTATGTCCTTAGAAATTGATATTCGTATCGCTAAACATAAGAACGTAAGACACTTGTTAAATAAAGCAAAACTTTACGCACCCGCTTTGGTGTTACGCAACGTAACAGGCCTACAGACATATTTAAAGTAGACAGGGTAGGTAGGTATATACTATATATTATTGACAAAAATTAAAGAATTTTATGTATAACTTTCGGCACACTGGAATCTAGAAAAGAAATGAAAATATAAATTCCTTTACCAATGCATTAATAATGTGATTATATAACATTTAAATTATCGATTTGTTCCGCAATCTGAAGGCTTCAGTCTAACTATTCCAATAATATACGTACGTATGTATATTAATCCGTCGATTATTATATTTAATTGAAGAGGCTTAATTTTTCCTGGAGCACTCCAACGTGGGAAATGCATTAACGCGATAAATATTTCGTTGTATATGAAATAGTTCATGCATTTTGGATATATATGCTCACAATCGAGACAGTATGATATTTCAAAATGAAATTGAATGGGGAATGTGGAATTTAGCGGAATTCCGATAGTAAATTCCCCCTTTAATATTCGTAATCCTTTTGAAAACAATGACGTAAGCGGTAATACTTTTCAGAATACTGCATGCGGATTTCAGGACCCCTATCTTAGCGCCACTTAGCTGGGCCATCGCCATAAATATTTAGTTATTCAAATAACCTTTGGATGTAATCTCCCTTACAGCCACTCGTAAATCCCCAAGGGCCGTTTATGAATACTCATAGTATATTATTTGAATTCCTAAAATTTCGTCCATAGTACAAAATAATTTAAAATTTAATTCATTCCTAAACGTAATAAAGTCGCAAGAATGTATTTTGATATATTTTGTTAAATGGGGAATGTAATGTCTTTATATTATTTAGCACTTGCGTTAGTAATATATATAATAATATGCCTTTGGATAATTTTGTTCAATATTACGACTATTATCTCGCCAGCTAATTACTGCTTTATATATCTCGTACCTTAATCATAATTTATATATTCGTACATACCTCTTCCTGTATTTAATTATGTAACACTATTGATTTTCAGGTCAATAACTGTCTCACATACATCTACATATATATATTGATTCGAATATTAGAACGATAATCGTTTTAGGCAATTCTCTAGTTTGTTACTTTGTGTAAACAACCATTTAGTACAGTTGAAATATATATTTACCTCTGATTAAGATGGAGTTAAACTTATATTAGTTACTAAAATAAACACAGCGAACACTGCGAAATTAAAAAAAAACAGCTTTAATTTATTACATTTAATGCGTTCATGAATTGCTTTATTTGCTCGTCTGGTGGCCAAGATGTATTAATAGAATATCTGATGATCCTAACAAGTCTTAGAAACAAGTGTCAGACGTGTTCTCGGGAGACGCACTGTCTATCAGTTATACCTCCTGTAAATAGCTTATTTTAGATTTACACGTCCTTGCAGCGTGCGTGTCCTGATGATGGTACTTTATACTACTGTAAGGTATGAAAGGTACGTAATGATTCAATCATCTTTGACGGTATTTTACTAGCTTCTGATTTTCTTTCTCACTACGCACCATTTTTCAAGCGCTTCATTTCAATATTGGTGTGTCTACATTGGATGTACAAAGCGCAAGTGGGAGACATATCTTTTAGAATTGCAATATTAAATACTCCAGTTTCTGTTGGAGAGTTTCATCCTTCTTTCCATCATATCTCACACATAAAGACTCACTCACACACGGAAACTTTAGGTGATCATAGCGATCATCGATTTTGGTTTCGTTATGATTTATTGCCACATATACATACATATGTCAGTTTTAAGTCATTAGTGAAAATTTTAACAATCAGAAACAAGTTAAAAACCATTAGATACTGTCGACCTCAATTTTGGGATACACACATTGAGACACTTGGCCATCGATAAAATGCACTGATTATTTTCCTCTTGCAATAATCGTCTGAACTAATTCGAATTTCTTGTTGGGTATGGTCTGAAACTTAATGACGATGGTTAAAATTAGTTGGGGTTGAAATTTTGCATTTAGAGCAATGTATAAATCAATATAATCCTGCCGAAATACGGAATTACTACTGTACCTGTATTGTTGAAGATAATACTTTTAAAAAGAGCATCAACATTAACTCAAACACTATTACTAGTGTTTTTAGAATCAGTTTAATCTTGGATGATGGTATATGTTTAAATGTATATATATATATATATATATACATATATATATATATATATATATATTTCGTGACCTTTTATACTTATCTTATATGATAGATCTCTACCACTAATAGATCAATAAAACATGGCTGGTTTGAACGATAGTTATATTTTATATATATGAAATATAACTATCGTTCAAACCAGCCGTGTTTTATTGACCTATTAGTGGTAGAGATCTATCATATAAGATAGGTATATGTTTACTTTAGTTTAGTTTAGTTTAGGATTATTATTTTATTAGGCTAGTTAAAGAACGTCCTAGTTGTGGACATTTGAAGAAACCTAATGAGGTGGAACAGCATTTCCAAAAAGAAAAAAATTATCAACTCCTTTTTAACCAATTATGATGTCTTAGTTATTCATTGGGTTTTGTCATTTTTGTTTCTCTTCTTTCCTAAATCTATGCTTGTCATGTTCACATAAGTGTGGTGGTATTGAAATTTATATGACTATTTCTCTTGTATTAAATATGTCGTCCAAACCAATAATGAGGGGTATAGCTCGTCTTGCTATGACTCTTTCGTTGTGAACGGTAAAGCTATTTCCTTGTCTTATCGAAGTTAAGGGTCATAGACACCTCAATCCCCCCTCCCAATTAATTATTTTTCAGGATTCTTTTGGTATCAAAAAATAAAATTATTGTAAATCTTCTATCTGGAATTTATTTGACATTGTTTGAATGTGTACTTTTTATTTTATTGCGACAAAATTGTTATTACATCCTTGTGCATGGCGTTGAAATTAGGCACATATGGCCAATTTACGGGTATGCCGAAGGTTTCAAATTTCAACTTAAAATAACAATAGACTATAGTACATTTGTAGGAATATCAATTTTTGAGAAAGTGACCTGCATTTAAAGAAGAAACTATTTCCACTACTAAAATTTCTATTACTATTGTTATTTAGGTTACGTAAATTATAAATAAAATACACAAATCAAAAAGTTTTAAAGATAACGAAGATAGGCGACTTACTTTTTTAACATATATATAGTGATGAGCATTTTTTTAAATTTAAGCCTGTCAGATCAAAATTACAAAAGCTACGATGGCCACCAATTTTAAAAAGAGGATTTTCAAGGAAAATGCATTGAATGTTTTAAGCACGTTTAACTTATTCTAACAAACCTTCATTCGGTGATGCCTATATACTTAACTTTTCTTACTGTTTTCCTCCTTGTCGATGGGGATCGTCAAGGAGCAGTTTCAAGTTTGTTTAGCAGTTTCTGACATAAACTGCTCAGCTATGTTTAGTCAAAGTGTATCGACTTTCAAGGCAAAATTAACAAGAAAGTAACAATCGGCGAAATTGCAACACTTGCATTATCTTCATGAGGCTGCTCAGCCCGTCATCAAGATTACAAGCAGTAATATCAATAGTCTGGGCAAACAGCGGTAACAACGTACAATTACGAAATAAGTTACATCATCGCCGACTCCCCATTCTAGTCAGTACGCTGTATGCGAGTAGTTCTGTGTATATGTAGGCTGTCGTAACTTATTTTGTAATTACCGCTGTTTGCCCAGACTAAATATCAACATCGTTTTTGCCACTGTGCTTGGTTTTCCGAGCAATTGATCAAAGAATAGCATTGCAACCTTCCTTGCTGTTTCGCATGGATTCTCCAAAACAACGTTGTAATAACGCATGCTTTGAGAGTTCTTCATAAATGGAGCCAACGACATTAAAAATTTCCTGAATTGGGGGCAGAGTGTGACGATGTCTGTCAGCTCAGAGCGGGCTTTAGCCCACAATCACCAGGAATCATTGCCTACAAGTCACTTGCATTGTGGGTTATTATCGGCCGAAATATTAGGCTATACAATAATCTGCGAATGAGTTTCGCTGTCGGTTTCTCCATCGAATCCTCTAACGTTTTCCTTGAGATCGGGAAGTCTTGAATCCATTCGCTTGGTAGACTAAAAATAAGTGCTACAAGGCGCATATTATACCGCCTTCCATGTAGCGGAACATCTTGTATTTAATCGTCTTATACTCCTTTGAAAATGTCCCTACTCATCTTAATATCAATGAAATCTTATTTTACACATTCCAATCGTTTTAGCTTAAGATCGATGTTTTCAAAGTTCAAAACTGGTCTTCCTTCTTAATACGTGTTACATAACTGTTTTTACCATTTGTGACTCATATTATTAAAAGAATAATATTATTCATAAGTTTTGCATTGCTGCCACCCAGAAATTTGTGTTTTGCCAGCTTTGGGACTATCACAAACAATATATTGATACCAAATAGTAACACAGATATAATATATATCTAGAACAATTTTTAAATGGAGAGAGGGATGAAGTGACTTATTTTTTTTTAAAGGTATTTTCATTCTCTATTCAACGGTAAAGAGAAATAAAATATTGATTTCCAGGATTCTCCTTAGGTTTTTTGATATTATTGTAAATTTTTGTTTAAGGAAAACATTTCATTGTTTTCCACCTATTTGATATTAAAGCTGAATTTAAAAACGGAAGATTACCTTTTCTATATCCAGTTATTGAATTGCACTTCATAAATTGTTCGTTTACCGTAAAATATCTAAGTTTTTTATTTGAGATATCGGAAAAGTTCTCGGAAAATATTTTCATTCTAGTGAACCATCTTTTTACCGTTGAAAGAGAATGAAGAAACGCTTCCAAAAATATATAATTAGACCCCCATTTCCGTTTAAAAATTTTGAGCCACCTCGTCTTGCACCACCTCTGACTTATTGTTAGATAGTTGTGTTTGATGTCACATAAAGCTCATTTTTAAATAAAAATCGATCTGTCTCAAGATTTTTGGGAGGTCAGGTGATGACCGTACAGCTCGAATCGATTTTGTTTCATACTTTTCGGATGTATTGCACACACGTTACTACATATAAACAAACTATGAAATAGCCTAAATTACAACTATCGTATTGTCATAATGCGGCACCACATTATTGCTAAAATGTATTATCAGAGACTCTGGGTTATCTGAAACCAATTAGGACATTTAAGAAATTGGAAAATGTTTTTTACTTAGCAAGTCTTGTTGAATCCGTTGGAAAGAGTGAAATGTTGAAAGTCCTAGATTATTTTTACAATTTGGTTAGCTCGAGGAAGGTGTAACTTTGAAGTCAACACAAAAATAGCACATACAGAAAGGGAAATTTATTTGCCAAGAAGACCCCTTTCTGTTAACACAAATTGAAGAAATTACCAATGCATGATGAAGGTAAAAACAAGTAACATTAAGCACCTCTTACCTTTTCCTATCATCATTTCGAAATTCTAGTAAAATAGAAACTTTAATTAAATATTCTTTTACAAATATTTTTGTCAGCAATGGGCGATGTAATTAATCCTATGTCGTAGTAAAACCATTTTCGAGGAAGTGTGGTAAACTGTATACCGAGCGCCACATTAAACTAGTTAGTTAAACTATTTAGTTGTTTGTAGTACTTTTTTCTTTGAAAGTACCATTTTTATAAGGTTTGACTTGATAATGATTGTAAAGTTATTAACACTATATTACATCGGTGAAACTACATTCAATAAGATATGATTTCAAGATGTTAGGCTTGATACTAGCCAAACATGTGTCACTGGATTTAATAAATAATTATGTGATGAGAGCGTTATAGAATTTGATAAAAAGTGATGAAATACAAAAATAAAGTTACTAGCAACTCGTATTTCACTTTTTCCAATTTTATTTGAAAAAATCTCCTCCAAATTAATTCTCTTCTAATCAAGTTTACGTCATGTTTTATTATTATGAATATCAATTTTTTATGCTAGTTTTTACGTTTGCCTACATTTTAGGTTTATTAACCCGTTGCTACAACCTTTACCTAGAATTATGTAGTAAAATATGCTCCTCTGGTTCTTTGCTTTCTTTCTTTTCCATCTTATTTCGGTCGTCGGAACGTTTAAATTATTAATCGCTTTCTCGCGTGTCCCTTCAGAACCTACTTAATAATTCATTAACCTATAGCACACACTTTCTAAATATATAGCTTTATATGTTAAGCTGCCAAAATGGATGTCTTTGGTGCCTTATTTATAGAGTGTCTCCAGTAATTTACACGTCCATTAAATTACTAACTAGACACTCCCACTTACCTAATGATTATGTATGTACGATGTACACTCTTTCAAAAGAATGCCGAAGCTTTAAGTAATCGATCAGCAAGCATAAGTTTCTTCACTCTCCTGAGTTTAAATTTGGGAATTTTATGATACATATGAAGCTTAGAAGCTTCGTAAATGCTTAATGCATAATTATTAATTACCAGAACAATTACGGCTCTTATTGGTTTCCTATATTTAATGCAGTGGTAAATGGTGTTACAGTATTAACATAGATGGACGAACAACTTATTTTAAAAGATCTCTACCATTAACTAGACACCCCCACTTACCTAATGATTATGTATGTACAATGTACACTCTTTCAAAAGAATGCCGACGCTTTAAGTAATCGATCAGCAAGCATAAGTTTCTTCACTCTCCTGAGTTTAAATTTGGGAATTTTATGATACATATGAAGATTAGAAGCTTCGTGAATGCTTACAGCATAATTATTAATTACCAGAACAATTACGGCTCTTATTGGTTTTCTATATTTAATGCAGTGGTAAATGGTGTTACAGTATTAACATAGATGGACGAACAACTTATTTTAAAAGATCTCTACCATTAACTAGACACCCCCACTTACCTAATGATTATGTATGTACGATGTACACTCTTTCAAAAGAATGCCGAAGCTTTAAGTAATCGATCAGCAAGCATAAGTTTCTTCACTCTCCTGAGTTTAAATTTGGGAATTTTATGATACATATGAAGATTAGAAGCTTCGTGAATGCTTAAAGCATAATTATTAATTACCAGAACAAGTACGGCTCTTATTGGTTTTCTATATTAAATGCAGTGGTAAATGGTGTTACAGTATTAACATAGATGAACGAACAACTTATTTTAAAAGATCTCTACCATTAATGTCTAAGATAAAAGGGAAAATTTTGGTTTAAATATTAACGTAGTCGTTTAAACGGTAGAACCTTCAACTTCAGTAAAACTGCTCTATCCTCCTTGACACATTATTTATGAACTTATGTTGCTACCCAGATATGGCATTCATCAATAGCATGAAGAGACCACTAGAACGCTGTAAACAATGCTGGACATCGTCGTTGGAGGAGGAATTATAAATAAAATACACAAATCAAAAAGTTTTAAAGATAACGAAAATAGGCGACTCACTTTTTTAACATATATATAGTGATAAGCATTTTGATTTAAATTTAAGCCTGTCAGATCAAAATTAGAAAAGCTACGATGGCCACCAATTTTAAAAGAGGATTTTCAAGGAAAATGCATTGAATGGTTTAAGCACGTTTAACTTATTCTAACAAACCTTCATTCGGTGATGCCTATATACTTAACTTTTCTTACTGTTTTCCTCCTTGTCGATGGGGATCGTCAAGGAGCAGTTTCAAGTTTGTTTAGCAGTTTCTGACATAAACTGCTCAGCTCTGTTTAGTCAAAGTGTGTCGACTTTCAAGGCAAAATTAACAAGAAAGTAATAACCGGCGAAATTGCGACACTTGCATTATCTTCATGAGGCTGCTCAGCCCGTCATCAAGATTACAAGCAGTAATATCAATAGTCTGGGCAAACAGCGGTAACAACGTACAATTACGAAGTAAGTTACATCATCGCCGACTCCCCATTCTAGTCAGTACGCTGTATGCGAGTAGTTCTGTGTATATGTAGGCTGTCGTAACTTATTTTGTAATTACCGCTGTTTGCCCAGACTAAATATCAACATCGTTTTTGCCACTGTGCTTGGTTTTCCGAGCAATTGATCAAAGAATAGCATTGTAACCGTCCTTGCTGTTTCGCATGGATTCTCCAAAACAACGTTGTAATAACGCATGCTTTGAGAGTTCTTCATAAATGGAGCCAACGACATTAAAAATTTCCTGAATTGGGGGCAGAGTGTGACGATGTCTGTCAGCTCAGAGGATTCTTTGGATTGAGCAGATTTACCTATATTGCAAAGATACTAATACATTTAGTACGGGTTCATACAATACCTTTGTTGCTTTGCGTTTCTATTTATCAAATTGATTCAAATTTAATATCGTAAATTTCATTTTGGACTTTTGTGTACATATCACATCTTTTACTTTGTTGCATAAATTTCAATAATAGATGACATTTCTATATTTTAGTTTCTGGATGAAAATTGAGTTGGGTAGCCAATATGATACGATTGGTAAACTAATAAAATCTGAAGCTGCAATTAATGGGGCGAACGTTTCTTGTTATTAGACAAATAAATCAGGCATCCATCTATCAATTCAACTTGAAAGTTGTATGACAAAAGGAAACCAGCAGAAAAGATAATTTGCTGCGCAATCTTAAACTGCTTTCATATAAAATATTAAGAGCCAGTTGATATTAGAACCAAACAAATATGCTTCCATAATTCACCGAATAGCAGAAGTAGACCTTCGTCCAACTGTTACAATGCACCCATTCCCACCCTATTCTGAAATTTATTACGGAAAATTGTACTGTACCTATTAATGGCATTGAAGTAAATGTCAAAGTGCTCGCGGCAATTGTGTTTAATTTATTGGCAAATATAACGTACATTATCGAACACCTATATACATGACCGAATAGACATATGGAAGCGTACCTTTTGTTCTCGAAGAATACCGTACGCAATCTGACGGCATCCATTTTCGCGTTAGGGTACTATTTATTAGAGCCAACAGCCGTTCAGTCCCCAATACAATTCCAAATTAATTCTGAGTATACGTGTGTGAGTGCATGCTATTCGACGCGTATCAATACATAGCAATAACGTTCCGGATAAGGAATGCGTCTCAACTCTCAAGTTACACTTCCAAAGGTATTATATATATATATATATATATATATATATATATATATATTTATATATATATATATATATTTATAATTTTTGTGCAATTAATTTAAACTTGTACTAAAAGAAACAACTTTACTCGTGTATTCAACGTTCGTTTACTTTGAGAAGTATTATTTCTTTGTTTAACTTTTGATTTTGTAGATTATAGATCCAAATTTAAAGTATATCATTTGGCAGTAATTGGGTTTCGATCACTGAAACTTAGAACCATCTTTTGTGATATCTTTAGATAGTTAGTGTTTGAAAGGAAAGCTGTTTTCCAATCAGGGTTTCATAAAACTTGTAGCTGTAAATAATAACTTATTTCGTATTATGGATATAGTATGCTAAGAGAGTCCGGTAAGAAAACTTATTAACTGGTTTAAAAACCTGTTCCCATTGACAGAGAATGTAATCAAATTTGTATAGCTAAATTGAAATTGCTTCTCCATTCATTTGTTTCCTCTTTATTTCTATTTTCAAAACTTATGTACCTATAAGACCATCGTTTATTGTTCCACAAGAAGATTTAGAATCAAGATAGGGAATCGATACCTCCCCATAAATCCTGAACATTTGACGGTAGTGAAGGGCATTCCACATTTAGACTTTTTTTAAATGAGCTCACAGGTTCTTAGTCGGGTGGAGGCCGAGGCTCTGTGCAGGCAAATGCAGTAGTTGAAACTGTTAAGATGTTAATCAATTTTGTACAGATTTGGCCGTGTGCTTTGGGTCTCGGTCTTGATGAAACATCACTTCGTTTTCTGGTATAGGCATGTTTCCTACTGTTTCAAATAAATTATCTTCTGAAATAGATTTGTATGTGTATTGATTCATTATTTCGTCAATTTTATGTAAACTACCTTCACTATACGATACACCTCCATATCATTATTGAGCTTCCGCCATGTTTAACAACCATTTTAACATGTTTTCGTTGGAGAGGTGTACCGTCCTTTTTCCAACGCCAAGTACGACCATCGGAAGTATGTCTATTTATTTTCGTTTCATCGGACCATATAACTCGTCGCCATAGCTCAATCGACCAGATTTCAATTTTTTTGCAAATAGTAAATGAGCTTTCATATTTTTATCAGACAGCGAAGGTTTACGTTTCTTTTCTAGTGATCGATAATTATGTCCTTTCAATGTTCTCATTGCTATCCATTTGCTAATTTATTTTTCCTGTGTCCTTATTTATAAGATTTGCTGCCATAGATGCAGTGGAAGCCTCTCCCGCCCCTATGTATCTCATGAACTGTGGACTTTCATGAACGGATAGCAATTTCGGCCGTCCCCCTTTAGACATAGGCACTTTTGAACAATACTTTTTCGTAATTTTTGTACAAAACTTTGACTAACTTTACATTTTGTGGCAACTTTCTCCTCACTCCTTTGTTGATAAAATTGTTTTTAGTAAAAATATTACCTTTTTTCTGGTTTCATTGTCATTTTTCTTCATTTTTTAATAGCTCCTTGTTACAGTACCAACTGTCAAGAAATGGTGCTGAATACAACTTTTATGCTCGGAACGGTGCAGCGTAGATTATATGGTTATTCCCCTAATTGCATTAGAGAGTTTGTGCTTAATAGAAAATGGTGCAAGGCTGAATACAACGTGGTATGATACAGTTTCATAGTAGAAACAAGCAAGGCATTCATAATGTATAGCACAAATAAAGAGAAGAAATTGTTATTTTTAACGGTAGTAATATTATTCATATATAATTCATAATCATAGTCATAATTACGGAAAAAGTGAAAATGTTATCTTCTATGTTCAGTTTCGCTCATCAGTGTAAGTCTTTGGATTTATATGAATACGTTCCCCAATCTTTTACAGATGCATTCCTGAGGGCAAAGGAAGAATAACATTGACATGTAACTAAAAGCCTCTTCCACAATTCAAATTATGTTCTAGTAGATTTAATTGAGAAGGCTTCTTGAAATCCAATGCATTGCATTTCCACGGGGTACGTCTGTACGTCGTGGCTGTATGAGGACTACACTATATATATTACGGCTTGCAGCGTATTAGTTTCTAGTAACCAGTCAAAAAACGTGTGTAGTGCATGAAAATATCGCAGCTAAGGAAAACAGAGTACCGAATATTTAACATACGCCTAATCACATTGAACAACGTTTAGACGGCGTTTATGGTGATATCTCCTTCATATTCCGCCGTAAAAAGTGGGCAAAACGTTTCCATTTGGGACAAAAATCCCTTGAAAATTATGAAGCGCTCCGATAGGCCAACATAAGTGATAACGCTTCAAAAATGCAATGCTTGAAGAAATGGTGTAAGAAGATCGCCGTTTGAAAGTCAAGGAATTAGCAGTAATGTCTAACATTTCTAAAACAAGTATTCCCCGAATTTTAGCTATGAATAAGATTAGTGCAAAATGGGTACCACATCTTCTTTCCGCTATCCAACGTCAATATCGGGTCGAATACGCGCGTTCGTTTTTAAACAGACATAGACGACTCCAAACCAATTTTGAAGTCCATAGTCATAGCAGATGAAGCAATGGTTCTGTTTTATAAAAAAGAAAACGACCTCAGAGCAAATCGTTTTAAGGACGATAGTGAGTGCAAGCAGCTCTAATAGAACACTTCGAGGGAAAAATTTAGATTATTTTACAAGGCTATAGAATTATTAATTGATCGTTGTAAGAAATGAATGAATTGAAAAATAAAAATTGTTATATTTTACCAAGTTTATTTTTTCTCATCTTCGACGAAATAAGTTAACTTCTTTTGACATTTCTTGAGCTTTTGCAAGTTATTGCGTCTTCAGGAGTACACTATAATACAATAAAACTTATTTTATAATTACTCGGAAAGTTGTACAGTACTCATTCTGAATTTTCAGATGAATTGGCAGCAAAAGGAATACTAAACTTATCCATAAAACAGATTATATTGGAACATATCTATTTGTGACAGAACCTTTTTTATTTCTATTCCAGTTAGGTATTACTCAAACATTTGTTTCATATTTTGTACAAATATATGGAATATAAAACACGCGATATGAGAATTCTGTATTACTTTGGGCAGTAAATGCGAACCTAATAGCAATATATGGCATTAAACTATTTGTTGTCGGTCCACAAAGGGTAAAATGTCATCTCAATAATGACGTTTATATTGTCCTCGGTAAATAAATTTTCTCCGGTTCAAATCTTATGAAGGGAGTGGATAAAAGGGACAATTCCCACTGGTAAATGTTCTTCATTTATTCTGCCAGATTGCGGTTTCATTATATTATTGCGATCGAATTCTCTCTAGATTCTCTTTGGAACATCAAGGATAATTGCTTCTGCGGCAAGGTCGTAGTTGAAGTACGCCCTATTCACACAGTTCCTGCTGTATGTAATTAAAAGTACTTCTAATGGAATTTTTAATAACGGGGTTCGCTTTGATTTATTATCTAATCTATGTCCTCATGATCCCTTTTATTGCATTATCTGCTTGCAAAAGCCTCAGATGATTTCAATTTTTTTATACAATTTCGTAGATTATCTTGTCATCTTAAAATCCTATATTATTTTAATAGCTTGCATAAATGTTTCATCACCAGAAGTTGGAAGGTGAGTCTATTAAAATTGTTATTAAAAATGTCGTAAAGCTGTTAACAAACAAAACGATTTAGATTATTTCAACGACATTTATTATGTAAATTACTTTGTGAACAGCACGGTTATGCAAGCTTTTCCCTTTCTCGCACGTTTCGTATATTTCTATTCTTACATTGAAAATACTAGGATATCATCTCTCGGTGCTTTCAACCTATCAACATTCCAATAAAAAACACCATTATAAATGTATGTTAACTACATAAAGAACAGTTAAAGTATTTTCAATCTTCCTAATTTTAGTGTGTAAATTTATGAGGTTTAAAAGTAACTGTATTTATGATACCTACCGCAGTACCTTGAACGCTTGATAGGCGAAAAGTCTTAATAAGAGCAGTTTATTTATTTTATTTGCAAATTTATTGCATATTGAGGCTGTCTATAGATCTTATTGTATATGTGTTAAACATAATGTTTGCCACATACCATTGAGGAATGTGTGTATTTAGATCCCGAAATACGCGAATAATTTGTGGTGGTTTTAACTTTCAGAGGTTAAAAATTTCGATTTTTTCGTGCATTTTCTCACGTACGATAAGATTTTCATTTTGTCTTATGAATGTGGTTATAAAAGAATGTTTTACGCCTACACTGAATCGAGAATCTTGTTCACATAACTAATTTGATAACGTGCTTGGCCTTATGCAAGAACGTACGCAAGAATAATCGGTGAAAATATGAAATTCTGGCTTTTTTATTGGGATTACTTTATCATTATTTTGTCAATAAATATGGGCGAAAAATGAAGAAAAGGGGTGTCAAATTTCATTTCTTATAACGGGACATGAGTTCTTTAACTAATATCACAATTTCATTAATGCTAATTATTTTTTATAATATTTCAATGGTACATTTATAGGAATTGCGTGTTCTTCTTATTTTACGTAAAATTACTTTATATCACAAGTGTTTATAAGTATGTAAACGTGCTCATTCAAAGCAATGTGCTATTACTACTTTCTCCTAAATTCACTGATGATTTCTTGATTGATAGATATTTAGAGCAACTCTTGGTAATATTATAACACATCTTTCTTAAATTGGGGAAAATAGGAGTGCCACTGGCTTAAGATAGACTCACAAACACTGATTTCAATTTTTCTAAGCACATGTTTTGACTAAACTAAACTAAATTATTATCGTCAATGGAAGAAACAAAAGAGTAAGGAAACATAAGTCAATAGTTCTGGTACAGTACGTGTCAAATAAGTATATAAACGCATTTCAAGTAAACAACCTAATTAATACCTAGAAGTATTTACAAGAACGCAATTTTCATGCCTAAATTAACAACAATAAAGCTTATTAACAAAATATAATCTGTAATAAAAATGAAATTTTACTAAAATAAATATGTACATCTAATGGGTATATAGCGTTATCCAGACGTTACATTAAAATTTCACTTTCAGTGGTGACGTCATATGTATATTTTTAAATGCAACATTCTTTTAAATGGTATCAGGGTGTAAGGTTGTAGGTTTTTGAGATATTTGAGCTCCTACCGAGGAAAGTTGGCTACTGTAAGTATGTAAAATGCTATGAAGAAGTATCTATACAAATGAGAGGTTACCTAATTTGACCGTCTCCTAACTTAACCCTGCTGTTAGATTAAGCCCATTTGGTCCAATTTTTTTTTTGCTGGAGTTGGACGCTCGAGCTAACATAAACACATTAGAGCGCCCAATTAGCCGATAAATGGATGGCAAGTTAAATTAGTGACGATTCATAATTATATTTATAAATTACATTAAGGAACTCAATCAATTTTCATAAAAAATTTGCATTGGTGTAGTATGAACCAATTGGTCTCTTAATACAATATTCGTAAATTTTTTCTAATCTAACAGCAGGGTTAATCTATAAGTGGTGTATAACCGTAGTGTATACCTGTTCAAAACTTGTAGAACTGCAAAGTGGTTTATTTATCAGAAAAGCAACGAATTATGCTTTCAATATTGGTTATGGAGGTCGTACGAGAACTTAACAGGACACCTGTGCTCTATTTAACGAAGGGTATCCATAATCGACAACCAATTGCTCAGTCGGTTTTCAGTAAAACCTTAAAGTGTTTTAGATAAACGGATCGTGTTAAGGATGCTCCGAGGAGTGGTCAACCTAATGTCGCAACGAACGAAGATATGCGGTTAGACGTGTTACTGGAGGTAAGTGAATATCCCCATTCGTAAACTCGTCAACCAGCTTTAAATTGGGATGTCAGTAAAGGCGCTGTTCACAACATATTGAAGAAAGATACACAGCATCTTTACAAATCCACTTTCATAGATGAAACTACCAGCATATGATTTTGACAGGCGTGCAAAATTCTGTGAACATATGATGGCACAAACTTTTCCGAACTTTGTAAATAACATAATTTTCTTTGACGAAGCCACTTTCTGTCTAAATACAAGAGTAAATAGACACAATTATCGATATTGCTGCTGACAAACCCATTGGGCGACAGAAACGCATACGTAAATGCCAGAGAAACTTAATTTGTAGGCGAGGATTTGTCGTGATCAAAATATCTACAGTTACTACAATAACAAATAATTACGTCGAGAACTGTTTCTTATCAATAACAATCCCTGATTTCAACAAGATGATGCACTACATTAATCTCTGTTAAGTGTATGTAGCTATTTGGACGAAGCTTGTCCGAATCGTTGGATCTCCACACCTGACATGACTTCTTTTTATGGGGCTGAGAGACAGAGTTTATACAAACCTTCCTAACATTTTCGCAGACTTAGAAAGACGAATACGGAATGAAATAGCACAAATAACTCCCAACTCGTTAAGAAATACTGTTCGTGCTTTTTGTAACAGATTGGGCCATTGTCTCGCTCTTAATGAACAACCTTTTGAATATTCATCAAATAAAAAGTTTAATTCATCACTGTTAAACTTACCTTTTATTTGTTGCTACAATGAAATTAAGGGTATCGAAATGTTTCGATTCATTTGAACAAAGGCTCAAATATCTCGAAAACTATTAAGTTTATAGCATCATAGCTTGATATCATTTAAAAGGTCTTATCGAGAGTAACGAAAAACTAGAAACATACACCTGACGTCATCACTCAAAGTGAAGTCGACACAAAGAACTTTACCCTACGTCAAGGTATACGCAAGATATCGCTAAACAACTTTTATTTAACGTGTGAGGGAGGCTATATAACCATTATTCCATACGGTTTGGGCACGCTGTATTTTAAACATTATGCTATTAATCGCGACGCATTTTAAAACATAAAATAAATTTTAAGTAGCTCATTCTTTTTAGTTGGAACGTATTTGTATTTATGTTTGGTCTGAGCCTTCGACTGACCAATCTTCACTCATTCTTCGAACAGGGAATGGTCACCTTTTTTCTGTTTTCGGAATCTATTTCCTACGTGCTACTTCCATGGCCAGAAATTTTCTAAGGCCATTTGTCAGGTGGAGCCAAAAACTAAGTATTTAGCGTGGTCTTCGCTACTGATTTTGTGTGACTTATGTGCTTGGCCTCCTTTGACTTTCTACGTAAGGCGAATACCATCTCCACCACAATAGTGTAAATGTGTGTTCATGTACGATAGATTGTTTTCTATTTCAATATTGTCTTTTATTGGTGGATTGGTCCAGTATACTCTTTTGATGAAGAGTCTTCATTGTGCTAGTGGCATGACATATTTGACAGAAGGAGTCTTTATCTTTGTTTGCTGTGCGTGCCCTTGTGACATTGGTGAAAGAAAAGTTTCAATTCACATCTATTCTCTTTCATTTACAGACATTATTCTTAGTTTCATCGTTTTTCGCCCCTTTTTAGACTATTTTTGTAATATACTGCTTCTATCTTTCCGTGTTATTCTCAATGTTCTTTTCTCCTTCGGTCTTGTTTTCATTACTTGTCTTTTTCATTTTTATTGGACGCCCATGCAGTTTCCCAACTTTCATCCTATCATTTTTCTGATCTTTTCTAAAAGAAAAACAACGAAGTTTAAATTTATTTTGACAGTTGTATCTCAACATGTCCCACATTAATTCATGTAATTCAGTTTCACATTGGCACCTGATATTTTTAAATAGAAGTGTGGTGTGCTGATTAAGTCCGACAACTTAAATTTTGCTACATAATAAATTTATGTTGGAGATACATATAACTACCACAGAATTGTTAGAATTGGTAAAAGCAGAAATAAGAAACTTGGTATTTAAATTGCGCCCATCTGAACTGAATGTAATCTTAAAATATAGGTATGATGGTATTTTATTCAGCATGATTCTAGAGCAGGAGCACGCATATCTATACAGTTGTTATCTTGTCTTTATCTATATCAAGAAATCCTAGTCATTAGTTATTTTGTTGATAGTCCCAAATAAAAAACAAAAGTTTGTTTATATATTTATCTAGTTATATTTTCACTGACGAAGGTGTTCCGAAAACGTTTGTAAACGTTCTGAAAATATAACTATCGTTCAAACCAGCCTTGTTTTATTGACCTATTAGTGGTAGAGATCTATCATATAAGATAAGTATAAAAGGTCACGAAATATATATATATATATATATACATTTAAGTTGTTATCTTGTGTGCATATTGAGCTAATTAGCCTCAACAAGTTTCATGTAGTGATCAAAAGCAGAATAATAAACAGCTTGACAAAGTATAAAGTGCGAAAGAACATAAGTGTTACACAACTTAATCTTGGTATTACTCTGAAAACATGTCTATAAAACGAAGGACCTTTAGATGCGTATATGCTTTGCGTTAAGGGTTTAAAAATTGTTTTCGATGTCATTATTTTCGGATCGCTGAATTTATCAAATTAGAAAATGTGCTCATGCGAGCGTGCATAATTTCTGTTACAAATATGGAGATTTTGTTTCTGTATGTAATCATATTAGAAGAAATCTATTAAATGTTGGTTAACAAGCCGACGATAAGAAATAATTCATGGTAAATTACAACAGTTTTGATACTGATGTATCATGTACATTAAAAATTCAAGCTAGGCACTAACATTACTTTATTTTAATAAACATTACAAGAAAATATGACGTGTAAAACGATGTGGTTAATTAATATAAAACTAACATGTTCATAAAATATTTTGTGAAAGCTTTCCCAATAAATTGTAGTCATTCGTTCATTATTCATAGTTGTTTCTATTCACTGAAGTATTTATATTTAACTAATCCATTATTTTATTATACATCCACATGAGAGTTTCACACAATATTTAGAAATTTTCTCTCACGATATTGCGTGTTGACTTATCACACAATTTATCTCCTTTCCTTTCCTTTAGAAATAGGTTTCGGAAAATCGACTTATCGATTAAAAAGCCTAATTTATGGCTAATACTCAAAGAATAAGCGATGGATACTTTCATTGGCACTAATTAAGAAATATGATCATGTAAGTGGAAATTTCGAAAGTTATCTGACAAACAATTCACAATTTCCCGTTAATTATACCTCTGTTGATAAAATTATGTTGTTCCTTTGACAGTTATAAATCTCAAAAAATTGGAAATACATAGCATACAACTGAAGAAAGGGGTAGAACACGAATGTAATTATAATATAAGAAATGGTTGAAAATAAATATTCCCAAATAACTTATAGGTTCGTTAGAAGTTGTTTGTAGCTCAAAGTAATTTGCTCTCCATAATTTATAATCAGATACGGTCGTAAATGTTGGCTGTTATCCTTAAGAATTTGCAAGTTATGTTGTACTGGCTGAACTGAAACGCATATTTCTCATTGTACATACGTATACTGTTCTAGTACATTACTTGCGAGCTCAAATTTTGTTTTGTCTACTACATGTGAAATACTATTTACAACTTGTGAAGTGTAAAGCAAGAACAATTACGAGCAGTTTGACAATTTTCTGTATATAGTTTCACGTCGATTAGAATAATTGAAGTAATTTATTAGTTCATCGGCGTAAGGAAAACTGCAAACTTTCTTCTAGGGTGGCAGTTATTGCGAGTGACTGTTTATTGATATTGAAAACCAATTGTATATACTACGATTAGACACACGTCAAAACATAAAGCCAAGATGTGAAGGTAAATTTGTAATAAGTTTATTTCGATTGGAATTCGTAAAATAAACTTCTCGAATATTGAATTTCAGTGTCGCTCTTTAGCCGTATTGCTGTTTATTTTGATACTTCTTTTTCTACCAGTTTATTATTTGTAGGGATTATTGCGGAATTAAAGCTATTTATAATCCCTTGAGTTTGAGTTGATGTAAGTAGTGAATAAACAATGTAGTCATTTATAGAAGCTTATGCGATTTAATTATACAATCCAGGAACAAGTATCGTGTATCTATAGAAATAAGTAATTTTCGAGGTTTTAGTTGGCCATCATTCTAGTTCTTGATTGAGTAAACGATAAAATTCCTGACAGATAATTTTGATTTGGAAAATTATGTTGGTTTACGTTGCCGCTATGAAACTATTCCTTAACAGCAAAACAAAGTGACATGCAAGATATCTTTAAGCAAAAGCATAGCTTAACATTGTTATACGCGCCCTTATTAGAACAAATGAACAAAGAGAGAATAGGAAATAACGAATACCCCTAATATGTACAAATCTGTAGCTACCATAACAAACTTTGCATTTATATTAAGTTAATGGTGCATTCAGATGAAATTATCACTAAAATTTTATATACGTATGTATGTAGGTATACACAAACTCCGTTAATGAACGCAAATTTACATAAATTGTGTTGCATCAGTAATATTGCCCCTTACTTTTCATGGCATTTTGTTCAATTGTGTGAATTGGAATTAGTAGACTACAGCACTTCTGGAAATAGCTAGTTATGACTGTTCCGATAGTGATAATAGTAGTAATGAAACAAAAAAGTAAAAGCAGATGTTATGAACTTAAAACATGATCAAGATAACGATTATTTACAGAAATTGAATTTTTATCCAGTTATATTTCGAATTTACATTGATTGTTCATCAGACCGGATATTAAATCTAATTACTTGTAGCACAATACGTAGTAAACAAGAATCCTGGAGTGAAAGACAAATTGATTTATATACAATAACAAAATTAATACATACAATAATAATTATCTTTCAAATTGCTTGTGGTACGTTTGATTTAAATAAAAGACGATATTTAAATTATTAAATCTAATAGCTTGTACTTTATAGCGGTATTTTAAATCGCTTTCGTAAAAAGGCACCTACATATAATCAAGAAATTCCAAAGCCTTTTAGATGGTACACATTTTTCAGATAGTATATATAAAAATAAGACTACTCCGGGATCAATAATAACATTTAGTAGTGAGTACTGAGAAAGACATGCCAAAGAAAGAAGGTATGGGGAAGTGATCCAAAGATAAATGTAGAAATATGTATTCTTGGAGTAGTGGTAAGCTCCAAAACTTAGATAATTGGAGCATACTTGAAGAATCCCAAAAACAGTAATGACCTAGTAGGTGAGAAAAGAATAAGGGAGAGAGAGAGCAAAAGGAAAGATAGAAGATTGACGTGAGAGAGTAAGAATGCTAAACATTTCTAATTTGAAGAGAGCAGCAAAATATATTCAGGGATGGAAGACAATAACAGTACAGCCTGTGAGTATAGTCGGCTTGTATTGCCATTATACCGGATCTTCGTTTAGAAACGACATCCACGTGACCTATTTTGTTGGTTTCCTGTACCCCATGTCCTATCATTTTGCGAATTAACATAGCCAGATAAATGGAAAGACACATCTAGCGTCGCATTTTTATTTTTATGCTCATTAAAACATCGACAAAATTTAGAAATAACAAGAAAACTAACCTGTCACTTTGTCATTAAATTGCGTTATTTTTCTAAGGAGTTTCTTCTTTATTTCTTTGAATTATATAAGAAAAGCTATATAAAACAAGATAAGATAAAAATTAAATTAGAATTGAGACAAACTTGTTTTCGAACGGTTGTTGCGAGTACCATGTTCGTTGTATTAATAATAGGAATACGACTATAATTTGTAAGATATTATTTTTAATGCGATTTGTAAGAAAGAATGATAATAACTGGAAGAAGTTTCTCATCTAAACCGCATGCGTATCATCTTATTGAATTTTTATGATGCTAATAAAAGGCATTTGTCTAGAAGAAATCATTATTAGGGTTGCTAAGACCTCAAATTCGATTTTTACCTCGGAAAAACCTCCCAAATATTGATCTCCAAAAAGAGATTCAAATTATACATATGTATTTTCCTATTATGGCGCCTGATTTAGAAGGAAATTTGACATCTAAATTTTGCAATTGCAAGACCTAGTTTCGGCCAGCTCCTATAAAATATGCAGTTTTATCATTGAATTTTTGCAGGATTTAATTATTTAGATCATTGTTGTAGAATTAATAATCGAAGCCTAAAATGTCCTATACCCAGTATTCGATATTCTTCATTAAAACCGATTGAGGTTTTTCAATTCAATTCAATTACGAACCTTCCCCCATATTACCTGTACGATCCTTTAATTTTGCGATAAAAGGTAAGGTGTTTATTATCTGATATTTATCCTGAAAAGACCACTTACTGGAAATAACTGTTTTATATCAATATTGTGTCTTTAGTATTATTATATTACTATTTTATTTTTTATGAGAATAGTGCAATTCAGCATTAAAATTTAGTTTGGTAAAGGAGCTGCTGGGTTACTGGGGCGCCCTTTTCCTTTCACCTTTGTTAAGTAATTATTAGATTCCTCTTGTTTATTGTGCGTTCTAAAGAAAGATTTTGTGAAACATTTATTGGTTTCTACGTTAACCAATTAACGCCGAAGCTCGTTGATTTCTGAACTTTGAGCATTATTTTCATGTTTCTAATAAAGAAATGAATGAACAAAAGTAATGTTTCCGGCTGATTTTTGGTGTGTTGTTTCTTAATCCGGGCTCAGAATTGAGATTTTTTTCTCAGGAAATTAATTATGGCCAATTTTAAACGAATGAATGAAAAAAAAATCGTACATTTTCAACTTTTATGATGTTTTTCACATGAAAATTGCACAAAAATGGTAAATCTCACTCCACCATTGGTGCACAAAATAGTTGAAGTTTAGCAGAAATTTTTTCCATATTCATGTTAATGACATTTCTATTCCAAAAATTATTGTTTACGATTCTACTATCTGCGTAACCTAAAGACGTTGGACTCGGTAAAGTTTCATGTTCTTTCAGTTGATGCATGCATCACAAATATTAGAAACAGAAAAATTTCATCCTTATAAACCAGCCTGGTGCTGTTATTAGAAAACGACTTTGACCGTAGACCTTAATTTTGTGAAATGAATCCAATACTAAATGAACGTATACATTTTATTCACAACAGAAAATAGTTCTCTTAGATGAGGCGAAATTCAGGAGAACAGCTATCGAGTGATCATCTAGATCACCATTCGATTCTTTTTCTGGCGTTGTTAAGACTTAAAAGATCGAATTCATCAGGAAGTTCGTCGAAAGAGGAAATACCTTATCGTGTGAATAAATGCTATAAAGTGATAATATGGTTAAGTGAAAACTGAGCAGCTATCCAAGGACATAAAAATACGCATGGCGTTCTATCTAAAATAAGAAAGTTCAGTTGTCATTTCCGGGAAGACCGAAGGTGGGATCAGATTGATGTATATGCCAAAAATGACAATTGAAAAATCTGAGTTAATCTATTGGAGAATTTTTTTTAAACATTTGATGGACGTTCCTTCTTATCTAATTTTTTCTTTCATCGTGAACTTGTATACATATAAGTTGCAAATTCACGACACTACTTAGCATGCTAAAAACGAATAACAAGAGAAGAGGAAAAGAGTTAAGAGTAAATAAATGTCATGTCAAAACATATTCACGACCCGTACGTTGAACACACACTATAAATAAAACGGACGAATATATTTTATTGTACATCAATCCATAGTAACTATAGTACCCATTTGCAAAAGGTCCTTATCAAACGCTTAATTGGAGTAGATAGTAATTAATGCGAAACTGCTAAACATTTGTTACTAAATTAATAATCAATAGTTATCAAGTATCTTGAAATTGTCTACCTATCTTAAAATACTAGAAGCTGGTAATGTGAAATAGATCACTCATATAGATTTTAGGGAATAGCTTGACTAAAAGTAAATTTCTATCAAATGTTAAAAGAGGTAATATATGACTTGTTGTTATCGGTTCTGTCTTTCAGTCAGTAAAATCGGCATAGTATCTTAATAACAAATAATGACTAGTCTGAGCCAAAGTATAAGGATGAGCTCGGGCTTCTAGACCAAGATGTGTGTGAGGTGTGTGAGGTTGGTAACCTACTACTTTGTCAACTAACCGTCATAAGTAAGTTCCTTCGAAAAATTGCGTTTGCGGAATTTACTGTACGTAGAATGATTGTTATTGCATTAATATACTGTAACGGTAAGATATGTGGTTGAAGACATTGGGGCTCTTCTTAATCAAGCACGTGTCCCGGAATTAGTCGAACATTTTGTGATAAGAAGTTACCAATGTAATTGAACGTGATTTCAAAATAGTTGCTATAATATCAATGTATATTTGCATCGTCGAATTTGAACACTTATTTGACTATACTAATACAAATGATTTCACATGAAGTAGAATTTACTTAGCCTTGTTTGGTTTGTTGCTTTCAGCAACGGACCAAATTACAGAAAAGTAGAGAAACATATTTTGTTTGTCATACATTATTTTATCTTATTTATTATTATTACATTATTTATTGTGACTTGCGATGCTACGTCAATACGAACATTTATAAGATTCGGTGTTCACTACTAGAGTAAGGAATATCGAATCTTGAAAATATTTGAATTGAGAAGGAAGGGCAACGTAAATAGGCTTACTGCTTATTAATTATAACTAATTAAACAGATATATTAGCCGACTTTCCAAAGCATCCTCCAATAATTTACGTGACATTCTTTTGGTTTAATCTTTACAAGGACAGGATCATCAGAGTGTGCAACAGAAACTACTTTATAATCGATTAATTACAATATTGATTTTTCTCTAGTTGTATCTTCTCAGTATTGTAACTTGTATGCATATGGAGTTTCCGATTAGGGCTTATGGACCTTCTATTCTCATATAGACCAGTATTTACCTTAGCTATTTGTAAGCCCGACATATGTATCTATTGTACTATTGTTACTTCAGAATATAGATCTTCTGTTTCTTGCATATATGTACTTTTATCTTATGTAATTATTCTTAACTTTTATCCAAAGCTTAGATTGTAAAATGATGGTGTTGGTTTCCACTCTTCCCTTTATTTTCAGATAAGGTTTCATTTTCATTCACATTATTACAGACTCAATTCTAATTATCAACCATTGTGGTGAAGGAGCCTTGAAGAATATATTCATGTTCATAATAACATGGAATAACAAAAAGAAAATATGATAAGTAGCTACCAAGAACCTATTTTATTTAATAATCTCGATAATATTGTTGCGGTTCTATAGAGTTTCATAATTTTATTCTAGTTAGGATCTTCCTTGGTTTCATTCAGGTTCAAATTGCTTTAAAACGTTAAAGTGTGACCTTTACATGTACAAAATTGTATATTACAAAGGTGTCTATTTAACACTGCCTCGACGTAACAATAACCTTTAAAATCGCCTAAGTCATCTCGTTAATAATTACGTCATACGGAAATTAATTCATTAATAGCTTCCAAAAATAAAACGCTATGACTTCAGCAGTTTCAGAGCTTCCATTTGCATATACCTACTTCAGGTTCCCTCTTCTGTTACGTATGTACATGTATTACTAATTAATTAGCTGTCTTAATGAAGGGAGTGATAGATAAGAGTTGAATAAATTAATTGACAGCTATTTTAATACGTTATAGAGCCGGAAAAGCGTAAAAAGGGAGATATTCGTAAAGTAGAATTGCTTGATTTACGGCTACTTATGCACGTCGTAAAGTTCTCATCTCATATGGATCGTAAAATTTCATTACTTCATGGAAGCGAACAAAATAAAATCGCAAAAGTTAGATGCATACATGCGTAAACGTCAATTTGGATATTAGAAATCGAAGCTCAATCTATTTTAATACCAAATATAAACTCGGTAGATTATGACCTGGGTATAATATCATAAAATATTTTACTAAATTCCCCGTATTTACGCAAATCAAATCATTGGAACTGACTATTACTTAAAATATAATCCCTACCATTTTCAACTAGAATTTAAAATTATGATCTCCCCTAAAGTGGTCAAATTTAATATCGTCTACAAAAGGTAAGGAGAGTACGTGAAATCTTGCTTGTAGTGCCCACACGATACTAAATATGTATAAGTAGCCAACTTTAAAGCTAAATTTGTCCTTACTAGAAAGTGATACGTGGTCTTATTATTCTCAACTCAATCTATCCAGTACGAAGAAGTAGCGCTGGATAAGTAACTTTAGACTGAAGCTAAAAAGATTTTTCAAGCCACAAAAGATACGTTCCATGCCAGTTACAATTTTTTTAAAGAAAGAGTATTCACTAGGAAAAGAGATCAATTGCTAGAAGCAGCCAAAAGATTTCTAACGAAGTTGTAGTATACCACCTAACTAATTAATTCATTATCTTGGGGTTGGTTACCAACAAACTAGCAGTTGAGCATTATGCTGTTTGTACCACTCCCAAATAGCACTCTCCCTTTCGTTCAAGCACCCCATATCCTTTACAAAGGCCACGTTTTTTCTCAAACAGAGTTTGAGTATTGTCGAGGGCTCCAGCAGATTCTTACCAAAATGCACAGATAATATGCATGGTAGTTTTTTCTAGTAGTTTGCCATCAGTGCGTAAACCAGATACTGGCAGTTTTTCAATTGATTCCTTGTCCAGTTCCTGATCGGTATTAAAGTCGTTATTTTGTGTGTGAAAATGATTTCTGGCGCTATACTATCCGTAGGCATCACTAAGATACTACAACATTTAGAACAAAGGCCTGGAGGAAGTGTGTAGAGTTAGATATAAATAGATAAAGTTATAAATAACCGCTGTAAAAACGAAGTCATTGAGGGCAACAGAAAATAAGTCAGACAATATGGAGGAAAGTGAAATATATAATTAATGGTAAGTTGAGGCGAAGAACTTACTCATTGGAGGACCTCACCGGGACTGAGCCAATCTCGCATGGTCATTAGGGGACCTTCAGAAGACAAGACACCACAATTGCTACAAATTGGGTACGCCGTGAGCATGCTGGTAGGGCATTGTCGGCTTGAGTTGGATCTCCACACTATAGGAATAGTGGAAGATTCTATGTACTATGTACTATGCCTGTTGGAAGGACGAAAATCCGCAAGATGGCCTCTGTGACCGACAAAGGCTGAGCCAGAAGAGTTGTAGGTTTTATCGAGGATACCAATCTGATGGAGTAGATACCTGAGAGGCACAATAAGCCAATATCCGTAGAGAGCAAACGGTAAGTAAAAATATGAAGACGAAATATAACACTCAACAACTAACTTTATGGACAAGACCCAACATGAAAGCACAAGTTAGTAACAGAGTACCAGTGAAAAATAAAATACTGTACCAACTAAACAAAAAATTATAAGTAAAAAAGAAGTAAGATAAAATATGGAGATATTAAAAACAAAAGAATTACAGTGGAACGAGACAGGAACATATGCAAAAGACTGGTGGCGCACAATTACGAAAAGTAAAGAAGAGGCAGCTTCACACGTTTGTACTGATTTACCCGGAAAGAAGAGAATCTAGAATAAGGGATTTAACGAGCGAAGTTTTCAGGAATAACATCGCTTTAAATATTTGAATTCAGTAATAACCACGGGAAAAAAGAACTAAGTGAGGAAAGCTTACAAAATCTAGTTGTTTTTCTAGGTCAAAGAACACAAATAAATACTGTCCATAAATTCGAACAAAAATATATAGCTGACTTCCTCTAAGGACCTATGCAAGTTAGATTTGTTTCGGGTTTCAGTTTCAGGCAGTTATCGAAAAGAGAAAAACAAAAGCGTACGCTTAGGAAGAAAAAAGAACAAGAAATAATGCATAGGAGGATTAGTAGAATAAAGAAATTTTGTAAGAACAAAGAGATTCGGAATTTAATGAGGATATCGGAAAAGAAAATAAAACAATAAACAAAAGGAACTAGTTTAAATGAAACGAAGACCTGTTTCAAGTTAATTGGACACCTGAGGGGTATAAATTCGATGAAGTTGACTCCTTTGCTCACGTTTCTTCTTTCTCATTCCTTTCGGGGGATATTTCGCCTAAATTTTTGGTTCGTCAGGTAGCCTTCGTGGTTACAAGTCAAATTTTTAAATTACCTCAAACTATCGCGAGAATCGAACCCGCGACCTCTATGATCAGCACCTGACGCCTTTCAATATCTTGTTTTGAACAATCAAATTAATGAATAAGAGTCAAGAAACGGTCAAAACAGATGAAAGGCAGCTAAACTTTAGTAAGATTAATATCTATATTGAAAACAAAGCGTGTAGGGAGAAAAATAAAAATAAAAATATGTAGAACAGTTATAAACACTGTTGTGCTGAACGCTAGTGGGACATGCGCACTTAATAATGGTACCTATGATAAGGAAACGGGATATATGGGAGAAATGAATGCTGAGCAAATATCAAAAAGGAGGATCTGTAGAGAAAAAGAACAAATCGTCCATTTATGGAGATTTATTTATTTACTAAGATGGCTTGGACATGTATGGCGTTTAGAAGAGGAATTGCAAGGAAGGTAATAGAAACTAGGATGGAGGACAGAACAAAGCAGGCTGCCTAAAAGCAAATAGATAGAGGCGGTGGAGTGCGATTTCAAATTGCTCAGAATAAATAGAAGAAAATGGAAAGACATTCAAGAAGCCCTAAGTTAAATGGACCCGTGGCATCTGCACTACTTCAGCTAGAGCAGATATCAAGTTTCAAATATAAAGCTCCCTAACTCTTCTGACGAGTTCCATGAGAACATCAGGACAAGGAGGATACCATCAACAAATTTAACCTGCCATTTCACCTATAGTGTCTTTAGGATTTCGGGGTTTTTGTTTACTGTAAATCCATCTCTTGTAAATATAACGTGTATCCAGCTTTAATTGAATGATTTGGAAATGAAATAACTTGCTACTGAAAGCATACCCACTCCTTACGCCTAAGTTTAGTTATTAGCAATTAGTGCAAATAATGGTCATACATAATTTCTGATGAGGTATATTTAGGGCAAACGATGTCAAGCTGTTCGTCAAATGAAATAATGGATATATATGTAGTTCGTGTAAAAACTTTGAAAATCCGTTGTTGTAATTTGAACTGAAAGTTTCAATTATCAAATACTTTTATCAATATTTGTAGGATTGTTTAAAAGCATCCAAATGTCTTTTCCTAAATTTTCTGAATGGTTTGCATTTACATAGGTTTTACAAAAATATTTTGTATAAAACGCATAGCGATTTAAAAATGTTCACAAAAACCATTTGGTAAAGAATTTGTCAGAAAATCTTTTTTATAACTAAGAAGTGACATACATAGCAATATTATATTGAACTAGTAATATTGAATAAATATTGATTAATGTTAACATCTAAATAGCGGAAGCTGTGAAATATTTTTCGCTATACCAGCAAAGTTTTGCTAATGTTCTTGACCTAACTACATACATTTAACAAAATGCACTCTAAGCGAAGGGGTTAAAAAATGTTTAATTGTTACAACGTCAAATTATGAATTTTACAAGCCTGAACTAAATAATGTGAAATTAGTAATTAATGTAATTACAGTAATGTGTTTATCCTCTTTGACATTTCCGTCTATTTCTTTTTGTTTTATCGTTCGTACGTATCTAGTTCATTAAAGAACAATATTTACACGTGAATAGCAACTGAAACAGGTTTCAGCTAGTTCAGGAACGTTCAATACTGATGAAAATTAATTCCTTCTTTGTGGGTTCACGTCGCCGCCGTTCGAACTCGGTCACGGTACGGTTTTATCAAAAATTAAGTTCGCATGAAAACGGCGCAGTCAACTATGTGATTCGCTTAAATGTGAAAGTTTTAATTGCAATTAAGATCGACACTGTAGCGATTTGCAGCTGGGCTCGCCCTCGGCCTGCCTGATATTGATTTCTACAAGTTTTCTCGTTCCTAGGGCTTTGCCCGTGTCATTCATAAGCCAACATTGACTCAACCGTATCTATTATTCGATATCCAAGGGAAATAATTAAGGGAAAAGTTAGGTAACCAGGCATCAAATTGTTTCGCTAAAATTGTTACAGCGTCATTATAGTGCTAATTAAACGGATAATATAGATTAAAAGTTAATCACCTATTTAGATTGTTATCCACACGAATGTTGATTTTTACATCTATCCTTGAATAGAAACAAAAATTGGAACACCTTCAGACAGGAGGCCT
Organism: Chrysina gloriosa; assembly: GCA_038088585.1. Lineage (NCBI taxonomy): Eukaryota > Metazoa > Arthropoda > Insecta > Coleoptera > Scarabaeidae > Chrysina > Chrysina gloriosa. The sequence goes on from CM076090.1 coordinate 23,513,747, forward strand.
TTTGCAAAAGGAGCAAACGGCAAACGTGACAGATACAACTACACTGCAGCTATCGTGCGGATTGGCACACAATACTTTTACTTTGCTTTATTAAATATTTGTGATTTCTGACCATGAGTTCCCAATAACCTCAATTGAGGAGATAAATGTTGTTGCCGGTTGCAGAAAGCAAAAGAAGACACGCCCATGAACTTTATCAGCGGCGATTCGACAATTCTGGATCGCATGCATATGACTGATGACGAATCTTACCGAAGACCTCATGCAGGTGTCCAGAATATCCAACACGTACCTTCTTAGAATGTCGTTCCCTAGCACTTACGGAATACCAAAATATACACAGTGATCCAGAATGATTGACGGTCACGTGACAACTGTATTGTTGTTTTATTATCAAAATTACTTTCCAAGGGGAAATTGATAGTTCAATTAGGATTCGTTTTAATTCGTTTCGATGATCAGCGCCCTCATCATAGGCGTACAGATAAAATTCTCACTTGTTATTTTAGTGCTGATTTTATTAACGTTTTCGTGCAAGTTTTAGAGATTATTCCGATCGTTTTTCACTTATTTTATCACAAACATTATTCTAAAAACGGCGAATATATTGTACTTTGGTAGGTTTACTAACAGAAAAGGTTAATCAGTATTAACTCTCAACTTTTAGGTTACGATGGTTGTCACCACCGATTTACTTGAAGTTCAGCTTAATTCCATATTTGGACAAATAAAATAATAATCGTAGTTACTTGTATCTTTCTTTCATCATTTTCATTCGCAGTTTTTAAGAATTTGATATAAATTTTGTTTTAAAATCCAATAATACAATACATTGAGTGACAAAAGTAAGTCGGTACGCCTATGGAATTCATCGTTAAATGCATACATATGGAGCGGCAAATATCATATTAGTATAGAGAGGCACACGTCAATCATTCTGTCATCACTGTGTATATGATAATATGGCAAAAATCTTTCACGACAAATTAGTAAAACACATTTATCAATTGAAGAATTTGATTACTGATACAGCTATTCAGCACAATGGGCCAGACATGGATTAGATAAACCCCAAGAAAAAGAAAAGATGTTTTAAAAGTACCAATCCAAGGATACAAAAAGCCATTAAGTTTTGGAGCAGTGAGCTAGGCACCAGATTCTTAAGAGAAAGTCCTAGATGCAAGTAACCTTCAAATAGCTTATGATAAAAAACTTCGAAAATTTCTTATTTTTCTAGAAACTAAACGTCGTTGGAATGTTGAGACAGCGCGTATCATTCCGGATTGTGAACTCAACTACTGTATTAATACCTCACAATTTACATGAGAATATTACTTTATTAACATTAAGAAAAAGTAACCATTGGAAGAATGTGGAAGATGAGGAAGAATTTTTTATCTTCAGACATTAATTTCTTTCCAAATGAGATTGGAATAGTGAGTTTCGACATCATCTTGGCATAACACCATTTTTACTCTAATAATATAACATAATAAACTCATTTTAACCGTTTCTGCAGTGGATCATTGACGTCTCCAGTTGCAAACAGTTTGTCTCAGTCATAATTGCTTGGCCTCTGTAATAATCTTTGGTGTTAATATGAGTACATGTAGTGTACGAAATGATTTTATGATGACTAGAGGACTCAATAAACTTAAAATGTAGCCACTATCTTCCCTATACATTACAATGCAATAATCAGTGTTTTCAGTACATGCAACCGCATTCGAAAATTCTTAATAGAACTTAATAGACCCTTCTCCGCCCTAGTTTTAAACTCGTAATGAAAGCCATGAAATGTCAAATAATAATAATAATAATAATAATAATAATAATAACAGTAATAATGATCATAATCGTAAATTATCGGATTGTTTATCGCGAAGCAGGGATTTACAGGATCACGTAACTTGAAAATTTTATTAGAACCATATTACATAAAAATTCTAATCCACATCATTTAATTTTGAAAGTGTTTTCAATCATTGTAATGCCTAAGCAGTAAGGCGAACATAAATAACGAATTTTATTGCGCGTTTAATTGAAGCTCAAAATTGAAGCTGGGTATCTAATTTCAATTTCATTACCAAGCATTGTAATAAATTACATGAACAATATAATGGTTCATATTACACGACACTACCATTATATTACGTCCAGGAAAGCAATTAATTAAAAGAAAACTATAAAGGTACGTCAGTTGCAATATCTAGTATATTATAAGAGTCCTTGTGAATTATGACCTCTTCTTTGGACGTGATGTGCAATGAGACGTGAAATTGCTTTTGGACATAAGCCATACGTGCAACAGCTGTTGAGGTGTTATGTCAACAAAAATAAGTCGCCGCTAGGAACGAGGATTAATTACATAAAATGAAGGCGAGCGCCACGCGGGCGAATACAAGTAGAATTCGAATTTATATCCTTTGATATCAGTGTACGATTCTAAGTAACTTATTTGTCGTATATTATGCGCTATAACAGACCAGAAACATCCCCCAATTTGGATAATGACAGCGAAACATTAATATGCACCTAAGTACACTCCTTACATACTGTGAGTCATTTGTTTGATGTGGTAAATGGGAGCCTTTCGGACATGCATGTAACATTCGCTACATACATAATTGTTTGTGTTTATGTTTAATTTCTTTTAATTAACTGCATAGATCGGATTGCCATTATATCAGTTAACTAAAACAGTTAAAACGGTTTTATGCAGTAAAAATTGAACAAACTTGGGAAAAAGATAATTTTGTTTATTAGAATGGCCTTTTCACCATGTTAGTGCAAGTTTATAAATTGGCCTTGATAAATTGCTAGTTTTTTAGAGTAAAGGATTTGCTAGCCACCATTTTATTATTTTCTATATTACGAAATTTTGGATTTTATATGTGACTTTATAACATTAAAAAAGTAACCATTGGAAGAATGTGGAGGATGAGGTAGAATTTTTTATCTTCAGACATTAATTTCTTTCCAAATGAGATTGGAATAGTGAGTTTCGACATCATCTTGGCATAACACCATTTTTACTCTAATAATATAATATAATAAACTCATTTTAACTGTTTCTGCAGTAGATCATTGACGTCTCCAGTTGCAAACAGTTTGTCTCAGTTATAATTGCTTGGCCTCTGTAATAATCTTTGGTGTTAATATGAGTACATGTAGTGTATGAAATGATTTTATGATGACTAGAGGACTCAATAAACTTAAAATTTAGTAATCAGTTGGAGTACTTTTAATATACTCTTGCACTTTGTAAAGCATGCCTCGAATATGGTGCTCTATATTTTGCGGTATAATTTCAAACAATCAAAATCTCATTTTGCATACTTTGGAAAGGTAATGGATTCAACCTTCTGCCTATCAGATCCCATACATATCGATGAGGAAAGATTTGGCAACCTTGGAATAATGATGGTATCACCTTGACGAAAGAACCTTCCAGTGAGAGCTGCAATGTGAGACCCAGCTCCACTTTGTTGGAAAATATCGTTTTCTAGTTCTCGCAGGTAGGACAATGTGGCGGGTTCCAAGACGTTGTCAATGTAACCCTGGGCATGAATGTTTCTTTCCAGGAATTCTATTGGGGACCAACTTTAGATTACCATACATTATTGCACCTGAAACGTAATATTGGAGTTCCTACTTCTCTCCGCGTCTTCGGCGATCTACATCAATCGTTGATCCTTAAACAGAATCCAGATTAGTTGCTAAAAAACACCTTTCCCAAAATGCCATTCCTGACTCCACTGGATACGATCTCGTCACCATTACAGCCTTGTTTGTCTATGCGTTTTAGTTAATGACAAGGCTCTGAGTTGTTGACTAGATTGAAGTTCTTAGGTAAATAGAGCTCATACTGAGTTGCTGTTCTGCTTCATCTACCCATTAATTACCAATTAATCTGGTGGTACTTAAACGGCCGTAAGAGCTTTTACGCTCAGTAAACATTTCTCATGGTCTAATGACTAATTGATGAAGATTTGGCCTACACATGTTCGACCCACCAAGTTCGAAATTAAATTCTGAACGTCTTTTTCAACTTTTTAAACTTGTTCAATTAGTTCGTTTGGTTCAACAACTTTTCGGACTAGTACTGTGCCTCTAACGTAGCTATAACACTTAGAATCCACAGATATTTTCGCTAGAAAACACGTTTCACCCGACATGATACACATAAGTATCCTGGGCAAATATGGAATATGAGGAGTCATATCGAAATATATTACATTGTGAAAGGGAGAGATGACTCATCATATAGCATGTTTGCCCAGTTTATCTATGACCTTCGTGTACCTGTTTTTCTTTCCAAATAGTCCGACAACTATTACAATGGATTTATAGAGATTTATGAAGACATACATATTTTTAATCTACATTTAAATTTTTTTTTTGGATCATTCTTCTAGGGCCTAGTGCCACTACTATTGAACAGAATAAGCCGTTGGAGTGTATGCTATAGAGTGTGCTAGAGATCATATTCTTATGAATAATAATAAATCCTATTATACCACAGAAAAGGCCATTGGCTTCGATTTACCATGAATTACAGATTTTTCAGGCCATCAGCTGGAGGATTGAAGGTAGTATGGCTAAGAACTATGCTTCAGCCACCAATTGTTACCTTAGGAAATAAATACTAGGGATTGATTATCTCGGGCAAAGTGCACATGCAGTTCTAAAAAGCTGAATCGATATTATGGGTGGTGTGCATATCGAACCCACCACCTGCGAGTTTGTAGTCGAGGGCCGCAAATTTTGAGGTACTACAGACCTATTCTTATGAATACTAATCATTAATATTAGTAACACCACTTCTAGGAACAAAGAACATCTATATGTATTTCCACCACTAAATGTTCGTTTCTAATAAATATCTTGTTACTCAAATGATTATATCTTCGCCGCAACAAGCACACGAACATAAGCATACATGAATTTCATGTTTAGTTATGGAAGTCCCATCGCTTCAGATAAGTGTTATACCTTCTGTGACTTTGAACAATAATTGGATGTATATTATAGTCACAGAGCAGTTTTATATTGCCCTTGCTATGTTGGCCTTTGTTATATGCACGTGAAAATGGTCTACAAAAATTGCATTATAATTACTACCTTTGATAAATAGCAAGAGGAAGGAAAAAGTATAAAGTTGCTTTCATAAATGACTATACATCATTCATTTTACAGGTTTAAAACTTCCAGCAATGACAACATCGTTGACCTCATGGCATCGATTATATCAATTACATGAAAGCCGGTATTTATGGTGATAATTGCTTAAATGTTATTTAATAAGCTGCTATGGTCATCATTTATATTGAGGTAATAAGAAAATTTTAAATTAGTTTCAATAAATTGGCTGGTGTGGTGTATAGTAAACTTAAAAGCTTTGAATCGATTATGATTAAATAAGTTTAATTTTACTGAAATACTTGATTCAATATATTGTTTCCCACTATTTGAAATTTTACAGTTCATAATTTTCCGAGTTCTTAAACTTGAAAAATCTAAAAATAAATTATTACGATAGTTAAATATAATTTTTGCATATGCCAATAATCCGTAGGAAATCTTTGGTTAGGTTTATTTCTCCAATTTTTCTCTAGTCCTTGAACAAAACTGTTAAGGTTTGAACAAAGATTTTTTTTGCATGTAGGGATACATTATTGCGGTTTTATGCTATCCATATGCATGCTTATTCAATCAACGATTTATATATGTATATATTCACACACAGGTACTAAAACAATTTTAACTATGTGCTGCCAAAATTAATCTTACACGCTTAAAGTGTAGTATTCACAAATTATAACCAGCTAGTTATATCTGATTTTAAAGAAATTAATTTAAGTTGGACGAGGGCCATCTGTGTACGAGACAGCTGCCGAGAATATCAAATAAACAGAGCTTAAGCACCGCTGTCACCGAGTATTAATTATAACCGCCATAGAGATATCTATCCAACATCAGTAACAATATTGATACATCGAAAACGAAACATTTGGACGAATGCATTGCGATTTGGTCAGCCATAAATAAACTACAATAACCAGAAATAAATGATGCAGAAAAACTATGCGTATACGACGCGGAGCCTATTTTTGAACGTTAAAAAAGAAAGTTTGTCACGTTCGCTGCCAGATCAATAAGTTCATTGTATTATGCATAATTGCAGAGAGTGTTTCAAGAAAAATAGTAACTAATTTTGAAGAATCGTAGTAAAAAGATTATGGGCTAAAAAGTTGATGGAAATACCCGCTTAATTTTAAAGAAGGGCGTAATTAAAACTATTTTAAGCATACGAAAAAACAACAAAATATTATCAAGAACACGCAAGTGTCATTTTGATGTATTTACTAATACCAAAGCGGTCGAAATAAGTGTTTCTCAACGAGGGCGATATCGCCCCCATGTGGGTGTCTTTCCATGTTTTTCGAAATGAAGGAATGGATACTAGGTACGTAACGGTTTGTATTGAAAGGGGCGGTGATTTGTTAGAGCTTAAGAAACCCTGATCTAAGCTCAGTTTTCAAAAGTTGCAACACTAAGATTTGATTGTGGTCTTTTTAACATTCTATAATAAGGGCGTTCAAAATGCAAGGGACCAATTTATCTGTTGCGTCTATTTTTCCTTGTATACATTTAGCTTTACATTCATCACTAATGAGTGAAAAGCGAAGTAAAAGAAAAGTGTTGCAGCTAAAATGTGTACATTCTCGTCGTAGTGAAAGTTTATCAGTCAGGCATGGGCAAACTTTTTTGTAGAAGTTTTATGCTGCGAGTAATCTTGAAAAATATACATTTTTTGTAGTATCCTTATGATTCATTATGAATTAAGTTTAGACGGGCCGTGCTAATATGCAACGAAGGAATTCAGTAGCGGGCCGGACAAATCTTACTCGAGGGCCGCATGTGGCCCGCGGGCCGGAGATTGCCCATACCTGGTTTATCTATAAAAAATGCTGTGTACACATACATATGTAAATATGTATTATCTAAAACTATAGAATAAGAATTTCTGACGTGTAACGATGATGTATCATTTAATGTGTTATAAAATATATATAAAATATTTCTGTCATTTTTAAAATGAATGACGAAAAGAGTCCACGCAACTTATTAAAGGATAGAGTTAGTAATTTACCTAATCCTCACGTTTCAGCTCCCTTGTTATCTCAGGCTACTGTTTTATACACATTTATCTTATCTGCAGCTTTCTTCTATTTTTCTAGGTATCTGATTTGTATGTTTTCAATATTACTGTTTGCCTTTTGTGGTGGTCCATATTTCAGAACCAAAAGCACCAGCTTAAAAACACATCACGGATTACAAGAATAATATTACAGTTTAATTTGGCATTGGAAAGTGTAATAAGAAAAAGTGGTACAAACAGGAAAGGTACCATATTTAGCAGGAGTCACCAATGCTTGACTTATGCCACCGATGTGGTCCTAATAGCAAGGAATGGACGAGAACTGGAAGAGATAACGAAGCAACTAATGGAGGCGGAACAAATACGCCTAGAGTTCAACACTAAAAGGACGAAATTTATGGAAATAAAAAATAAATGAAGAAGTAGAAGGTTTTATGTATCTGGGAGTCTGATGAACAATATATGCCAAGAAGAAATAGAGGTGGACTTGAGGCAATAAATGCGCAGGTGGTTTAAGTAGAACTATAAAATCGAAAACAGTATCAAGGAAAACAAAAGTGAGGATCTGCAACTATTTTGAGACCCACTCTAACCTACGCATTTGAAACTTGGATAATGTCTAACAAAACAAAACAAAAGCTAGAGATTTGGAAAGAACTCTCGGAGGTAAGCAGACCGAGCTAGAATGGAAACGAAGGACAAACGCAGAACTCTATGAACTGTTTAACGACGCAGTAGTTAGCAACACCATCAAGACAAGAAGAATGCAATGGTTTAGGCATTTAGGAAGAATGGACACAGAGACGCAAAAGACGTAGCATGGATGGCATCAGAGGGTAATAGAAAACGGGGAAGACCTAGAAAATGCTAGACGGAAGCTATGAAGACCTAAAGGAGAAAAAATCCAGAACTGGAAGGAAAAGACAAAAAATAGAAGGAATTGGAGAGAAATCGCGAAGCTGTGAACCTAAATGGTCTGCATACAGCCTATATAGCATAGCAAGGTTATTAGACATTGTATCCTTGTTGTGTGCATTAGTATTACTTTTTTCGCCAGAAAAACAGTGGCATTGATCAAAACCGTATTCTTTACTAAAGCCGTTTTTTCTAAATTGGTTTCTAACACTGAACGAAAACTTCGGTCAACCAGTTTCGAATGAACCTAATTAACCAAATAATTCGTAGTAGCTGTGAGTTCGATTCAGTTACAATCGGCATTCGAAAATGAGTATTTGAGATTCTTTTCCTAGGGTAACAATAGGAGTTGACAGTAGCTAGCAATACTACCTTCAATATTTTAGTTGATGACCACAAGTTGGTAATCCGTACTAAGCTGAATTGTAGGAATTGATATTTATTACTATTATTATTACGATCACAAGAGAAGATATATAGTGAACGGATGGTTTATAGCACTAAATAAGAAACACTAACAAACCAAGTTTTGTATATCTGAATATAATCCAAATATACTTAAAATTACGTATTGGAACATGTAACACGTAATGCCTATTGCCTACATATATGTATATAAATACAAATATACATACCTATATACATACTTCCTGAAAGATGCTGAACAAAACGACTCGCATGCCGTCTATTTAGCACTGCTGCAACACAAATTAAATCTCTTCTTTTTGTCTCTATTTTTAAAGTTCACTAATCTCTTCTTTAATAAGAAGTGGGAATACACTACTAATATAAAAATCTATTCCTGAAATTGCTACCAAAGATACTCTAACCAACGCAATATTATTCAAATCTGGTGAATGAGCTGCCCAGGGTAAGCATTTAACTTAATTTTCGTACTCGTCAAATGCGTCGATAGAATAGGAGCATAGTCATTCTGGAAGATTATGTCATCATTTGGAAAAAATGTATGGGATGGAGTTGGTTACTTAAAATATCCTGATTGCTTTCAGCTGTTACTTTTCCTTTTAGAACAATTATCGTATCCAAAAAAAAAAAAAGCTTGACAGTGAGTTTGAAGCAGTCAACATTGCAGCAATCATGCTACAATATCCAGCCATACACAAGACCGCAAATGGAACAAACCATGAAACTGAACTTATAAGACCATATCACACGTTTTCATTTTTCTGGGTTCCATGTTTTATGATCATTGCGCCACTCTATACACTGTTTTATGTTTTGTCAGGTAAACGCCGCCGCTCTTACCATTGGCCTGTGTGCAAAGTACTCTTCGAACATGTAATCCACACATTTGTAATCGACACTTCACCGGTTCATAGGTATAAACGTCACGCAAACTATCAGACTTATTGTTGTTAATTAATTATTCGCAGAGCCCCAAAAAACTTAAAACAGAAAGTGAAGACAGTCGAAAAGCAAATCAAGAAGTCGGTTTAACTATGAATAGGTCAGAAATCATCATAAATGAAGCTGTCTAAACCGCGGCTAGCACCAAAACACACTGAGTTTTTTTGCTCCTTATGCGCCGGCTTTTGATCTACACCTAAAAAGTTGCGTGACTCTCCAGACTCCTCAAATGACTAGTTGCTTAATGTGTTACAATTATCGGTTAAACACGGTTAAAGCCAATCACACGAGCATCCTCCTAGGCTTTCCGTCCTTCATAACCAAAACGCAATTGACCGTTGTAATGGGATACGGTCTCTCCGGGTCGAGACATACTAGGCAAACCACCAATAGATTGTCCCGCTTCTCACCCCTCAAGAGTGCAGCTTCAGCGAGTTGCAGTACATGGGCCTTGAGAGAGTTGATTTTCAGGTCTCCCTGCAGTTAAGTTATGAACAAACCATGGGACAGACGCTATTCTCCGCAAGGTTTTACTCTGGAGGCACTCCAACGCCGTAAGCTGAGGATGTGAGCTTATGGCTTCTTGACGACGCCAACACGTTGACGGAAGATCCAATATCACAGCGAGGTATTTAGTCAGCGCGCTCCACAGCCGGGTTCCTGCATTAAAGATGTGGTGATGAGGGGGAGGGGGGACGCTTGTGAGTAAAAAGTACCGCCACATACTTCTCCTCGTTGTTTTGGGCCCCCTGGCCCTGACACATATTAGCATATATAAATATAGAATGTATAGCTTAGATATATAAATTAACTCGTCGTGCCGTACCGTGTAAACTGGTGATCTGTATTGACGTTTGGCTTGAGCAACTTGTTCCTGAGTCGAGATAAAGTTACTGATTCTGCAATCTTAGATAGATCGGACAGAAAGCTGATAGTCTTGCGGGTACACGGAGACATCGATAGAGGCAAGAAAGATCAGAAATCGTGATTATTGACAAACTCGCCAACAGACCAAACATCGGAAAAATTATGATACGGGAATTGTCTACAAGCCTAATCCTAGATGCTGTTTTATATAAAAATATTCGACTGAAGATATCAACATATCTAAATATTGTTTATGAATTCTGTGAAGCAGGCATGATAAATGCAAAATACGTGGAACTAATATTTTCAGAGCATTTCATGCCTTTCTCATATAAGGAACGCATCGTTTAGAAACATGAGCACGTTGTGCCGATGAACTGTCTAAGGCCAAGGTAGTGTTAAGGAAATATATATAAATAAATATATATGTAACTGGAGGCCCTGTGCCCTATCAAGATATCTTCTTCTTAATCTTTTACCCTTTCTACCTTTCGGTGTAGGGGTTCGGAGCCACCGAGCCGTATATGTAGACGCATATACCGTACCGCTCCTGGCCCACCCAGTGGCATTTCCTTCATTTTTCGCAGCTTATTAGAGGTCCAGATCCATTTTTCAGGATTTTAAACTGCTACACTCTGCCGCTACCGGGTCTCGAACGCCGGCCCTTCGCACTGTGAAGCGCGAGTTTTACCACTCAGCCACTGAGGGGTTCCCTATCAAGATATACTGAGTTAAATTAATAAGTTTTAGATGCTTGGTTAGTGATGTGCCTGCAAAATCAGGTTGTAATGATACAAACTAGCTAAACCTTACAATTTCAGACTAACGTTCCTGCAGTCTATTGATATCCAAATCTTCTTGTCTTTCATGCGTCTTTGAACTTAATCTACTATGGATTGATAAGCTCTGTTGATATAATTTTTCTTCAACATTGATTCGTTCAGTCAGCATTGTCGATTGGATGCTGATAAATGTTTTCAGCAACGGAGCTTCTGAGATGGCCATTTTCTGTTCGACTGCTTTTTTATGCTGGGTTTCTTCGCTGTATTAAATAACAGAATACTTTTCTCGAAATTCACTGATTACTCACAGACTTCACAAAAGAAGCATCGAAAAATCACAAGAAAAATGTCACTTCCAAACTCCTGGAACTGAAGATTGCACTTTCGGCATTTTGTCAGAAATGATCCTTATTGCGAAAAGTTTAAAATGAAAACAAATGAAAAATCACTTAATATAGAAAATTTATTTACGCGGCATCTTTGATAAATAATACCCATGTCTTTACTGATCAAGAGCTGTTCTTTAAGAGTGGATATTTACATAATGCAGGCACAGCAAAGGACAATACAAATATCGTCACATTGATATACAAATAGTAACTAGAAAATGTATATTAGGTTGTAATAATGTTCAAAAGAACATAGTTTAGGTGAAAGTTTATTTTATTACATTTGGTGCCATAAACCGGATTGCCACATATCGACATTAGGTCCTTCGATTTTGGAAAAAATTGACTTGTCTCCCACTAATGTAACGAGCTTGCGAAATTTTATATATTGCAAGAGAATGATACTAACCGTCAGTGCAAAATGTTTGCAAAACCTTATAGGTAGATAGTATGCATATTACTGAGTTGCACATTATATTTTTTAAGTGAAACAGTTATTCCTTACCTACTTATTGCACTACCACCCGCACTAAAACCTAAATATTTAAATGATAAAAGATCCCTTAGAAATACGCAGAAAATTAAAAAAATGCTTTTTGGTATACACGTTATAGATTATGGGAATGAGTTGTGTAAGTAACACATTTATTTAGTAATATTCAAGTAATTAACGTAATAAAATGGAATATTCTGTGAACTATAGTTAAACCAATGATGTTAATTCCATGAAAAGCAAAATTGATGACGCTTGCATCAGCCCCATATTGCTGGTGATACTTAATTTCCCCAGTTTTACACTGATGATGAAAACTTAGGTGTCCAAGTACGTATCTGGAATTATTTCCGAAAGATGTAGTAAGGGTAATTTTATTGCTTGTAGTTATATACATATAATCACAAACCCTCTATGTACCCATTGGGTGTAAGGGTAGGTACATTTATGCTAACTGTTGTTGTAATATCAGTTTTAGGGTACGTCAAATGTGATTGTCCTATACCTACATATTCTGTGAATTTTTCTTTATTCTTCCCAGCGGCACCATCTTTATATTCAGAATGACTTTCTTGTCATAGTGTTCAACTTTGTGGCTAAAATACGAGTTTTTTAGAATTAAAAATCACTGAAACCAGTCTCATAAAGCGGGACTATTAAGATAAAGTTCCTATTTTTCGTTTTGTTTGTTGATTACATTAAAAATAATTTTGAGTTATTTTTACATCCATAGCTTTCTTTAGTATAGGCGTGATGAAGTTATGGGACAACATCAATATCAATATTGTTCAGTGGAACCCGCAATCGGCTTTAGCAAAAAGAAAACTTTATATATATATTATTATTTTCTCACCAAATTGATATTGCACTTGTCAGCGAAACATGGTATAAACCTAATTCCAACGTAAATCTAAAACTCCATAATATCCGGGATAATAGGAAGGGCGGGTATAGTGGTACATCTATTTTATTAATAAGTGTTTTAATTTAACAGGGATTAAATTTCAAAACAAACTTAAAAGTAAAAACGTGTGTGGAGCTCTAATTCGTCACTAAAGCTATCTTTTGTATCTACGAGAGAAATATCCTAGATTAACTTGTAGATTCCCACAATTTAGTGGTTTAAAACGACGAATCTAAAACCAAAATTACTAGACCAAATGAAAATAAATCTTTTGTTTATATAACATTTTCGACGTCCTATTCTTCGGATTATTTTCCTGTCCTTATTAATTTAAACTATAACGTCATTGGCGGTACAACTACTTATCCTATCTAGCATACGGAAAATTAATCCATCCAAAATACAGTTGTTCCAAAATTATTTGGGAAAATACTTTTCAGCAATGGAACATTTTAGTATCACTAGAAAAGGAAGCGATTGTTCTTGTACGAAATTTGATTGTTATTAATATATTTAAATCTGCATCTCATGCCTTCAGTGTGAGAAAACCAGAAACTATTAGGAACTAAGGAAAACCGCCCCCGAAAAATCAAATTAATAATGGGGATGATAATCAATACAAATGGGTTTCAGATTTTTTAGTAAATTGATCCCTATGCATGTTGCAAAGAGAATTATGTTTGTAAAGATATAAATGGTACTATTTTCGGTCCTTTACTTATGGATCAACTAACATGCGCTTACTAATTAAACGATAGTGTCCCCGGGCATTAATAATATTATATAGTCGTATCAAACATTTTCGTGTAGAAGTTAAATATTTATTACTCTTAATTTATATTGATATGTGAACTAATGGAACTGTTATTCCTGACCACAAATCATTGTCGTGGATTTAGTAAAAACATTTTTATTAGTAGTCGAAATGACATTATTGCTGTACACTTTTTTGGGCATTACTTTCATTTATAGTGTATATTAGGATTATTTGTATTGTCTGTATTGCATTATAGTGGCGGATGGGCTTTGATCCCGTAAAAGCCTGAACAGAAAACGTACTCTATGTATTAATTTTAAACCTTATTTCTTGAGGGGACCTATCGATTTAATCCAGTCAAAGCTCGTGCCTCAGTACAAACAAATCCATGACTGGTCTATCGAATTAGGTTTAAAGCTTTTCAATACCATATCTTTCTTATTCATAACCATATTAGGAGAAGAGTGTTATATTCTAGAATTTTAATCAAAACACAAGTTAGATTTAAAATTTATTTGGAATTGAAATGATAAAAGTACAAGTAAATTACCATAGACTTTAATATTATCCTATAATTTTAATTAAATTGTAAAGTAACTTTGATGGGTCCTTTGATATGTCGTACTAAAGACATGTCTACTGGTGTAACATAAAAATTTTGGAAAACTAAGGAAATAAGTGTGAAGCCTTAAAATGACAAAAGGATCACCTAATTTATACAAATTATTTTTTAGAAAGAATTCGATACTACGGTACAATACAAGCTTTCTACACTTGCGACAATTTGATTTGAATTATGTTATTATCCCGACCTCGGACCACTTGATCCTTATTAGGTCTATTGAGTCAACGGCTTTGGACGCCGAAACAATAAATGAAAAATACAAACAACTTGATTGGAGCACCAGGATGTTAAGTTTTAAAATCTCCAACTGCTACTAATTTGCAGTATTGTCCACGACTACGCATGTAATCCCCTTCTATTTGTTTTTTGAAACCAATTAGAGAGTTGTTTACAAACTTGTAATTCATCAAAAACATCTATTTTCGCTGTGGGGGTTCGGTCATGTCATAGTACTGCATACATAAACAAGAAAATCAGCACTGGTTTATTACACTCTCCCGTGGAATTTGAATAATTGTGTGTTTTGACGACGAGGTAACACTCTGAATCATTATCCTGTCCTCCTCATTTCCCATACCACAACAGAGTAGTACTTTGGAAAGAAATTGGACGACTTTAATATGTTCACCTTGTCCTACATACATATGTCTGTCTGTGCTATCATCATTTAAAATCAACATTTTTAAATTTCATCGAAATTATATCGAATAATTTACAGTATCTGGTAGCTACGGCCATGAATTCTTTATTTCTCAGTTCCTGTTGAAACTATCTATCTAATCTATATAGGAATTTACACGTTCTACGAAAGCTAGAATATACGCATACTACGTTAAGGAGTAAGAATTTAAGATCTGGACTATTTCCAGAGATGATAAGTTGCCATTATCAAAACAAGTCATATTCGTGGATTATGTGGTTTTCACATCAAAGGCACACAAAATTTACGATCTCATTTTACAAACAGATTTTTATAACAGCTAGTAAAATTTATTTATAACGTCTACACACCGTGTAAATCATTGTCTTAGCGAATCATGTTAGAATAAAATTTATATCGAAAGCAGCAGATAAAGAAATGGTCGGTATATGTGTTGGTATTACATATGTTGTCCAAATTTTAGACGACAATTGTTGATTCTATTCAATGCTTAGATGACTTACGAAGAAGATAATACGTTCTAAAAAGAAGGTTTTGAAGATATGCGAGAAAATTGCAGAAAATAAAATAAAGTGTTACATGCAGTTATTTAATTAATTAGTAACACTAACTATTATGTAAAACATATAAACAGAGTGCGTTTAGAGAAAAAGTAAACGTTCAAACCTTATTTAATTCTTATCTTTCATGTTCATTATGTGTAAAAGCTTACCTAATAAAAGAGAGGATAAATTCAGAGTTGCGTTTGCATCTTTGCAGAGTTAATATACATCTCAAAGGTACATATGAAACAAGTAACAAGAAATAAAAACAAACAGAAAGCGTTCTGATATATGTACTTTGCTTAAAAACTCAGTTCTACAGAAACATTCAAATCTGATTTATACTGAATTATACCTTTCCGATATAGATTATTAAGATCAAGCTAGTAGGATCTAATTTAATTGCTAACAACTCCGAATTTCAAATAATAACTGATGAATGAAGAAAGCTACTAAAATTCAAAGAAAACGATGGAAAGAAGTATCTCTATATCTTGTATTTTATTTTTAATATAATAGTCCTTTAATGTACTGTAGTCTACTTCATCTTAATGTTTAAATAAACTTTGATTAAAATATTAAATTTAACTGTGGACGATATTGGAAATAAGAAGGTATTTGTTGTATTTGAGCAGTAAAAAGCGAAAACAATTATTATGAATATGAAACTAAATACAACAACTATGATTAGATATAAAACACTGAAAATTGCATTGATTCCCTTATCGCACAAATAATTACCTATTCAGAGTATGTGCTTCAACAGCAATGTTGTCTACAGCCTCAATTATCTCTTAATCTCTCGCAATATATACTCCCCTTTTGAATATAGGCATTTTCATATCTCTCCACTTACTTTCATCTTTCGTCTGTTAAATAGAACTGTGATTTTTGTGTGCGAAAATACACGGTAATAGCTACAAAAGAAGACAGACTAGGAGGGAGAAGAAATAAAGTTTATAGCATTTGAATACAGAAGAAAAACAATAAATAAAACAAGGAAGAAAACAAGGAAACAAGTGAAAATTATAAACTGAAATCGATTCTATAAACATGAAATGGTGTTATATTAAAGTGAAAAGTGTACAGACTAAATCCTAAATAAATAACTAAACCGCAGAAGAACAAGTGTTTGGACGACGTCTGTAAAAAGATGCTAAATACAAAACAGACACGACAAGAAATGATTACATACTATAGAGACAAATGCGATGAAGCACAGACATAAACAAAGAGAGTAGAGGGGTAGTGAATAAGAGAGAGCAGCAATGAATTTAATAAATAATTGAGAATGCGTAAAGTGAAAACAACAATAGCTCTATCAATTCATTACAATACATAATAGAAACATTCCAATAATGAAGCACTATAGGACGCTGAGGAAGTGAAATAATAGCGTCGAAATGAATGAAAACTGAACTTAATAATACCAAGTTTCAAAAAAGGGAACTCAATGCATAACACTGCTCAATCCAGATTGTAAAGACACTAGCGTTTTTAATATCTATCGAAACAGAAATGAGTGATTATCAATATGGATACACATAAAAGATTCCCAAGATGTACTATAGACATACTGGGCAAAACTATAAAAATGTATTGAAAGCAATATATGTATAGATATACTAGATATGGATATTTCTGGATTTAAAACTAGCGTTCAAG
Organism: Chrysina gloriosa; assembly: GCA_038088585.1. Taxonomy (NCBI): domain Eukaryota; kingdom Metazoa; phylum Arthropoda; class Insecta; order Coleoptera; family Scarabaeidae; genus Chrysina; species Chrysina gloriosa. Next base: position 23,530,880 of record CM076090.1, read on the forward strand.
AGGACGTAACCAAGAAATATTCATGAAGATAATGAGAATGATAATGAAACAATCCGGATGCAAAATACTTTCTGCAGAAATCACCAAAGAATTTGAGTTTAATATTCGAATACATCAAAGGGACGTCCTGTTGATATTCAACAAGGCGGAATTGTATGTAAGAATATTTCAATAACAGTATATAGTATAAAACTGCGTTTACAAATAAAAATATACAGGTGACCTAATTATAATCTGATAATGACGAAAACAGTTTAGCCAAGATATTAAAAAAATCAATGATAAAAGAACTGGGAGGAGATTAAAAATAAATAACGATAATTTCAAATTTGTCTAAATCAAGATGCTGCCAAAAGGGTGCTTCTCATAAAACTCATAAGAGTCATATAAACCACCTCCAAACTCCAAAACGGAAAAAAGGGATTTGATGGCAGCAAAGTCAAGGAAAAAAGTGGTTAAAAGGAAAAGTATTTGATAGATTGGACAAGTTCTTTTCAATACAGCAACATACGACAAGCTGCTTAAGAAAGCTCGAGAATATAAAATGATTACTCCCTCTGTACTGTTAGAGAGTTCCATAATCATTCTTGCAAGCCTTATTAGCTGGAATTTTCATATTTTTTATGTATTTTGTTAGACATTGCCTTGTCTACAAAGAGGATATAGAAATGCCATATCCGTGGGCTTTCTCAATTATCTGTTACGATATACATACATATCCATAGTGAAACTTCGTTTTCTAGAATCTTGTTCGCAATCGTTTCTTGTGTTCTCTGTGTGTTTCTTGAACTGTTTCCTTAGAAGAGCCGTGAGTATATTGTGTACTGTTTGGCAACATAATTCGTCTATATGTACTTGTTTGCGTTTAGAGGGCTTCTTTTTATACGTATATCAGTTTTAACCCTCCGCTTTCTGGCTTTTTCTTTCCAAATTTACTGTAATAAATTGTAGATTTATTGGTATAATTCTTCTCCTCCATTTCTGATTAATTCGTTTATGTTATTTGATCCAGCTGCTGTTTCCATTTGCAGGTAGTTCGCAGAAGGTTTTCGGTGTTGGAGTCGTTAGATAATATTCCATTGATATATGTATAATTCTGTAAAACAGTTTTTCCATGCTTTGGCTCTCTGTTGGTAGGTTTCCGGGTATAGGTTTGTATTTTTAGGCCTTCGATCAGTTTTCTATTGTCTTCACTATCAGTTTTGATTTCCTCTAATAATGTCTTAATCTACTCTGTTCCTCTATTTGCAGGTCTTATAAGATTCTCCCTTTTTTATTTGTACTCTGTCCAGTACTAATCTTCCTTTCTTATTCTTATCCACTTTTGTCTTGCTTCTCTGTCTTTCATCTTCTGGTACTTGGTTTGTCTTAGAACTTCGTCCGCAGTTTGGATTATACTCATACGTAGGTTCTTTAATTAATTATGTTTTTTTTTGTTTATGACTAATATGATTTGTGTTCGCGTCAGCTCCTCTGTATGATCGCGCACCGTGTATTATTTTTACCATTTATTCGATAAGTATGATGAATTTTACTTCCATCATTTCTTCCAGGAATCATCCAAATTATTTTATGCTTTTACTATATTTGAATGTTGTATAGAAACATATTTATTGTTGTAGCTGCCAGCATCCAGGCAGTCGCCTTCCATTGTCACTGTCATGTAATGCCTCCTTTGCTGCTACATTTTCGTCATATTCTTCTGCCACCATTGCCTATTATAAATAGTATACCGTTCCTCTGTATGTTTTGGTGTAATTTTTACGGTTTTCTGTAGAATTACATCTTCTTGAGTTTCTTTCTATTGGGGCTTGGGCGTCTATTATGGTTCAATTTGCTTGTATGCTTTCTACGCTCAACCAGGACAATCTACCGCTTACTCGTCAAAATTGCATGCTTCTATCTCTATGTTTTTTAATAGCCATACATTTTTGTATCATTTCTGCTCTGTTTATTTTCACCTGCGTAATAGAGGCTGTAGTTTTCTTTGTTGATTTTCCGTTTATATTACATCGGATTTCTTAAAGGGCCAAAATGGGCACTCTGCATCTCTCCACTTCTCTGGCGATTGCCATCATTTTTTCTGTTATAACGATTATCCGAAGGAATAATAAAGAAATCGGTATCTTGTAAAATGGTACCATCTATAAACTCAAAAATGATAATATATTTCCAGAGATTAGAGCAAATGTAATCGTTTTAAAGAAAAAGAAAAATCAAGCATTTTAGTTCTGACGTTTACATCACTCTCATAGTTGGTGTTACAGCTTTGGTTTGCTGTGTTGAACTCACGAAACGTGAGGAGCAAACAAATTAGTTGCCTTTATATCTAATTAGCGGGACAAAAAAGTGCTTTTAAATATAAAGCTGGTCCAGAATTTTATAAGTAATAGATTTCCCACGTCGCAAGGCGGACATATTCTTTAAATTTTAACTAAAACAGTCTATAATACTTGTTTTTCTATTATAATTTCATAATGTTAGTAGAAAATATAAATCGAAGAAATGCAAATTGTTTAACAAATGTCATAACGGTATAAAATATTTGCATGTCAGCAGTTTTAAAACCATAGCCCCACGCTATTTTACTTTTTTATTCGCGGTTCCTTTGATAAATTATTCATTCATACCTTTTTGCAATAACGACCGGTTGTGTTAGACTAGAACATACACCTCAAATTTTAGTGGAGAATCGCACGCGAAATACGTACATTACGGGTACGTTGACTTTGGCTTCAGGTTCTAATTCACCGATTAAAGCAGTAGTCCAATAATTCAATAGGGCAACACGGCCGCTGATCACGCAATATCGGTTCGGAACATAAAATAAAACCGTCTGAAAATTGCATTATAAGGGTGAACGTATTGACGTAACATGGATGAATTTAATCCTTATGCACGCATCTACCAATATATTTAAAAAGATGGAGGGTACTACGAAGGATACTAACAATTACTGAAATCGAATACTAAATTCTACGTTAATTAAAAAGATTATTTATAGAAATTTTAGTACAGGGACACAGAATAACGTAAAAAAATGGTATTTCAAACTAAAGCGAATTGAAATTATAACAGTTAATTTCCTCGATTGAATGCTAATATCCCTGAACTAATTATTTACTAACTGATTTAACATTTGACAAAATTCATTTACATTCCGCGTCGTTCTTGATGCAATTATGTAGGAATTTTAACATCGAAAATTATTAAATATAGTAAAGAATGAGGAAATAAAGATTTAATTTGTATTTAGAGGTTTATATCATTTCGGTTACAAAACTTGGTAAAAATTTATGGTTTCGACACTGGCATAAATCTTTCTGCGCAACGGTATTATAAATCCAATGTATACACCATATTAAATTTTATACATGATTGAAATGTCTACTCGAAATAAATTTATTTTGGAATACTACAATTACGTCACTCGATTTTGTAGTCGATATTTTTGAACTACTTTCATGCGAACTATTTATTGCGTACTATATATATTGGCATATAGTTATTATTAAATATAGCCATAGCTTTGCAGATACTGTAATACATTGCGACAAACTCCGTGCGATGTAATAATTACAAAAATAAACAATGCATTATCTATTCCTTTTGCTTTTTGACCAGGTTCCTATTTCTTCCATCTTAGCATCTTAGAAACTCTTACCACAGATATAGTTCATCTACATTTTGAACTAGGTTTTTCATAGCCACATCTTCTTTTGAATTCATATACTCTTTTGTTCATGGAGATATTGGACATAGATTTGTAAGATTAATTTTGTTTTTACTTTCGCAATTACATACATTCTTGTGTTATTTAGCAAGGTTCTAGTCTCAAATTCTTAACAGTCACAATGAGTGGCGGCTCCCGACATGTCTAGGTGGGTCGTCTGCACGAACCACAACCAGTTTAAAGTAATAATAATAATAGTAAATCGATAATAAAAATATATATAATATTTATAAGCAAAAAACAAAAAATATATGTGACAATAATATGGAAAAGTCACTTCAATATTGAGTACAGGAAGAGGACGTCCACGCTTTTTTATTGCCAGTTCTCGTGACGCGTGTATTAACATCGACCGACTCCCACTGACCATTGCTGGCCGAAAATGCAGCTCGTCTCGACATTCTCGCGTCCGCGAGCCAAAGACCGTCGGCTATCCTCGATTTACTTCATGTATGAATTTATCTGTATTGCAAAGAGCTGCGCTGCAGGGACGACTTTCTCGGAAATTATAAGTGCGTTGCGCTTGCGATTGCATGATTGTACAGCTGTGGCATTTTTCGTAGGAGTAAATAATTTTTTAAATCTCAGTTACGCACGATGAAATTATGAACATTTCAATTCACAACAATCGTATATTAACTTCCCCTTGTTATATCCGCCCTGTATGTCAATTTAAGGCTTTATAGATATCAAATAATATCTAAACAAGAAGCAGGCATGTTTAAAATTGCCTCTTTGTTTGCTGCATATCACTATTATTAGTTCACTGTTGTTTATAATATGTTTTATCTCTTCTTGTGTATACATTCTTTGGTGTGACTATTACTTCAATCTGAAATATGTATACCCGAGTACAATCCATGTTATGGAGTTATCTTCTTTTACGCTGAATATACAATTATTAACTTCGATATTATTATCCACGTGTAGATTAAATATTATTATTCCTGTAAGAAACGCCTGAATCTTTGTGAGCATTTCTTTTATGTGCCTACATGATTACAATTAAAGCTCTTCTGAAATCAAAATGATAATAATCTACAGAATGTAGAAATATAATTTTGAGAATACTACCTATCTTTTGGAGGAAATCCTGCTATTTAGAGCATTTGGACGGTTCAATATGTTCAGCACCTCAGTGCTAGTGGATAAACAATAGATTACATACAACGAATACATATTCCCTTAATTACCAATACCAGTACCAGTAAACCGTAAAATGTCAATGCAAAGTACTTTGTATATGCACCGTATGATAAAATTCCAATAATAACTATTGAACAGAGGCAACGGAGGAACATATGAGGTTAAGAAGCAGAAAAGCAAATCAAAATGAAGGAAATATGGTGCAAAATACTGTTAGAACTGCCGTGACAGACACCGCCATAAACGAATATCTCCCTTGACTGGATATGGTGTTTTTCCGATCTCGAATTTAGTAAACTATTTACGAGAGCCAAAATATTAATACTTACATAGAATGTAGATGACTATCTACAAAACGATCTATATAATTGGGTAGCTTGTACCAGTTATACCGGTTGGTACCTCTTGGACAATACGTATACGGCTGTTTTATGTCTTTTACAGCCTATACTGCTCTTTAACCGGGCGATATGATAAAACTAAACCCTTGTGGCAATCACCTCGCGGCCTAGTTTCTTTTCTATTTTTCGTCTCTCTCCCCATGTTTGGAACTTTTCCATTCCCGTTTACTGATTGACTGTAGTTGATTTTGGTAGTATGTTAAAATCTTTTCCTTAAGAAAAAAAAATAAAACATCTATGCGAGCGGGATACATCTGATACTGATTCAAGACGTTCATACATTAACTGGAGCTTGAAACGAGAAATTCCCAGTTAACATTCGAAATTCAGAATTCGATATTCATTACTACTTTACATTCTTATCCAACATCGTTTTTTGCGACTCGTTCATTCGTCCCGTTTCCATTCGAGCAGCTAGTGCTAGGACATGAATTCTCTCTCAGCCCCATTGCTCGTGGACCAATGCCTCAGCTATTGGACTCGTAGTCCGGGTTAGATTGTATCACCTTTTTTTTAGCTGATTGCGGTTTTTCGGACGTTATACCGAAGACGATTCCGTAGGTCATTCCTACTACTACCTTTGCCGTTGCCACTTTCTTTCTTTCCGTCACCTTTCATGAGGGCTAAGCGTGTCCTGTTTAACAGCGTTCTTTTGTTTAGTACTATTTCGACCATATTATTTATTCACATAGCGAAACCAGTTTCTTTTCTCTATTACCCGTAATTGTATTTAATCTAGTATATGCTTTAAAGACAAATTGCTTTTTCCATTTTTGGCAGTCTCGAATACAGTTATATACGTATTGATTCTTTCTTTTTAATTATAAAGGGATACTAGCCGACATTTCAGTGGCGAATATCACCCAATCAAACACCCCTCCTTTTTAATAACATTTATATTACTTTGTTTCTTTAAATAATATTGAATTCTATTTTAATTTGTTATCCACTTTAAAGTTTAGCAGCTATGGATTTTTCACTTGAACAAAAAGAAATATATCAAATTTTACCGTCGAGAGCAGTCCACAAGAAAAAATTGCACGTTCATTGCTAATTTAAATTCGGAAATTTGAAAAGGAGAATAGTACGGCACACAGTAGTTCAAGTTGTATGGAAATGCGGTCTTTATTGTTGTTTTTTTTAATAAATACCGAGTTTTCTCTGCTTTTTGGCTTTTTGTATGTTAGGTGTCCAGTACAGTAATTAAACGTTGCGGTAGCATATATTTTTATTTTTTGTTAGAGGAGAACATAAGTATAATTCAAACTATGAAATAAAACTATAGAACAAAAAATACCGTAACAGTTAAAAAATAACATAATATAATAAAGTGTCTATTTCGAGTCTTTTAAAAGTGGTTTGACCGTTTCAGGCAATGGCAAAATTCTCTTAAACTATTGTTGTAAGAATCAGAAGTCAGCAACAAGTGGAAAGTTAAAAAGAACCCTGTCTGTATTCACTGTGTCCAGATGTCTCATCACGTCTCCATTTTGATACTTGAGTCAATTCATTGTCCATTACTAAAATTTCTTCTTCTAATTTGGTTTGTAACAATCTCTCCGCAGCATGATTCAATATTGCCTGTAAACAAAAGCAGGCGTAACTTTCGGTGACATCTATATAATCCGGATAACACTATTTATTTGCGTTTAACACTTCGTACTATGGTGAGAAAAATCACAACCAATTGTTTGTGTTACCTTCCTTTTTCAGCAAAGAACGGAGGACACAATTTATCTTTTAACTTTTCAGCAGCTGTAATAATTATTTCTTTAGAAAAACTTTTCTCGCAGATTCTGAATCACAACACCGTTCATATGATTTTCCCGGAAGTCAGCTACTGCACTGATAAGGTGGTCTAGATGCTCAACTAGTTTTAGGCTCTGTCGGTGGCGATATTTCTATGCAGTTTTTTGCAATGAAAGTTTTCTGGTTTGTTACTGCTGCTATCCATTTACTTCGAAATTTGGCTGTAATACGCTTGGTTAGTTTTCGTGGATTTCACACCGCATGCTTTCTGACAAAAAGGAAGTTGTGATTTGACGAATTCAATGCATTGTATTGGGTCACGATCCCATAACAAAATGATGTTTACCAACTCTTCGTAAGTAGTTCTTAAATTCATGATTGGATAAATCTACGTTTAGAGCATGAGAACTTGAACGCAAATGAGCCATTATAGTGTGCTATCAATCGTATCGTTGACCCGAAACTACAGCAGCGTTTTGTTATAATGTATAAGTGATATAAAACAAAATATTAGCTTTTCTATGTATCAATATGGTTAACTCACACACTAATCACACAGTACACACCTTCACAATCAATTTAAGCCCAACTATTATCGGTATATTGGCGACATCACTTTTGACAGTAGTAATAGGGAGCATTAGTTAATAGGTTGTATTGAACAAAACCGCAAATTACCGCAGCTAATCTCAATTACATGTTGTTAACTACATTTCAGTGCATAGTTTAAGACAATACTTAAAGCGGGGAACAGAGGAGAAGTATTGTTTTGCTCTAATGGAATTCTGATAAATCTTCAATTTTTTGTGATTTACTAAATCGGCAGTCCACTGAGTAATTAAGATGTTTTAGTAAATATATTTATAGTAATTACTATCCTAAAACATACCACTACAATAAACGGAAATGCTTTTTGTGATATATTTTCTTTTCTGAAGTACAGATAAACATCAATATCAGAGTTCCGCTGCAAGTCTAAAACTGATTTGTTTTAACCTAACTTTGATATTAAAAATGCAGTACTTCCCCTTAGAAAAAACAGCAATTTGTTTTAGAATAGTATTATTTGTTTATTTATTTAATTAAAATCACTCCATATAATCTACATTTTCAACATTGTGAAAATAGGATTTTGTCCGCTTCTGAACCACTGTGCGGCGTATAATTGATGATTTCGTCAAACATGGTTGTTTATGTCTTACTAAACATAGAAAGAGTGTCGTAGTACAAGGTGAGGAACGTGATAGTTTGATACGTGCCGCTCTAGAAGAGCAACGGATGAATCTTCTGATAACCTTGCCGAGCAATTGATTTATCTCATACAAATCCGCGAGGGTTTAAAATGGAATAAGAAAAGCTCTTACAAATTACAAAAGGTAATGAAATATTTCCTAGGGGCAAGTACAAGTGATTAAAATATCGCGAAGCTGTAATGAAACTATGAAGTAATAATGAAAATTTTATTTAAAATATTCTTTTTGCCTACGAATCTTCGTTCCATTTACACGATCGCGATAATTCATGCGTGTCTCGGTATTGGTTTTCGGAAAATAAAAGTATGAGCAGGTCAATTGGGGAATCCAATAATTGCACCCTTTTTCATCTATGGAAATCTTAGTGCTGAGGGATACTTACATTTACTTCAAAAGGAACACTATACCAGCGATACAAGACCTTGAAGTATGAGTTTTATGTTAATTTAATGACAGTAGGATGGATAATGTGCGCATAATGTTAGAGTCGTGCAAATTAAAAAAAAGAAGTGTTTCAAGAAAAGTTAATACCTGGCTGTAGCACCGTCCCTTGGCCAGGTAGGATCGCCCAACTTAAGACTAAACTGTTGAGTTATGTTAAATCTCCCATTTACGGTAATAATATCTAGGGGAATTCAAATTACCAAGGAATGGGGCACAAAATACGTCCACCTTCATTCTATGTTGAAAGCGATTAACGCGTTCCGCAAAATGTACGTCTTCTGCTTGTGCAAGGGTAATCACTTTCTCCCTTAGGAGCCGATTCCATACTGTAATCTACGTTCAGGAATAGGTTCAGGAAGATATAATCGTTCTTTTTTGCATTTTGGTAGTGTAGAAAGTAAGAAGAATATTGAGAAAGCAGTTACCAACAATGGGGGAAATGATTAGGATATCTCGCATTTAGAATTAATGTTATTCATTTTTCGGTTGATGTAGAATGCTCCAGAAGCACAGAAAAGTGTCAACGGACGACAGCGAATGTTCTGAAAAGTAAAACAAATTAGGTCTATAATGCAAGGTCTACTGTTAAGATACTAGCTGTCATTAAGAAATTTTCTACCGGAATAGCGAGAAATCGCTACTAACTCGTAAACTACTAAAAGTAGATGTGGGCAATCTCAATAAGATTTCATAGGACGTACTATTCTAATTTTAACAATGGTGCTCCAATCAGCACATCGCCAGTCAACAATCAACTCTACAGCTCGGTGCATCCATTCATCTCAACACTCAACAAGGGTATAGGAGTGAAAAGGAGGAGTTTTCTTCATTTCTAAATGTATCTTCTGGGATCTTAATTTTCAATATTCTGTATATGAGAGAATGGCGTCTTTGTCATAGGTCCGTCTCTTCATATCGAAATTGAGCGCATAAAAAGTACAAGTAATGATCTTGTCTGAAGTAACAAGTTCTAGACCACCCACGCCAAAGAAGAAAAAAGTATAATTTAAACCACTTGTTCGGAGTGCAGGCAGTTGTTGAAGTAATATGGTTTGCCGAGTCACATTTTTCAACCAACGCCTTAAAGGTTGCGAAAATTAATGTTGCGAGCTGTGATGTTCTGTATTTAACCCCTTCTTTACAGACTAAATGCATCAAAGTAAGCTCGTCTAAAAGAGAGGGAACGTAAGTAGCTTTTCCGTTCAGAAACTTGATAAAATACCCTGTCTCTTTGACGCACCGTCGTGTTCTCAATCTGGTTCTTGCACGCGACGTAGTAGAAACGCTAGATTCACCCTTACGGATCAGTGGCGCCCCTTTTTGAAGTTTTGTACCACCAGTCAGCCTTTTTTAACACCTTTTATCGTTAAATAAACCTTAACCCCCACGGCTCTACAGCTAGCTATTTTTGTTGCTGCGCGTTATCAGATACCTCCGAGACAGTCCGGCAGCCACCTGCTATCCAAACGGTGTGTTTCTGCCTTGGTGTCATCCTGCAGAGTCTTATGAACTGGGACTGTTTGTTTCTAGGTATTTCAACTTGTGGAATGATGGAGGAGACGATACCGATTAAGAGAGTATGGATATATCGAGAATATATATAGAAGTGGTAGATGAGATCAGAAAAAAAAACAGAAAAACCTAAATAAGGACTAAGGAATTGACAATAACATTCTGTTCTTCGAAACTCAAATGGAATTTCAATTTTTTATCAAGGTTCTAACACGAAGAACAATTATTCTAAAGACTCTGTTAAGGACCAAGATATTGTGCGAATACTCGTTGATGTCTCTAACTGTTTATATTATGGTACATAGAGCTTACCACGGAACTGTGAAATGTGTGTGAAATGCTTCCGGCATTGTTATTATTATATATTTATTTTTATTTCTATATTTTTATCTAATGTTGCCACTTTTGCCGAGTATCAAAACAAGATATTGACGTGCAACTTTCTATCAATTTATTCATTACTATCTTTTTGTATTTCCTATAAAATTTAATGTGAATTAACCATCAATAATAATTTTCGATTTAGATAATGCTTTTATATGAAATTTTGCGGAAAATGTGTCGCCGGAGAGATTTGACAATACTGCTATCACGGTATTAATAGAAGCGAATTTGCTACCTTGTTTACAAATAGTAAACATTCTTATGAGTTCACTGATCTTGTATTTGAATGTAGTCTGTATAGTTACATCAGCTTTTATGGAGTACACGTAATTTTAGTTAATTAAAATGACTTTACAGCTGATTGCATCGGCCAAACATTAATTTTTGTTTTGAACTTCGAGCTTCCCATTTCTTTTATTTCCTAGGAAATCTTTATCCCATCCATTATGCAAATTACCTCCTCCTCGAACAGTAAAGTGCATTACTATTAAACAGAAAAGGATCTAATATTACATTTTATCTGATTTTCGTTAAAAGCCATGTAGCAGCACTTGCAGCTGTTGGTACTTTCCGGGGTTGTGTAGCTTATATCTCGTTAATTTACGTTCTGCATTTATGCTGCAAGCATTTTAGGGCCTCCAATTTATGACTTGCTATTTTCTATTTAAAGCCAGTCGCAATTGGAAACTTCGTTTTATAGTTAGATCAACTTTCCTATACCTTACAGTTACACGGTACACAAATGAGAAATTTTACTAAGCGTGTATGTAAAGCTATATATAACAAGTAGTTTGATAAAAATTGCTCTAACAAATGGATTTACTAGCTAAAAATCACTGCGATTGTACTCATTGTTGATAACCAATTTTAGTGAATTTGAAGCCATCATATAGAACAATTAGGCATTGAAGATTGTTGCTTTAGGCAATTTTATTTTCTATTAGCAAATTAGTAATTTATGTTGACGAAATTAATATACTTAGTTCTTGGCGCAATGATGAATGCCAAAATGTTGATACGCTAGCTAGAAAAATAAAATTGATAAATTGGAAAAAAAAAGTAAACTTTTTGCCATAAGATGTATGCTCCCCAAAGTTGAAGCCAAATGTTCCGTAATGCAGATCGCACACTTCAGTAATGATATTAAGACATTCATTTGAGAGCGCAATAAGTTCACAGCTTGTTAATGAATGTATTCGAGCAATATGCAAGCAAATATATTAGATGTGAATTGGCATCATTTCTTAGAATCCGTTCAAATAAAACCGTTAGCTCGGTTACAATACGAGCATGTTTATTGCCCGCGAATTGTTAATTAAATTCTTCACACATGCGATATTCTTAGATTTATTGCGTGGTAACAATTGTAGTAATAATAGTAATAATGATGAAGTAATTGCGTTACAATGTCACTGCGCCCGATACAATAACCGCCAAGAAGTGGCGCTACAACTGCACGTTTATTGCTTTTAACTCGCAAATTAATTTAATTACTGTATCTGGGTGTGTATAATTGTTGAACTTGAACTCCTTTTAGAGATGAACTTAAAGCTTCGATGATTAATATAAGCAATGGAAGTTGTAGGTCATACTTTTGTAAGGGAAGATGCGACACGTTTCCTTAATGAATAAAGATTAGTTATTTAGATACTGAGTGACACTGAAAATTTAACAACCAAAAATAGAAACTTTCCTGTCATTATCATTGTTCGATTTTGGCTGATGATTCATTGGTTGGCCTCTTTCCGATTTTATCTCACTCCTCAATAAGATTGAAATCAAGAGATTTAGGTGACCATGGCATTAATTCTAATTTTTTCATAGACGTTCATTTCCTTACCAGCACACTACTCTAATATTTTGTGAATATGCCAGTAAATATGATTGTAGGATGTTACTAATGCAATGAATTGCTATTGTACTACCTGTAATTATGATTTATCGTCATAAGCACTACACATCTCCAGTCTTTGACGATATCTAATTGAAGAATTAGCTATGAACGTTATAAGAGAGGATTCTTAAAGACCTTTCGCGTAAGTACAGTGTCCTCACTATATTTTTGCCTACGTTCGTCAACCTACCACTGCTCTCCAATAACTTGAGTAGTATAGAAGAGAATACTCGTCATAACCATCGATCTTTATGGGTTGGTGTTTAGCATGTCCTATTTTCTTTTCTATTTAGGAGTAATAATAGGCAATTGTACCTATAACTAGAACTAGTTCTACGTAAATCAGGCATTTGCTCTTAGTTCAACCATTACCTCTTAACAACGTTGTATTGTTGTAATAGGCTACTACAGTCGAACTCGAACTCGAAGAATTTCTCTCTAAATTCAACTCTTCAGTTGGCTGAGCCGCTAGCATGCAATTTTTATGCAATTTTGTTACTCAAACTTTTTAAATAGAACGCTCCTTAAATGACACTTGCATTAGAAATACATGTACCACACTCTTTAAGTCGAACATCAATGGTGCGCCGTCATGTTTGACAACAATTTAGTTTTAACACTACGCAAAACAGTTTTTCAAGTCAAGAAGAGTTTCCACGTAAATAATGTCTAATTTTCTTACAATACACTCAATTCAAAACTAAAATAACGTTTTATGCGGTCGATATGTATAATACGACGTCTTGTAGATATTCAGCGCAGTGTTCTTAGTTTCTTTCCACATTTCGTTTTTAAAAAAGGACAGACACGTACATATTAATGATACTAATGATATATAGGAATATCCCATATCAATCTAATTTAAATCTGTTTAATGGAATAATTTCACATATTACGTAAATTATATACTTACTCATATCTTAACAAACTATCTTATTTTTAGCTTAAATCTGGTTCAGAATAAGTTTTTCTCTAATTATTCACGTTGTTTCAGTAGTTGTAATTCATTATATGTATACAGCGCGTCAGACTCTAACTCCCAAACTAATAATTTTTTAAAAGTCTCTTGCTACAAGATGGTGTATGTTTATAAAAGACATAACTAGAAAATATTGTCATTTATAAGGATGCCCCAAAAAGCGCTAAGCGTAAAAGTTATTGTTTTTTTAATGAAACGGAGTGCACCAAAAAAGCTCTAAGTATCAAAGTTATATGTTTTTTTCTTTTCAAGGTATTTCAATGCTCCGTATGCCTATCGTTTACCGTTTTCGAAGTATTTGAGAATTTTCGAAAAAGTAAAATGTTTTGAAAAAGGACATAACAGACAAACTAATTGAAATTTTCAAAACCTGCTTTTAGCCTTGATTTGGTATATCTTGGACTACTTATTTTCAGATATGTAATTGTACAATAGTACAGGGTGATTCCATAGATCGGCTTTATTTGTCTCAACTTCAATAGTGTACAACTTTGTTATTTCAAATGGAACAGGAAAGGAAAGGCTTTTCAATTCCTACCCAAACTGTATTAGGATTCCCTATATCTATCTCTTGTAATTTCGGAGAAATTTGAAGGTATTTTAAATTTTACTTAGATTGAAATTAAGTCGAGGTTGCTGAATCTGAAAATGCATTTTTTAAAATTTAAACTATCTGAAGAAGTTGCTGATGAAACACATATGTTTTAAATGACAAGTATTATAGTAAATGTTCTACATGATCCCCATTTTTCTTTATGTACATTCTAACTCCCTCTTCAAACGATCTAATAACTCTTTTTAACATTTCTGGGGTAATGGTGGTAAATGCATTTGTTATTATCAGTTTCATATCGTCCGGTGTAGTTGGTGTCAAATTGTAAACAATATTTTTTCCATATCTCCGCATGTCTACGCATGTCAAATCGGGTGACCTGGTTGGCCATTTACAGGGTGCTTGCCTTCCAATCCATTTATTTGGGAGCATTAATTTTAAATTGTTTCTAACAGCTATGTGGAAATGTGCTGGAGCCCCGTCTAACTGCAGCCACATTATACCTCTTATAAATAAAAGAACATCTTCTAAAAGAGTCCAGAAATCTCCATGTAACAATTGTAAAAGCCGGTGCCCATTCAATCGTTCATCGAAAAAGTAAGATCCAATAACATAATCACCAATAATTTGCACATAGACATTTAAACTCCAGCGATTTTGGTGATCAACAGTCTCAAATATGTGTGGATTTTCTGTATCACAGTAATGAAAATTATGTCTACATATCAATCCATTATTGTGGAAGGTGGATTCATCAACGAATAAAATATATTCGGTTTTTCTGAATATAAACTTCCAGTCGATGGTCAAACTTCATCCCACGTAAATGTTGGTATATTTGGATATGAGATGGGTGATACTTGTGTTTTTTTATTTTCCTCGTTTTCAACGACTAATTTCCTTTCTTTTTGTTTAGAAGTAGGAAGTATTACCTATCTCTCGAAACCTTGCGAAAAGCCTTTCAAAAGCACGTTTTTCAGGATATCTTCGTTCAGGATACTTTTGCGCATAAGCTCTGGCAATCAAAAAACAATTTTCATGGCATTCACCTGAAAATCAAATCTACTTGTTCTTGGATAGACTAATCGGTCATTGTAACAATATCTCAAATACAAAAAAAAAAAAACAAAATGTTTTTAGATACCGCTTTCAAAGAATGAAATATGCTAAAGTAAAGTGGGATTGTGCTGATATTTATAAGGTATGTCATTATGACAATTTAATTGCTGTATTTAGTAGTGGGGTGCTTGTGAACTATGAACGCCAAACTTATTTTTCTATGTTGAAACCCTTTTCACCTCAAATGCGTACTAATGGGTTATAATTAATTACAGGGTGAAATAACAAATCATACACTATTGAAGTTGAGACAAATAAAGGCGATCTATGGAATTATCCTGTACATTATTGTAAAATTACATACCTGAAAATAGGTAGCCCAAGATATGCCAAATGAAGACTAAAAACATGATTCGAAAATTTCAATTAGTTTGTCTGTTGTATCCATTTTCAAAACATCTTACTTTTTCGAAAGTTCTTAAATTCTTCGAGAACGGTAAACGATAGGTATAGGGAACATTGAAGTAACTCTCCTTTATTTTTTCTATAGAATTCTAAAAAAGCAAAAAAACACATAACTTTGATACTTAGAGCGTTTTTGTGCACCCTGTATAAATGTTTTCTAATTATGGCCATTATAGATAAAGACTATGTTGTCAAAAAGATTTAACTCTCCTTGAGTGCAACAGCCTGGCATATATGAATTTAAGTTAAAGAGGATTGACTATACTAATTTGTTCCTCTTTTTGCGGAGCTAGAACAAGCAGAGTCACAAAAGCCAAAAATTATGAAAGGCAGAAAATTTGATTATGGCACGTTGGGATCTACAGACGAATTAAAAAATTATCAAAAACGAAATTGCATCTCATGGCATCCTTATTTTCAGTATTTGTTGTTAGATTTTACGGTACGCTTAACTATAATTTTTGAAGTTGCTAACCGTTATTGTTTCTAGATTTTATATTTATTTTAGTGCATTTCTTCCAGTACAACAGTCCGAGTAAACGTACTTTCGTCTAACACAGTATGATCATGATGCGCTATTAAATCGAGATAAAAAAAAATAAGGTGAACTTGGCAGGTATCCAAAATGTTTAAGATGTACTGCATAAGTTGATCAGCAATTCGGCGAGACAGACTAAACCTGTCAAGGATTTGCATACTTTATTAGTCTACCACACGCAGTCACTGCCCGATATTTTCACGTTACGTACAAATGCTTCGAACGTGCGCGTAGCAAGCCGCCCGAAACTTCATTCGTTTCGTTCGAAAACAATTTATCGCATCAGTTTCCTGTACATATTCCGGAGTAAAGGAGCTTACCCCACATTTTAATTTATCATTAGGTGCGCTCGGTACACACAGTACGTCACCTGCTCTACTTCCCACACTCGATGTAGCAGTTCAGTACGCCTGCTGCAATACGGACTAGGCTACCTAGCTGTCGTTTTCAGCATGAATCACGACAGTGATAAAATATGCGAAATATATCTTATTGTTAGCGCTCTATTTTTTAACTT
Source organism: Chrysina gloriosa (assembly GCA_038088585.1). Classification (NCBI taxonomy): domain Eukaryota; kingdom Metazoa; phylum Arthropoda; class Insecta; order Coleoptera; family Scarabaeidae; genus Chrysina; species Chrysina gloriosa. Next base: position 23,547,507 of record CM076090.1, read on the forward strand.
TTTCTGGCTCCCGAAAAGAAATCATCAGAGCAAACACGTGTTAAAGGATATGGATGCCTTGCTGTGTAGATGTACCCTTCTCTCTTCAACTTAAATTGCAACCTACTTTCTTTTGAAAATACTCTAAAATACATCTTTGTATCACTTTTTTATTTCCACTTCATTGAAGCCGTTACCTATTTATAATTGGCTGCGATATATGTACGTTGGTATTTATAGTATTGTTGCTTAGTAATTTCAAAATAAACTGTAAATCATATCTGTTTTTAAACTAGATATTTCCATTTTATTTGTGCAGTGTCGGCGGAACAGTGTTCAGTCAACCATAATATAGTCGAGTTAAAGTTAAAAACTTTTTCGTTTTACAGAGGCCAAAAGTCTTCAAAAACTTATGCTTTAATCTAAGGGCTGTTAAGGTTGTAAGGTACTTTCTTTGAAGATCGATTAAAACTAAAATTTTTATATAGGTTCCAAAACTATTAGAAAATTGTATATCTGATATTTATAAGTAGTGTGTGTAACAATAAAGTACTAGCTTTTTACAATGTTAAGAGCTTCTACAGCTTTAATTCTTTTTTCTTCCATAATAAGTGAAGAACCAGTAAGTTTACGGGCTCAAAATTTTGCATACCGTGTATTCGTTACGATAGCTACGACTTATCGACGAGCTTTTCTTTTTATAAATTCCTTGTTTGTTGTTGAATTTAACCTCAATTAAGGAATAGAAAAATGACCATGAGTTTACCGTTATTTTTGGACTTCAAGAACGCAACAATAACAAAGGAATTTACAAAAATGCCCTTTGACAAGTCTTAATTACGGTATCGAATATGTGGTATTCAAAATTTCAAGCCTCCAAATCTGCTGATTCTTCACTTATTATTGATAAAAGATTAGACCTGCCTGAGCACATAAAAATTGTAAAGATTAGCATGTTATCGTTATACATATATTTTTAGAGCTAAAATATACAGCCTTCTAAATAGTTTTCGAACCGACCAAAAACAAATTTACTTCAAGCGATCTTGAAAATAAGTACCTTACAACCTTAAAAGATAGTTTGCAAAATTTGATGAGTGGGAAACAGCCATATATGTCATCATATAATCGTATACGTGTTAACGTGTGCTGACACTTAGAGACTGCAGATTAAATCTGCAAATTAAAGAAAACATTTTCCGAGATGGAAACTTTACAGCACAAGCAGGTTTGTGATTACATAATAAGAAAAGATTATTTTATGAGAAAAGGTCAAGAATGGGGACCGTTAGTAAATAACATTTACTAGAGAAATGTATCTGGAATAAGACAATTGCGGAGCGTCGTTAGTTTCTTCAGTAGCTTATGTTATTGTTAGAAATATATAAATTTGAAGCAACAGACCCATTAACTCGTCAGAAACTTTTTAAGGCAGCTTACTACTGGTACTAACCTCCCTCACAACTAGCCCTAAGTACTTAGTACTTGTTAGAGGCGGTAAATTGCTAATATTACTGGGCGCGATTTCGCATCTGTACGGCGGATGCGGGAACAATTCGTAGCGCAATTCATGCCATTTGGCTTCGACGATTCCGGTTGAGATAGGTGGTACGTTGTCGTGATGAAACAACACTTTTTCTTTGCCAACTGTAGTACTGCGTAGTGAGCGGTACAAGGAATATTCCCTTCGCATCCCAAAAAGATGTGACCATAACCTTTCCGGCCGAGAAGATCGTTTTGGCCTTCTTTGCTGCAGATTCGCCTGGAAAAGTCCATTCGTTTGATTGTTGTTTAGACTCTGACGCATAGTAGTTAATTCAGGTTTCATCAACGGCGACGACGACCCGACGCAAAATTTCCTGTGGATTTCGCTTAAAGAGGTCCAAACACTGCTTCGAATTTGACAGCCGTATTCTCCTGTTATTCAAAGTGAGCAATCGCGGCACCCATTGGGTCGACAGCTTCCTCATTCTTAACTTATCATGTCATTGACCTTTCCAACGATTTCTTCAGTAACCACGTCTACTGGCCAACCTGGGCGCTTCTTATCAAAGACAGGGATATGATCACGTTTAAATTCGTGAAATCAATATCTCACAGTTGTTATAGATGGTGAAGAGTCCCTATACACAGAATTAAACTTCCCTTTTGATTGATATTTTTCTTTTCCATTGTACAGGAAAACGCCAAATACGTTTAATGGGAATGGCTGTCAAATCAAAACTAATCTATCTATGTATGTGTTTACTAAATCGGAATGGAAATACAAAATTTAAAGATACCTCCCTTTAACTTCACCGCATGTGAGATATCTGTTTTTCAGCAACTGATTGATTGTCCAGTCAGCTTTGTTGATGGATGGAAAATGGAGTAAAGACTTGTGGTACAAAATAGGCTTTGATCATAAAAACCGCAACAAAAAAGAAAATTTCAACTATTTTGTTCTTGGTAACGAAAGAAATAATCTTTTATTAATCTCCCTTCTACGGTCCTAAACTTTTATGTAGAATAGTAAGAGACTGTTTTATGGAAAATCTGGAAAATCTTAAAGAATTCCAACAAGCAAAAGCAACCTAGATAACGGTAAGCATAAAGATTTATTTATACTTTTGTTCTCTGCTGATAGTTTCTTGAAACATGCGATTAATTACAGATCCTGTTATTGATCATTTTACGTTGTAAGATATGTTAGATGTTACCTGAGCAAATTGCAGTTAGGAGTAGCATAACACAACGAAACCCGACAAGCATGTATATGTAAATATGTAAATACATAATATATAGGCTTGTATTTACGAATAAAATATCTGGAAAGGGCGAATATACATATAAGCATTACTCTAACATACACATACAAAAAGGAAAGGAACAAAGTCTATATTTATCGAATCGAATATACAGCAAGAAGTAGTGCAGCAAGTTTCAACGGTTTTGTGTCAACCCGAAAACCAATTAACATTTAAAAGAATATAGTTCGGGTACAAAGAAACATATTTTTGCTATCTTTGGATATGTTGTACAGGTATTTTTGCGCCCAAGCATAGTAAAGGGAACTTGTCTTCTTTGAATAGCACGTCCTACTATGTATAAAGAATAACATGTGATCATCGGGAACTGGAACACAAAGTACTGAAATATATAAGTAGATAAACTTCGTCCAAGATTTATTTCTGCATCACAACAGCCTCTATGTAACATTCAAATTTATATTGGCTTACAGTTTAGATTTTGCGTTTTACACCTTGGTCCCGTGATTTGGTTGGAACATGGACGAGGTTTTAACAGAGAATCGAATGTTGACGCGACAACTGGTACAGAAAATATCACATGTGTAATATAGTATTGGGGAAAATGCGTTGATGAATTCTAAAAATTCAGTTCTATTGCAAAAACGTGAACAATTTCTGCAAATGGATGTTAAGCATTGTTTTTCTTCCTTTCTCAAAATCTAAACTTCAATTAATTATCGCCAAGTTATAAGGAACCAATACCAATTTAAAGATGCAATAGCTCAATTATTTGTACTTTTTCTGCACCGATATACAGTTCCAAATGTTAAATCAATTAAGAATAATGCAGTATGTGTTACAACTGTAAAGGAATATCTGATTGAACACTGTTTTTACAAAGTTAATGACTGCATACACTGATTATCAAAATCTCAAAAGATCGTAATAGGACACTGCCCTTTATTGGCGAAATTTAGAATTTTTGCTATGAAATGCAGTAGCAGTTGATCTATCAGAAACGATTGCATACATATTTGAACTAAGCACATTAAATTTATTTAACAACAACACTAAACGTGTTAAAAATGGTGTGTGTGGTTTACGCACGTTTAAAGTGAATACTTCTAGTGTTTCTTAAGAAGTATTCACTTCAAAAATATATTAAAGTATTCTAAAAGGAACAAGTACCTTTTATGTATACCGATATATATAAGAACAACGACTAATATTTAAAAAAGTACTAGTTGAAAAGGACAAATTTATCACAGATTATAATTGACAACAGCATCAGCACCCCTTTCCACAATATTCGCATAAAATTTCATACAGGCTACACTATTATTTAGATTTAATAGTGTATAGTAGAATTGTCATAGTACCGATCGCACCCCGTGTGTATATACTCGTAGTCTTGGTTAAATTCCCCAAAACTAAATCAGTGGACGAGGATTCCGAACGGAAAGACCTAATTTAACTATCCTACCTTGCTCGGCGTAAACAGAAAGACTCGAATGAAAGCAGCGACGAGACAGCGTCCATGAACGGCGACCGTTGGTCAGCGAAAAACAAGAGATAAAAAAGATTCTCATTAGCAAGGTGGTAAGTTTTATCGAGCACACCGACCTAATGGCGTAAATTAGCTAGGAGGGGCACAATAAGCCATTGAGCTTCAGTACAGTAAGCCTTTTAAAGACCACACCCTTAAGGAAAGAAACTGGGAAGGACTGAAAATGACAACATTCTTAGATCTGTCAATAAAGAAACTATTGAATAAATTAGTTACCTCATTTGGATGAGAAACTATGCCTCCATTTGTAGTTAACTTGATGTTTTCATCTTTCTTTACACGCGTTAACGGAATTAGTATTTTGTGTTGATATACTTTTTTTGTATGTAAGATCAACTTAACATATCTCCCTTTTCTCCTTATAATAACTTTAGAATTCAGTATATTTAAGTTTTAAGACACGCAAGTATTCTAAATTTGCAATACAATATTGTACATTCTCGTCTAACCAATTCGTGGTTTTATATTGTTCTTTAGAATGATAATTAATTTTAGCAAAATCTAAATCAAAATAATATTGAAAAATATGGTAAAAGCACTTAAAAGCAACGTCCAGATCATTTAGTGTAATTAATTTTAAGCAATGCTCTCTCAACAAAACATTATAAAATTAAAGATGGCTACTTCCCCAAACATCCCTCTCTCAATTAATAATTTTTTTTTCAAATAAAGTTAATCTGTCTGTAACAAAATCGTTTTGTGACCCGAGATAAATTTATCCTTGACTTTGCAAACAGCAAGTTCCTTATTCCCCACAAAAATATAGTCGAGTGCAGACTTTTTGATGATGTATGGTAGTAAATCGTGGACAATTAGAAACAGAAGAAAAAGAATAGCTACTGAGATTTAAGGCAAAACAAAAAAGCGTAAGATTAGAAATTTAGTAATAACAACAAACCGAAAAATCACACCAATCAATGAAGTAGTTGTGGAGAAACAGATTGGTGGACAGAAGAAGAACGAAGAAAGTGTATGAAATAAGAATACCGGAGAAAAATAACCTCGACCGACCATCGAAAGGATGGGAGGAGCAGGTACATGGTGTGGTGAAGAAAAGATGAGTTAGGTCTTGTGATACTAGAGATACTGCACATGATGGAAAAATATAGCAAAATAGGAATACATGGGAAACGGGGAACAACTCAACTTCATATGCGACACCAAAAGGTAAAAAGCTTTATCTGAATTGAAACTAAGCTCTAAAATCTTTTCTTGATTGGTATGAAACTTATTTACAATTTTTGTATCTGTGTGGACACCAGCAAATTTTATTCCTTCAATTAGCATGAATGTAATACTGCGTTATTCTACTAAGAAGCAATATTCACATCAAATATGGCATTTGCAAATTATATATGAATTCGTATACAAATTGAAGCTGATTCATATCAATAAATCATAATTTTGTGCATAAGAATATATTATATTCACACAGGCCCAGCCATAAGCCTTAAATCCACACACTTACAATTAATAACATTTTGAGTAGCCTTTTAAGTCGACTGTGGTTGCGTCATCAACACCAGTGGCTGATAATTCACAAAGGAAAAGATATAAATGTGATTGAGTTGAAATAAATAATTGTGATCCGCTTTCGCTAATACTACAGATTGTGGCATTCCAACTGTGAGTTGTACGTGCAAATTACAATAAATTACAATACAGTATTAAAGTTGCAACGAACATTAATACTAAGGGTCAGATATGATTACATTGCGTCGAATCCTACCCTGCCCTTTAACTTAACAACTGGTGTTCAAAAAGAAGAATTAGAACTATCCCCAAAAAACCAACCATAATTCCATTAACAAAAAAGGGAATTGAACCTAAAACCTCCTACCTTGAGAGGAACTGTAACTAACAATAAGTTTTCCGTTCAAATATATCGATATCACCAATGATAAAAAACTTAACTGAAAAGCTTACATTGAAAAACTTTCTGTTGAAGCTACGGTGGCAGTTCGGTCATACCACAGACTCTAGCAGAAACTAAAAGTAAAATTTTCAATTCAATCACTAAATTGAAGAATACCTAAGAACGATTTAAATAATCTTACACACTCTACTTCACCACTTGTTGAGGAGTTGATTGGTATAATGGTATCTCTTCCTAACAACTTGACTTGCGGTGGTGATCTTATTCCTAATTCTTTTGGTACGTAACTTTAGATCTATATTGGCTACATTCATCTTAATTAATTTGTCTATACCAACTTCTATTCTATTCTATTCTAGGAGGGGAGAGGGGGTTAACGTTATCTACACTGATTTTTCTTGTGCCTTTGACACTGTTGACCACATACTGCTTCTCCATAAGCTCAAACTGTTTGGTTGAACTCCTGTGCTGCTTTCTTTATTAAGTTTTCTTCTAATCGGCAGGCTGAACTATGTATTTTCCAATGGTTACTCCTCCTCTCTTTATTCTGCAACGTCCTGAGACCCTCACGGTTCTAGTCTCGGTTTCTTGGTATTTATTTCTTTTTATCGAAGACCTTTTGGAGTCTCTAGGCTGCCATGCTCTTGCTTATGCGGACGATCCCATTCGTCATCTCTGACGTGTGTGTTTTGCAACAAAACCTGCATGCTTTAGTTAATTGGTGTAGTGTCAACAGCCTAAAATTGAACTGTGTGTTGTTGTTACCTATTCTCATCAACTCAACATTGCGCATCCTACTTCGGCTTTAGCAGGTGAACATTTACCCACTGTCAATTCTATAAAAGACCTTGATGTATACTTTGACTCTCGACTTATTTTCACAAATCACATTAGATAGCTTTATCTTTCTGTTTCCAGATTTTCTTATGTTACTCACCAGATCTCTATCGAACGAATTCAGCGTTAAATATCTATCCTACCGGCTCGATGGTATCTACTCTCTTAAAGGATACGACTACAATCGGCTCCTAACAGGGCATAATAGATTTATGTGGAAGTTATTATTATATAACAGACCGATTTTAGAAAACAATGAAACAATTTTATCGCTAATGTTCATAGATTTTGCGTTTTCCAAGCATTAAAGCTTTGTAAGTTATCGGTAGAAAAGTAAAACGATCACAACCAACTTTCTACAAATTGAAACCAGGATTAAACGTTTGCATTTAGTTAAAACAAAAGACTAACTAATCCCACATCCATCATCTTTTTAACTTATAAGCAAGACATAATGGCAGCTATTGGTCTTTCCACTAGTCATTGGTACGTTGGGACATTGATCTCTACCGTGTCATTGGAGGTCATTGTAAGTTTTGCAAATGCGTAAATTTACTTCGCATGCGATTGAACTATCTTGGTAAGGAGACCTTTGAGACCGCTGATGTGAGAGTGATTTCACCCAAAGTAAGGGTTAGCATAACAAAAGATCTGTTTACGTAAAAGAAGTGTACGATATCTGTTAACATTTAACAAATATTGAGTATACCAGACATGTGCAACCGCAGGTCCGCGAGCCACATACAGCCCTCGAGTAAGATTTATCCGACCCGCAATTAAATTTTTCCGTTGCATATTAGTACGGCCCGTCAAACTTGCTTCATAAGGATACTACAAAAATGTATATTTCTCAAAATTACTCGTAGCATAAAACTTTTTCTGGCCCCTTACAAAAAACTTGCCCATGTCTGGTTCATACGTACATGCACGTCTTTTTCACGGACGATAACTCATTTCCTAAGGTCGATAATAGTTATTCTGTAAAAACGAGAGGTCTATATTAACCAAGAACCAAGACAGAACTGTGGCAGAGAATATTTTTAGGCCAACCATCTTTCAATCCGTCCTAGTATTACAGTAAACTCACACGAAATATACTCCTTCACATCTTCCTAACTCTTTTTCGCTTCGCAAATAAATCTCAATTATAAGAAGGGAGATCTGGCCTTAAGTAAGCTGAAATATTCTCTCTAAAACGAATAAAACTCGATTTCATCCCCAAAAAGATCGACCTGAAATCCTCTCTGAAATCCGGTTTATATTAAGATTTACTCTTTACGCTTTGGTGAAACGGCATCGATTTTCTCGAATTCTTCGTGAACACCTGACCTCAAATCCTTCTCGCACAGACGCGAAAATCAATCGCGAATAGATGCGAAATGGACAAAATTATGCAGGTCGTACAGTTACAAAGTTAGTCCAACGACTGTGACATCTCGCTGCACATGTAACTTGTGTGTTATATTGTCTGGGAGCCACGACGGCGTCTGACGTAAAATTTATTACGGCGCTACAACCAGCCTCGCAGGCGCCCATTCTACGGCGCTCTCTCTAGCTTGTACGTTTCGTATTTGGGAATCTAGTTGCTTTCTGGATGTCCTCGATCTCATCCGTTTCATAGTCTCTAAAAAATTGATATCACTTTCTAATATAGTGCACTTCAAACTTTTACTGACTTTTGAATATCTTTGATGCAATTTCGAATTTTATAACTTCCTCAATTTTAAGGTGTTTTACTCAAAATGTCATAAATTATTAATAAAGTTTTATTTTAAAATTTCGTCTACTTCCGATTATTTCGAAGTTATGGTTTTCAATATTAATGTTTATTTAACAGATTTTCTATTATCCGTTAGTTTTTATAAAAACTAGAAAAGAAAACTTCTTTTTTGGAAAAATGTATTTTATTGCTTTTCAAAATATTCGCCTTTAAGATTTATACACTTTTGCGTGTGTTCAGAGAATTAGTTTTCGAAACATGCTTTCCACCCTGAAGTTGGTATCTCAAAAATATAGTTATTGATAGCTTCGACAGTTTCTTCAAGGTCTTGTGACGTTGGTCAACGTGTACAAAACATCAAATCCAAGGAAGATGATCTGCGATAGTGTTCGAACTAGTGATGGGTCGTTATTCAACTATCTGTTATTTTAGAACCGTTCTCGATCCAGAACGGTTGCAACTGTTATCTCGCTGGGCAAAGAACGGTTCCTTTTGGACGGTCTCCAGTGTACGCAGTTGAAGAAGAAATTCCACATCATCGACTTCTTTCCTATTAAATATTTCCATGATGATTATTTTGCCTGGGAAACTTCCGGATGAATGAATTGTAATTACTTGATGATTGTTCCTTTTTTCTTAATATAAAGCTGTTGTTTGATGGATCAGCTGCGGATTGTAGCAAACGGATGTGTCTACAATGAAAACGGACTTAAATGTTTTTGTTATATTTATTTTACACCATGTGTGTAAACTAGCGTTGAATCGTGAGAAAGGAAAACTGTATAGGAACTTCTAACGAAAAACTTAATGTACTTAGGATACAGTTACATCATCAATACACAATCATATAACTCGGGGAATCACCAAGATGTTAGAACTAGTAATGGGAAAGTATAACGTCGGGGAAAAGCAAAACTATATATCAAATCAAGCAAAGGCCGCCAAAGGCGATGTACGCATGACATATTTTATTGATTTTATGATGCGTTATCAAATAGAACTGTCGAGTACGAAACAACGATGACCTGTTATATTGGAACCGTTATTTCAAAATAACGAGAACGGTTGGAACTGCTGTTTTAAAAGAACGGGTTTTCCCATCACTAGCCTTTCCTTAAAGTATCGGTGCTTTTGATAGGTACATAGCCTGTGATGAGTCGGTTCTTCGTTTATCCTTGTTCCAATTTTTATTTTACTGAATTTGAATATTACATTTGATTACTTCAAAACCTGCTTTTTTGTTTTTTTTTTGCCTTCCATTGAATGGATGTTAAGACGGGGGAAAGAGCTCCCCACAAAATTTAATTAGTAATAGTGGTCTAATTTCCCCTCCGTTTCAAATTCAGAAATTATGGACACCTCCGATTTTAAAAAAAAAATACATTTCTCAGATTCGGTTCCCTTATTACAGTGCCTTGAATCAAAAATTAACTCATGCAATTTTACCTCAGATTGATATTCCTCTTTATTTATTGCCGGGGCTACAAAAACTGTGTATGACGGTTTCTATTTACCTAACAAAAATTAAAACGCCACAGATCTATCCGAGGCGGTTCCGATCAACAAAAATTTAGTTCTAGTAATTACATGCAAAATTTTGAGTTATCTGATTTTCCTCCTTTCAATCTCAACTTAACCAACCAGCACCGCAAGTGCAATATGTCCCAATAAATGAGGACTGCACATTATCACCGCGTCGCGAGGCGATTCTATACATTGTTGTTGAGTTAGGTCTTTACTAAAATCGTAAAAATCGTTCAATGAAATTTCACGTGAAATTTTCAGTCTTTCACAAAACTACTTTTTTAGCGTTCAATGTAAACAAACTATTCGGTCCATTTCTAAGCTGCTGCTGTTTTCACAATAACAAATGTCAATTTTTACAAAAATAACGAAAAAGCCAACGAGCAATAATTTGTCGTTTGCAAAGCATGAAAGACGTTTCTCGTGTGATATTTTAGAATACTAGTGAACTGCAAATGCTTTTAAAGTACTTGCTTATATTCTGCAAAATTGTAGTAAAAACAAACATTACTATTGTTAATATTCACAAAAGACAAACACTAAAAGAAATATATTTGGATTAAATACAGCAATTAAGTAATGTAATAGATTTAAAGATCAAAAATTTTAAACAACTATTAAAGATTGGCCATTTTCTGTTTCTATATTATATGGATAAGGTGTAGTTAAGCTGATAGTCCATGTATACTGGTACTAGGCTGTATGATAAACCAAAGCTAGCACGTAGTTTTTGTGTCTGAATCTGTAGTAGTGGTTAGTTTCATTTGTCTAAAGGGTATAGTAGTTTTGTACACATAACACAGTACTTTAATTTGTGAAGTTGTCAGGAAAGTCGTTACGGTTTTCAACTGTTAACTTGAAATGTACATATCTCAACTAAAGAAAAACTTAAATAATAAAGGCCTTTAGGATCAACTTTACTTTTCTATCTGTCGGGTGGCCATTAAGACGTATGGTAGGTCGTTGTCGTGTAGAAGGATTTGTATTTCTCTGTTAACCGATATCCGATACATACATACATACATACAAGTTTTCGGTAGATTCTGTGGTCATTTTTGGACGTACATACTTTCCTACTGTATTCATTTTGCCCGAATTTAAGAAGCCGTGATGAATCAGATCAGCCGCCAAATGATCAAACAGTCACCATGATCTTTTCTGTTTGCTTTGGGAAAGTGCTTAATGTCTTTATCGCAATTTAACCGTTGAGCCGATTGTTGTAGTGAATAAATTTTTCATCGCGCGATCAAAATATCCTTTTGTTGTAAAGAAAAAACACGAAGGGCACTTCATAACTACGATCGTTTTGATTTTAATTGAGTCTGTGCAGTACCCGTGTGTTGCAGTTGAACAATCACCCAAATTTGCTGTTTTTGCATATTTAACTGTTTAACTTCCTGAACAAATGTCACAAATTATGATGAAAGACAATCACTATAATAAAGCGTTTTAAACAAATAAATAGAATTAAACAGTGTGTTTACAATATATAGTAAGCGGGTTTACACTTTACAATTACCAGATGCTAGAGAGGAAATTCAGGAAAATATACGAAATCCGTAAGGTGAAATTTTGCTTGCACTTGTTCGAAATATATTTTTGGTAATAATTGCCAAATTACATTCATTCTATATTAATTTGGGGTGTATAAAACCACTATAATATTTAACGCCCATTTGAACATACAGCCCTCATTTCTTTTAATGATAACTGTACTATATACATACTGTATACTACATGTTACACGAAAAGCCAATTTTTCAAAGAGATTAACTTCAACGGAGTGTACGTGAGTCCGACAGCATAACTTAATCACTCTTATTTGTTTCAGCTACAGGCCTAGATCCTGCGAATCAATACTTCGACCTCTGCGAACTACTGGACTTACATAACAACACTAGAAATGGTGTTTCGTTCGTTGAGGGGCCCAATCTTGCGAAACCAGCGTACCGCTTAGGAGGTAATTATTTCCGGTATTACATTTTTAAAATTCAAATTACTTGACTTACCTAAATGTAGAATAGTACGTAATTCAAATGACTGCTGAATGCATAAAACAAATACGGCCGTAGCATTTTACGGACAATTAAGATCGTTAGGAATGAGTCTATTTAATCAGGGACATAATCTTTATTGGAGCGGAAACGTGTTCACCGTAACATCGCATTTTCCCCATATGATCGAACAAAACCGAGTCAACCGACTAACGACCTACCAGAGAACGTATTGAGCGTGATTTGCCTAAATTAAACGCTTTTTCTCGATTTTAAAGAACGTGTCTTCATACCTGGGATAGCTTTCTGCACTATTTATAACACTGACATAATCCTTGCTCTAGATTTTAGTGGTTCTAAATTAACTGTTCAGAATCAATTCGATTTTAGACAAGTACAGTCTAAAATTGACTGTACATGTGTAAACAATAGCTGTTATTTTTTTACTTCTAGTGTTTATAAATTAAAGATATAAATACATAACATATCGCAATGTGGTTCACCTATATGTTCAATACTAATAACATTACTGCACTGAATAAGATCGTCTTACGTAACTTTTAACTTTTTAAATTTTTCAGATTACTTGAAATTTCAGCTACTAAATTTCTCATATTATTTGGCATTAAAATTTAGATCAACTTAAAGTATTATTTCCTAAAAAGGTAATCCTTATCATTTGACGTGGGTCTACGCCATTTTAGATTGTCATGTACCTGCTGATTCAGAATTGATCCTTCTACTATCCGCCATGGTGCACCAAAGATGAGAATTATCTTAAAGTGCCGAGCTGAGATTCAAATTTTGCTCACCTAGTTTTAATATTTTGCAACTCAATTATAGACTAGTTATAAGTCAGCCAGACTAACAGTTGTACAATAATAGTAATAAATGTTAATTTGAACAACCCTTTTGGGCACGAAACATGAATTTTCAATCAAAAGAATCTTAAATAAAATATCAACCAATCGCGATGAAGAGATCATCGTATTCAATATGTTAAGAAGGTCTATCACATAATTGATATGTTAAATCTGGCAACACATGTTTACCTAGTAACGAAACTATCATCTTCAAACCGTACGTTACCTACTTTCGTAAAGTAGTCAATAAATTCGTTAAAAGTTTAGGGACATTTTTTTGGGAAAAATACCTGGACCGGTCGATTTCTATTTGCGCATTTTTACAAAATAGAATGCATATATATATATGGTAATTCATGTGGAAAATATGACGCCATGGATATATCTTTTAATAGCAAAGCCCATTTTATTTCATTACGGATTGTAGCAGAAGACACTCTTCTACATAAGGCACTGTAGTTATGGATATAGGTCATAGAAGGAATTTTTAAAGAAATGAGATGTTGAAAGTTCAAAATACAAAATTTGCATATCGTAAAAGTGGAAGGATTAGTTAGGGAAAAAGGCACAATAAGGCAGCTATTACTAAGCACATCGCTATATCAACTGATACCTGCATACATATTGTATGCTATCGTACTTCGTTTGACGGTTATTTCATTCTTTAAAGAATAAATGCAATGTTAGTTTTTTAGGTAAAAGCTCTATATTTAGAATATCTATTGCACAATTACCTACTTTATCATTTTCTTAATAATGGTTGAATTAAGCGAACACGAAAGGATGGAAATTCTTAGAATCATTCGCTTTGAAAATAGAATGCATATCCGAAATGAAGTAGTTGACCTGTTCAATGTAACTCATCTTTATCGGCAACTCATTAACCAATTAGCAGAATTGAATCAAAACGCAAACGGTGAGCTTAATATTTTGTTAGCACTGCAAGGTAATCAAGACTCCACATTTATGCACCTTGCATCTAATTTCAATGCGGCAGCGTCTTCCATCCACAAAATTTTGGAACGAATTTTGGACGAAATCAATGCTGCGGGCAAATGCGAGAGCTGTGTAGTAATGATAATAATTTTATAAAAGCTACCTTTTCTTTAAATAGTCTTATAGTATAGAACTGTCATTAGTGAGCTGCGAATGGACGATGGAATATCGCAATACCCTCAAAAGGTAAATGTGTGGTGCGGCATAGTTCACGAACAAATTCTGGATCCCTATTTCCTTGGAGGAGACCTTCGCCGATTCAATATATGTGGATTTTCTTCTTCTCATTACTACACTGTTAACTTTGTATCTAGAACTAAAGGAACTCTATCTTAAAAGGCAAGATGAAACACTTCTTTATTATATATCACTTCTTGTCGCTTAGTTAAAAGGTTTCCCATACGGTTGGAGAGAGACGGGGGATAATTGAGTCGCCAGTCGGATCACCAGATTTGACGCCCCTGCATTACTTTTTGTGAAGATACTTAAAGAGTCAAGTATACTTTAATCCAGGTGTGAATTTGAAAGATTTAAAAGCAAAAATTTACCAAGAAATTCAATGTATATCTCCAGAAATTATTAACAATGCTTGCAGAGAATTTATTAATCGTATTTGGCTACTATCAAGTTACCAACGGTGCGCAATTTGAACATTTAGTTTAGGGATTAAATTTCAACATTGTTTTTTCTAAAAATTTGTTTACATGAATTACCATGTATGTACTTATTCTATTCGAAAAAATGGGCAAATAGAAATGGAAAACTTTCATTCATTCAGCATTTTTCCCAAAATTATGTTTGAATTTTCAATGAATATAATCGCTACTTTACGAAAGCACTTTATATTTCGTGGGCTACTTCGTTTATTATTATATTTCAAAATGGTATTTTAAACCGTTTTCTTAAAGGCTTAATCAGTGAAATACAATACTGCACATTTGTTTTACTTTCCAGCTAGCAACATAATAATTAACTACAAAGATTTATTGATATATAGGATCCATAGTGAATTTATTCATCTATTATTCTTATGTGTACATGCACGTATATGGATAACATAAAACCGCAATAATGTATGCTTACATCAAAAATCCTTGTTGATATCTTACCAATTTTGTTCAACAAATAAGAAAAAGCTGCCGAAAAGAACCTAACCAAACATTTGCTTCTTATGAAATGTATACATCATTTTAATAAATTTCTATATACATTACTAAAATTTTGAACATCGATTCTGAAATTAACTTTTTACTTTCTCTTTGTGGTGGAAAAGAGACTCAGAACAGTTATAGAACTACAACATAACAATTCCCAAAGTGGATTTAGAAGGGGTCATAGTGTACAAGATCATAAACTATTTACTATGAAACAAATTATAAACAAAATATTGATCCAAGAGAGAAATGTATATAGCATTTTTAGATCTCGCAAAAGCGTTTGATAGGGCACCGAGAAATATTATATGGAACATTTTACAAGCAAGAGGAGTCAATAAAAAGCTAATGCAAACAATGAAAAGTTTATACGCACGTAGCATAAACTATGTTAGAACCCAAAATATGGAATTCGATGAATTTGAGGTAAAAGATGGATTACGACAGGGATGAGTTTTGACATGTACTCTCTTTGTAATTTTGATGGACGATATAATTAAGATAAATATACTTCAAAACCAATGAAAGTGTCAGAATGCGCTTTCGCACATGATCTAGCTATATTTGCTAGCAATGAGAGGGATCTACAAAGTAACGTAATATATAGAAAGAAACAGTGGATAATAAGAACTTGACGATAAACACCCGTAAAACTAAAGTAATGGTAATAACAAAAAAATGAAAGGAAAATGAGAGGAAATCCAGATAAGTATTGATGAAGAGGAAATAGAGCAAGTTAAAGAATTTAAGTACTTGGTAGCAATAATTGACTGCAAAGGAAATCAAGTAAAAGACATTAAACAGCGCACAGAAAAGGCTTGAAAAGCATATTACATAGAAGCATACAAGCATATTTGTTAAAAGCAAAGAAGTATCTGTGAAACGAAAATGCTTGTATATAAAACCATATTCCAAACTATCTTGCTGAAATATGGACCCCTCTTAAACATCATGAAAAGCAGGGTCCAGGCGGTGGAAATGAAGTATCTACGTGATCTTAAAGACGTAACAAGAAGAGACCGAATTAGAAACAAAGAGATAAGAGAAGATTTAACAGTTTTACCAGATTTGGAAGTAGTGAAAGAACGACAATTAGGAGGGTGGGGTCAGTTAGGAAAATATGAGAGCCAAGAACTTTGTGTCGGAGACGCATAGGTAGACTAAAGGAGACGTGGAATAAAGTGATCACAAAAGTACTGCAAAAGAATAATTTGAGATGGAGTGAAGCAAAAACTTTGGCAATTGACAATAAGAATGGCGCAAGTTTGTTCACAACATATAGGGTACTATCTTGACACCTCACGGTATAAGGGAAAAGGATTATACACATACATACTTTCTTTTTGTATATACTGACATCGTAAGTTTCTATTTAGTTGGTGTGCACAAATTTTTTGGCCGATTCAAGCCGCCGTATGGGAGACGTTAGAACATGTGTTCTGCCAAGTTCCACCCCTCCCACGAATGCTTCCGATCTGACTATGTAAGCATTGCATTGGGTTGTATATTATTTCGTATATATATATATATATGTAGAAATGATTAGAAAACTATCTCCCACCATTCGCAGACGCGTTTTGCGGTTTTACCGCTCATCCGTGCGACTCTTGTGAGATGTAGTTTTCATTCTCGACTTTACGTCTATATATAGTAATATATATGATGTTTGTACATACGAGCAAACCAATTAAGGAATTGCCCAATATGTGACATATATATATTAATTATTTCCTATTTTTACAATAGTCGTGTTTTCAAAATCAAAGAAATCTAGTCGAATCTGCAAACTCGGTAATGCTCTGTTCACTGTCATTACATCAAAATCATTATTTAAAGAATATTTATGATTGTAATTGTTTTTAATATCATTTTATTAAAGTCTCACTATCTTATTTTCCCTGTTATGTAATTCATGAGTTTTATTGCTCATTCAAATTGTTATTGGTTATTTGTTTTTATTTAATTACTGTAACTTTGTTTAAATTCTGGTCTGTGAATTCTGGATTAGCTAATATAACAACCCGGTCAACTGCTCCAGTAGCTAGATTTATTTTGTGTTACTTGAATATGTCTCAAATGTAATTCAATTTAAAATACCGTTTTGAAATAACATCTGCAATAAAAATACAAAATTCCAGTTTAATTTTGTATTTTATTTGACCTAAAAACTGGCAGAGGTAACCCGAAAGATGACTAATTCGTAAGATGTTATCTTCGTTGTTAGCGAAATACGTACAACCGATGTAGTGGGAAGTTTTTACGGATTTGTCATGATGTTAGTAAATTGGGCCTATTACCTCTCGTTAAGGGTGCGTTAAATTTGTCAGCGGTAAAGGTACTCCACCACATTCAATCGTTCTCAAGTAACATTTCTGTAGCACACTCACGTGCAAAACATAATTTCATCACAGATTCCCATTATCAATTAATACACACATACATTGCTCAAAACAATTAATGGATATTTTTGGAAACTGCTCGTAAAGAATACTTTGATCGCCGCCCTTGTTTGCAAGATACGCCGTGTTCTTAGAAGCTCGTGGTGATCACATGTATTATTCCGTTCTTTGCTTTTCACATTTTTATAATTATCGTTCTCAAATTGGAGAAATCCAAGTACTCGAAGTGATGTAATTGATAGTGATCTTGAAGTAGGTCTTAAAATGATCTTTTATGATGAAAATATGCAAACTGTATGTTTTATACTTAGTTCCTTGTAATATTTTGCTTCAGGTGGTTCATGATTTCGTGTGTTATTTGTTGTCATTGCACTAGTGAGTTCTTTCATTTTGTTATTTTGGGAGTTTTTCAACCAATATATTGTAATATAAACCATCAATAAAAAAGATCAATGTAATGTTGCGCAATCAATCTCTCGTACTTCTATCTATTAATTAGCAATTAAAGATTGTACACCGATATAAGAATGTCTTTAGGTGTTTTTCTTAGTTTGAGCTTGAATTGAATTGAATTGTTAAACTTACAACAGAGAAGTTTTTCGGAAACAGCTTTTTCGATAGTTTATGTATAATCGTAACGTAAGTTTATATGAAATATTCATGGAATTTATTTTAAATATCAAAACTTTGTATTTGGAACATTGGAACCAGCAAAAGCGATTGAAAACTGCCGAGAACTCGTCTGACATCAATTGTAAACAGTGTAAACTTGCCATTAAAATATAGCAGTATATACTTTTGGGAAAAATAAAAAAGTTATCAGTTGTATCTTGTGTTAAATAATGTTAAATCGGTTGAGTAATGTTACTTGTCCGTTTAATATTCTGTTATTTCTGCTCTAATTACAAAATACTGCAAATCAATTTAATCAACATTTTTGTTGGTGCAAACCCAAAAATGTATTAACATATCACGTAATGATTCTTACCCATAAAATTTATCCTATTACTTTACAGTATATTATGAATGGTGCTGACTTCATTCGTTGGGCATCTCCTTCGAACCTAGCATTAGCGTTTCTTATTATATTACCTTCAATTCTACTTCAAAATTGTTTGTAAATGGTTTTAATTCGTATTTGAACAAATTTTGTTTGACTTTCCATTTCTTTATCTATTGTTCACGTGTCATTTAATTGGGATTTATTATTATTTTGTTGTTGATTACGCACAGCGTTAGTTGCTCAAGATTTCGGCTACAATTGCAGTTGAGTCACAAATTATGGCGGCAAGAGATACTCTTAAGATATAATAAAAGTTTCATCGAGTATCATAAACAAAATAAAGCAGTCAACTAGCTCAAACACTTTTAAAATACACAACTTTCTATTAAGTTGTTCTTAAAAAAAAAAACCTAAAATTTATTTTAGACTTATAAATTTCTGGTTCTGAACGAATTTATGATTAAGATGATTATGTACGCATACTTTTTTAAGTCAAAATGAGAGACACTTAGTAGGCGCATTGTGTAACACATTCTGTAATTCTCAACAACAATTCTTTGTCTATGTAGCGTGCACCAGTTACTAATAAACTGTATAAAACAAGTAAAAACCACGAATTATCTATCTCCAATAAAAATGTAAATGATTCGGCATTTGGAGCTTTACAAATTCCAAGAATGTACGATTGCTTTGGATGCCTAGAAATAAATTTGAAAGAATGTATGCAACCTTTTATTCTTTTCCGATCATTACTTTTTTTAGTGGTGATAATAGTACCGTCCAATATATTGAACATTTTGTCTACTTTCTTGAGATTTCCAGAAGGGCAATGAATAGAGAAATGAAATAAATTCCTCTTATTTCCAACCTTCCCGTTTCATAACGATCAATAAAATCTTATATCTCTCTGTTACAGATACTGAGAGGAATTTAAGACTGCCAGATTCCTCACTCAAGAAGATATCCAGCTATTTAGAAAATACCTACGAATTCACAATATCGGCGTGGATTCAACAGGATAAGCAAAATGTCGGTACACTAGTGAGCTTTACGCGCGGTGAGAATCGTTACCTCGAACTGCAGTCAAGTGGACGTAAAAATGAAATTCGGTTTCACTATACGTCCGAACTCGATTCAAAAGTGTACGTGGAGACCTTTCATTATAAGTTAGCGGATAATGCGTGGCATCACGTTGCGGTTTCGGTGAGTGGTTGGGAGACTGAGTTGTTTGTGGACTGTAAATCTTTGTATAAACGAATTTTAAAACCGGGCGCGCCAGCCAGAAACTTCTCGGTAACGCAACTCTGGCTCGGTCAGAGGTACAGACAGTTCCAGTTCAAAGTAAGTATATTACAATATTTATAAGTTAAAAACTCAGATGCAAAAAGAATGATTTAAAATGCTAATTATTTGCTCCTATACGTAAATTTCGTCGAACAATGAAGCACATCGCTGTTGTACCAATTGAAGAGTTTCAACTTCAGCGTTTGTAGTTAAAACTAATGGCTATTTGGATGAAACACGTGTGGAATTAGTGAAATCTTGTTAGAATATTTAGCGTCAGAAATTGGTGGATGCGCCGGATTTTTTAAATAATTGCATAAATGTTAAGAAATTAATACAATGTTATGAATCTATTATAAGTTAATAGTATTTCAATCAAGTGAAATTATTATCATATAATTATAATAACAATGCATCTGTTAAAAAAATGATTAGAAACGTTGTGTTCACCGAATGACATTAGAAACGCAATACTCTGAAATAGTAATATTTTTAAGCTGATTTGTTATCATATTTTATCCGGATATGAAAGTCGAGGTTTTCTTATTCCAAGTCTTCTGTTTAATTATTACAGCTGAAGTACCTACATCAAATTACTTTCAATTTACATGCGTCGGTAATAAATCTTTCCTCAATAGAAAAAAGAGAGTGGCCATAAGAAAAATATTACTTCTGAGTGTTGCGCTTCTAATAACGTTTAGTATATTTAATCCATGATGTATTATGTATTCAAATGTATATGTAAAATTGCCAGTATATAACGTCACTGCTTACCACTACGATCCATTCAAAATTTCGAACTACATTTAAAGATTGTTGTTATTTCAAAAATATGTACTTAGATTTTATAGGACATTCTTTTCTGTTAGGGAGCCATGCAGGACGTAAGGCTGATACCGGGACCGCTGGGTTATTTGGCAAGCTGCCCCAAATTAGATTCGTTGTGCCCGACGTGCGGCCAGTTTTCTCTGCTGCAGGACACTGTACAGGAATTGATGCGGCATCTAAAGGAACTTTCCGAAAGGGTATATGGACTACCATGTAACGTCCCTTATGCGTTCAGTACAATGTTTTGATTGTATATAATTGTGTGATTTGCAGTTAGTAGCTGCTGAGGGCCGTATCAATAAGGTTGAGGAATGTGATTGCCAGAAATCATGCTTCTTCAACGGAACGGTTCACGCTGACGGCGCCACGTGGCAACGAGACTGTGACTTATGTACATGCGTGGTTAGTAATAAACAGATCATCTGTCGTGTTTTCCAAATTTTAGGACACTTTAAACTAACGGTGCATTCCAGCATCGAATACTAATTTGCAGTTTCGATTTAATGAAAAGTAGGCTTCAGTGAATAAAATTAATTAAAGCAAAAATGTTATTATCGTTTAGGGAGAAGTTATGTTTTTATTTGAAAAACCTTAGAACTTTAAATGACAGAGCTGACTTGAATTTTCTTCACGACGAATAATAAAATGTAGGAGTATACCCACTATCTGACACATCACACATTGCACAATTTAGAAGACGTTGGAATTTTCTTATCAAATTTGGCAGAAGCCTTTAATTATTGAAATAATAGGTGATATAATATGAAGTACTTCTTCATCTTTCACTCATAAAGTGTGATTTACGCAATCAATATTACGTTGTGGCATGGAATCAAAAAGTTTATCAATATCAGCTTGGTCTATTGCATCCCAGGCAAAGCTTCTAAAGTTAACGGTAGGTCAAGTAAGTTCTCTAGTTTCTTATCCATAATTTCTCACGCATGTTTTATGGGGCAGAGGAAACATTGGCGTGGTTTCCTTTAAAACAATTGAACATTGTTCCTGTAATGTGAGGACGAGCACTTGTTGAAACAGGGGGTTCTATTGGGTTGTTCGGAAAGTAATTTTTTGTTTGTCTTTTTCCCAACAGAAGACCTAATTGTATTTTTTGACAGCCAACTTCATACTTAAGCCGTATGGTCATATATTTTGACAGTTGATATAGCCAGGCTTGCTTGTGCAAAAGTTCGATTGATTCTACGTAGTAGTTATTGGTTGGTACTCTATCAAATATGGAAAGTGCAAAGCAGCATTTTCGGCATATTTTACTTTTTACTGTCGAAAAGGTAAAAATGCTGTTCAAGCAAGAAAAATTATCCGATGATACATCTCCTCCAAGATGTATTGACAGAACACCAGCACCAAAACTAGTTTGCAACATTTCAATCCGACAATTTTGATGTTGAAGATGCACCTCATTCTGAAAGGCCAGCTGAAGCTGATGACAACACAATACAGTCACCAATTGACGCAAATCGGTAAATAACAACTCCTGAGATCGCTAAGAGATTAAATTTATCGAATTCAACTGTTCGTGATCATTTGAAGCGTGAAGAAAATGATATATTTTCAAAACGCATCATCGCTGGGGACGAGAAATGGGTTGTCTACAACAAAGTTAAACGCAAGAGATCATGAAGTAAAAAGGATGCATCGGCTCAAAACACGAAAGCTGATATTCATCAAAAAAGGTGATGCTGTCTGTTTAGTGGAATTTCAAGGGTATCGTTTTTTTAGCTTCTACCGGACAACACAACGATCAATTATGAAGTGTACTGTCTTCAGCTGGACAAATTGAAGGATTCACTTGAACAGAAAAGGCCGGAATTGATCAATGGAAAAGGTGTAGTGTTCCACCAAGATAATGCAAGACCTCATACAAGTTTGGTAACTCGCCAAAAGCTTTTACAGCTTGGATTGGATGTACTGTCATACCCACCATATTCTCCAGATCTGGTACCTTCTGATTATTACTTATTCCGGTCTCTACAAATTTTTAGACGGTAAAGTCTTTACTTCAAATGAGTAGGTCCAAAAACCACTTGGATCAGTTTTTCTTCCAGCAAATTATGAGCGAGGAATCATGCTACTGCCAGAAAGATGGCGAAAGATATTGGACAAAATGGACAATATATAATTCAATAAAATATTTATTCACTACAGGGAAATCGTCTTTCATTTTCATAAAAAGGACTAAATTAGTTTACGAACAACGTTATATATTGTTTTAAATGAAATGAAAAGAAGATCTACTGGCATAGGCATTAGAGCCACATACCATAATATCCAGTGTGGTCCTAGTTTAACCTTCATATGGCCGTCTTACGTCCCAAAATAAAATCGTAATGACGATATGATGCCGCTCCACATTCAATTGAAGTCCCTCTTTTTCTCTCTGCACCAAATTTGGTTTAGTTAAGGTGAAGCATTAAATATCATGTGTTGGGGCGCAAATTAAAGGATCGAATTCGACGATGAACAGTATGAAGACATATTGAACGAGGTATACCTTGAAGCCATTTGTCATCAATAGAACTGGTGGTTGAAACAGTCTCTACCACCAACAGTCATTGCGCCCCAGTGTCTTTTCGTCAACCTTTTTGTCCTTCTCCAAACCACCCTCAAAACAGTTAGTTATCGTAGCATAATTTATGTTCGACTAATTTGGGACTTCTTTGAATAGCTGGTAAAATATTAATCCTGCACCAGTTAATATTCGAAAAACCGGGCCGCTCAATAAAGGTTTATATTTCTAAACCACATTTTCTATGTTGTTATTCATGGTGTTTGAAATAATAAATGATAAAAGAATTAACAAGGAAACGATAAATCTTTAT
Organism: Chrysina gloriosa; assembly: GCA_038088585.1. Taxonomy (NCBI): domain Eukaryota; kingdom Metazoa; phylum Arthropoda; class Insecta; order Coleoptera; family Scarabaeidae; genus Chrysina; species Chrysina gloriosa. The sequence continues at coordinate 23,571,097 of CM076090.1, forward strand.
GGTCGTTTTTTGCCTCACTCCAACGAAAATATGCATTTTTCTTTTCTTTTGGAACAGTTTACTTCGGTTATTCACCGTAACAGTGTATAACTGTGATCTAGTGTATTAAAATGCCAAGACTTCGAAGACAACCAAATTATCGGACACGATTTTGAACGGAGTCGTATTGTTGCATTTTGTGAAGCGGCTAAGTGGATGCAAAGATATATCTAGTTATTCGTTGTTGGAAAGAGTGGTCACAAGACGGTATACAACATCGTACAAGACGCTATGGAAGCCCTAAACGAACCACCGAACGGAAAGGTGGCAAATTAAGATTGCTTAGAGATTGGCATAATACCTCAAGGTCTGTGGAAAATGTGTTTTTGGCAGAAATACTCCATAGAATAACTATGCGTTCGCGTCCTAGCATTAGCACTTCGAATCAAAAAGGTTAAAATGGACGAGTCGCAAGAACAAACTTGAATATAGAATAAGAATTTTCCGAAGTACCGAATGCTGAATTTCGAATGTTAACTATAAATAAAATATGGGATGAATATATCGTGTTTGAAGCTCGAGTGACTGTATGTAAGTCTCCAATTAATACCACAAGTAAAGTAAAATAAATACTATTTTGTTTAGTGCGCGAAGTGTAACAATATAAATACGTCCACTCACTCCCATACATAGTATTTATATTGAAGCCAACTAACGCATTTCGCGAAAGACATGATTTCTGTTTTCGCATTAGCGATCGTTTATACCCTTAGGAGCCGGTTCCACAATGCATATACGAAAACACTATTTTTACTTGTTTTGAAAATTTGACCAGAAGACCTTTACAGTAAGAGGGTCTATTCACCAGATCACTACCGGGTATTCAATTTGAAATGAGGCAAAACTTACTATAAATAGGCGAATTCTATTAACTCCGGAAAAGTTCTTTGATGACAAATTAAAAAAATAGTTTCACTTTGTGATAACTGTATCCAATTAAATAAAGATCATATTTTAAAACTACATTTAATTTTGATGAAAATTGAGGAAATAATAAAATTATAGCCAAATTCAAAAAACGTCTGTCATATTACAATCAAGTCTTAATTAAAAAAGAACAACATTTGATAGAATTGATATTTTTAATGAAACAGTGAGTAAAAGTGAATAACCATCGTAAACTAATAGTCATTTCTGTACATTTACTTTTGGAGCATTTTTTGTACAATGTTGTTAGAAAATGATTAAACACAACAACAAGAAGAGCTATTGTTTGATTAATTTTTATGTATTGCTTCTTAATTGGTCCTCATAAGATTGATAAGGAAAGCCTACCTTTCATTAAAAGTGAGACTAGACATTTTAGTCCAAAGTATTCTATAATAATAATATATAAAATATAAAAAGATTTCCTCTAAAACCAAACAACCGTTCACAGAAATTGCGTAAAATAAAAATATTTTCTAACGTCGCTAATTACCGTTCAAGTGCATATTCGTTAGCAATTGTGAACCTAATATATGCGTTCCAAAACATATTCGCGTAAGACATCGCCTGGTGCAACTTCTAATGTTAATTGAATTCTCTTTTTCTCTTACTTGTTTTCACAGCATGGAGAAGTGGAATGTCGCCCAGTAGAGTGTCCCATGCTCAACTGCAAGAATCCCGTCAAAAAGGAAAGTGAATGCTGTCAAACTTGTCTGAGTAAGTTAGGCTTCCCATATGAAGTGAAAACTTAAGGATGAACAACAATACAAATACGTAGTTTCTATGTAATATTCATATAGCGATGCTAAAGGGATGTACTTATTGGGAATTATTTTCCATGATTCAGAGATAGAAACTGCAATCAGTGGATCTAAGGATTGTCCCCTATTTAGAAATTTCATTTACTGAAGGAACTCTAAATACATATGTCCATAGTTATGTTACTTTTATTACCCAATGGGTTTGAAAGCCTCGGTTAAATACCTCATTGAACAGTGCCTACCTAACATTAATGATCAGTGGTTACTGTATATTAATCTACACATTGCACTATATTTCTAATCACACGCAATATATCATTATCCTTTTCAGAGTTACCCGTTTTGCTTAATAGTAATATCAAATTCCTTTCTGCTCTATTGAGAATGCTAAATTACGCATTTGGAGGTTTTGGAAATTTATATCCTTAAGAAGGCAATAATTCGGAAGACGAATGAAAACGTATCTTCTTGAAAACTGAGTTCATCGTTAAAACTTACAAACAATACTAATTGAGAACGCATTTCGAAATTCATTCATCTTCCTTCAAAATATGTATATTAACTTTCTCTGCTTTTGCAACCTAACATTTGTGTGTGATTTACACAAAATAGGAGGTGTGTTTAGTTTGACAAGCCATCAAACTTATCAAAAACAACAAATTTAGAATGCCTTTTCTAGTAACTTAGGGACGTATCTTCACACAAGTTCCCTCATATCTCCATTCCTACATACATGCATTACTTTGTGTCATTGTGTGTTTTCAATATTGCGGGGCATCGACTTATTTTAGGAATTACATTTTCTTTAACAGTTACAATAGTTTATTTCCATTCTAAATATTCACTACATTTATTTTGCAAACTATCACAAAACTATTTGCGTGTATTGTCAACAGGAGCTTGCTTTTTGAAGGGTACCTTTTATGACCACGGCGACATGGTCAACATGAAGCAGTGCTTGCAGTGCCAGTGCCACGATGGGAGCATGCAATGCACGAAGATAGATCCGAACACCATCTGCCCACCATTACCTTGTCCTACTGAGGACCAGTTTAGCGTCCAAGGAGAATGTTGTAAATTTTGTCCAGGTACACAGCTTGATTAAATAATTGTTCCTCACGGCCGATACTAAACACATTTAACGCTTTTGCCTTACTAATAAACTAAACCATATCGTTTCTCTTTTTTCTAACCTTACGCAGGCGTGGATTATTGCTCGAAAGGAAACTATTGCCATGCTAATGCCTCATGTCGAAACCTGCTCACCACGCATGCTTGTCATTGCAATTTGGGTTTTCAAGGAGACGGATACACGTGCCATGGTATACACTTATCTTTATTCAAATACAAAAATAAGTATGCTAAATGCTAATTAATTTAGAATTGCGTGCAATAATGTAACTCAGATTAAAGAAAATGATGTACAAAACGCGGAAATTCTAGACTAAGCACCGGCAGAAATTAGTTTTGATTCCCCATGATCGATATAACGATTCTTTTCATTCTCGTGCAATAATTTTTAACCCAATTCTTTAAATCGCAGATGTAAGTTCATAAAGAACACAGTTGGGATTTATTCCATGACTCAAATACTTTATATCGCTTCTTACTAATGACTACTACCCTTTGATATACACACTATTGCTATTTGAAATGTAAATTCGATAGAGTTGAGACCAACTATGTATTTCCATCATTCCATTGTACTACAAACGAAAATATAGAAAAAGGAACTAATTAAATATTCAAGTACATATTTCAAACCATCTTGATAGCGAATCAAGGAAACAACTTTGTGTTTTGTAATAATTCTTTTATATTATGGATATTATACTCTATTATACCTGACATCGATAGTTGGGGCAATATCCTATACGAATTGCCAAATTCAATGTTTTGTTTCATAACTATACTTTTACAGAACCACAAATCGTAGATGCATAGTTTTCACCCAGCTAACAATCTAATTATTCTTTTAATACTAAATATATTGGTAAGGCTCTAGAGAGAAAAATTGCAATTCGCAGATAACATGGATATAAAAGAGTAATTCTAAAAGATATGAAATGAACGATATTTTTATATTCAGATTAATTTTAAAAATTCATGTAATTGAAACTAAAACACTTTCAAATATTCAATTGGTCGCTTGAAAAATTTAAAAGAATCCTGTCAGCAGTATGCTTTCTGACAGCTAATCTTCCATAACTAACCAAATTTCTTATTATCTATTTCTACACATCCAGATATAGATGAATGCCTCGAAGAAGGAGGATCGAATGGTCACCATTGTCATTTAAACACCAAATGCGTCAACACAAATGGTTCCTATAAATGCGAATGCTTGCCTGGATACAAGAGAGTGGATAAATTCAATTGTGCTGAATTAGACGAATGCAGCACCGGCGAACACAAATGCGACGTCAATGCCAATTGTATAAATACTCAAGGAAGTTACCACTGCGTCTGCAAGGAAGGATATAGCGGAAACGGATACAGTTGTAAACGTAAGCTACATTGCAAACTATATTAGATGTTAGTCAAGAAACTGCGCCAATGATTTCACAGAAACATCTTGCGCAAAGTAAAAGAAAAATGTTAGGAACTTTTTGTCTTATCTAAAAGACATTTTAAAATTGACTTTAGTTTATTCTCCACATTCCACATAATGATACATCTCATATTTGATGAGAATTTTTTAATACGATTTCTATTTTACTAGCTGTTTGTAATCAAACCTGCTTAAACGGCGGCTCCTGCATAAAGCCGGGAAAATGTTTATGCAGGAGCGGATACACTGGAAGAAGCTGCGAGAAGGATCTCGACGAATGCACCACTAACTTCCATCGATGCTCGGAGTCATCTGTATGCGTGAACATGGTTGGATGGTACTATTGTAAATGCAAACCTGGTTACGAGAGCCCCGTAGAGAATAACAAATTGGGTAATTTGTGTCAAGGTAATTATTAATATTATTATTAGATAATTAGTATTAGGTACATGAAAGTACTTATTGCTATTATTATTACTATTATCTTTATATATATAATTCTACTGTACGTGTGTTTGTCACTAAACTCCTCCTAAACGGATTGATCGATTTGAATAATTTTTTTGCATGCGTTTGGGTGGCGCCCTGGATGGTTTAGATTCACAAATCAGCCCGGCACATTTAAAAATGAAGAAAAAAATTAGAGATTAAACAAATTGACGACGTTTGGTGGGTTAGGTTATGACAGCTGTCATGGTGCGCGCAAAGACAGTTAAGGTTATGACATTTGTGATTGTGCGCGCATGAATAATTGTTATGTCATAATAGAAGCAAAGTCAGCAATATCCATCACAGTCTTATTTACAATGCCGCGAGCGAGAAGATCGAATCTTTCACAACGAAGCCGTAATGCAATTAGACTGCGGAATATTAGGAATCAATCCACTGCAGATGAAGAAGAAATCGCACGAGAAGGGCGCCGTGTTAGTACGGCCCAACTTCGTGCTTCACAAACACAAGAACAAAGAGAGGCCATATGTGAAACGGCTCGGTTGGCAATGAGAAATCGTCGAGCAGAACGCAGATCAACAACGTCGAGCCGCAAGAAGAAATAGATAAAGTCGCAAAATATAGTATATCACAACGTGTTTTAATGAAGATAATCGACACGAGTGCAACACACTCAGCAAATAGTTTAACAGAAAGTTGTGCTACAACGACATGCGAATCATTTGGTTTACATTCAATAAAGCAAATGCTTTGCTCCCACGTGAATTTACTACTTTTTAAGCTTTTATTCAACTTAATTAATTTTATCTTAACATTAACAAGTTAATAAAACTCAGGTAATAACTTAAGACAATATTTATTAATTCGGTGGTACGAAGTTCGCCGGGGCAGCTAGTATAATTATATATATATATATATATATATATATACATATGTACATTACATTATTTATTTATTATATTATAATTACATAATTGCTTTTATAGAACTTTCGTCACTTTATTAACACTGATGGTTGAATTAAATATTAACAACTCTCTTCTCGATATAGAAAATTTATAAATCAAAGAAGACCTCGTTCTACCATCGATCGAGGTGGTAAATATTCACTTTTTAAAGTTCTCACCATAAACCATTTCCGAATGGATTGGTGCGTGGCAACCGAATGTAAAAATAATGATATAGCATCCTTAACGTTCCACTTGCAGAACCTTAGTAGCTTACTATTAGAATGTTTGAAATTGGTTGTCCAGTATGATTGGATTTGGTCTGGACTGGGGATACCTGATAAAAGAAGAGCTTAAGCACACCTTAGGGAATAGAACGGCCGGAGGGGGGCGGTAGGTGTTAAAACTAGAATATAGATTCTTATTCTTTTCTTAAATATAGAAATAGGAAGCATATATAAATTTGCAATGTGCTCGCCACACAGAATAGCTATTGGATATTTTCTTGTTAAAGGGGGTTTAATTAATTGTATAAATTCTCCATATAACCACTACCTCATGACCGCCACAAAGATTCAAACACTTTACACTTGCTCAAACCAAACTTTTAACAGTTATTTCAATCTTTAGTCTCAGTTCTTTAGTCTCTTTTTGAAAACTCATCTAGGTATACAGTAGAGTCGCGATTTAGTGAACTAATTGTTGCACGGCGGATCCACTATTTCGGGGAGAAAAAACGTTCATATTCTTTCTTAGTAAACATTTGTTTTAAACTTGAAATTGTTAGGGAAAAATATTGATACATAATAGCACGTATGTATTATGTAATTCTTTCTGAAAGGTATGCATATATTTTGATTATTGAGATACAGAAAATGATATGTGTAATTGCCGCGGTTTTTTGAGTAGCTTACTATTTAATATTTTGTGTCGTAAACTAAGCAACGCAAGTGATGTGAAATAAGCAATTTCTAGTTGATTTTCTTCAGTTCACTGAATCACTTCATATAATGATATTAGAGCTTGATCTGTTGTACTAAATAACATACCATTTGCTTCCTTTTCAGATTCTGAATGAAACTCATCTTCATTTTGTTCTGTGTTATCCAACACAACGTCTTCCTTCTTGCTTTTCACGTCGTTTTCCTCATATACAATCTAAAATAGAAATTCTTATTAAGTTACATATATACATACTTCTCTATTTAACGATTCTACTCAGATTTGGTTCAATATGTTGCAAAAGATTTATAACCATTCTGCCTGCATAATGTGTTTCATCACCGAGTAATCTTAATCGTAATTCACTCAGTGGGATATATTCTTCGTCATCTTCTTTTGTATGCATATGTATTATGTGCCAACATGTCTTTATGACAGTTGGTTTCAAACTGTTCTATGCCATTATGAGATTTAACACAACATCCCTTAAACTGTAATTTTGTAATGAGGCACTAATGTTTGTATCTTTTGCTAGTAGTTGTATTGACAGAGAAGCTTGGTTATACTTATTGCATTCTGATCGAAAGGTTGTATGAGAGGGGTAACATTCGGGAACAAATATATCATGGAACCAGTTTCTAAATATTTGAGTTGTCATCCATGCCGTCTTGAAACTTTTATAATGGGACAATTGCAATCCCGAAAGCATCTTGGGTTTTTACATTTCCCTATCATCAATGGCTACACTTTGATTTCCTGTTGTATTTGTGCAGAATAAGAATGTAATTATTTGCTTTGCAATTTTTCTGCCCTGTTCATTTTTTTTTCTGTATTTACAATGTAAATCTTGTCCCGTAGAAGCTTCTAATAAAGACCTGATTCGTCATCATTATATATTTGATCTGGCAATATGGCAAGCTCTTCAATTTTATTTTTCAGTTTTCATTTAAATAGATCTACCGACGCTGAACGAGATGATATTTCTTTGCCCGATATTGTTAAAAGTCGGATTCGATAGCGTTGTTTAAATCTATTCAACCAACTATTACTGGTAGTAAACGACGATGTTTCTTCCACTTCTTTTTGTTGAACTTTTGCTTTCTTCTGTAACATAATTCCACTTACTGGAACATTTATTTCTCTTAATTGAAGAAACCATTTATATAAGGCTTTTTCCATCTTTGCATAGGTAGAAATTTTTAGTTTCATTTTGCCTGAACCTGCGAATGTTTTTGTAACTCTCTAAGAGATCACGTGTCTTTTCTTCTTTATTCCGCATATAGTAGACTTTACTACTCTATAATTCTTTGCTAATTCTGTTACTGTGTTTTAAAGCATTCAAGTATTTTAAGTGTTTCGTCCAAATTTTAAATGTTTTCTTTGCGACAATGAAAATTAAAATTTCAAATGGTTAATCCATATGGATGTACTTACTTTCTTTTATATACATATTATTTACATATATGTAATACATATAAGAATAAAAATTAATACTAACCCAACTCACTGCAATCACTATTTTGCGACAAGTTTATATAAAATTATAAATCAGAATGGCACTGCTAAAGTTATTCAGCGACTGCTAACTACACATTGAAATACGTTAAGGTATATATCTATTTAGGGAATGTCCCGACATTAAACATGCGTTTTTATGGTTAAGGGTAGTTCATTGTATCGGGGTTTTCAATGTTCGTTATATCAAGATGTAATGTAAAATTTTTGTCGTCCATTGGAGCGGGTAGCTTATTTGAACCAGAGTTCACTAAATCGCCACTGTATTAGCCGTAACGGGTCAGTACTGTACATTTAGTAAACGAATTGGCTAGTCGCTAGAATTTTAGAAGAATTCAATGAATTTAATGAATCGGGTCCCTGAAGTAGATCTGTACTCCACCGGGACCGTCAAAGACGATCCACCGACTTCCCAACTCTTCATTTAGGATAGTCAAAATTACCGCTTTAGAGACTTCGACTACTCCTTCCGACGACTGAAACTGTTGACCACGCAATCCATTCTTATATTTCAGAACGTAAGACCCCGTGGGACCCAATTCGGGATTATAGGAGGATGATCTAATAACTGTGATGATGATGATTTGCTGTTCCAAAAATTAAATTTTCGTTATTAATGTGAACTCGTGTTGTCCTGATGAAGGATGACTCATCGTTTTGGATTAGTTTTTCAGGTTTCAACGATGACTTCAGGCAAATAAACGGTATTATTAATTATTCGATCATTTAAAGGAATTGCACATGGCTTGCTTTTCAGGCAAACGTTGCGACTATTTTCTGGCCTGCACTCCGGGAACGGAGAACTTCTTTGAGACTCTTTTCATCTTTCTTCTGTTGTTGAATCCAATCAAAATTTTTCGGCACCAATTGGCCGGATTTGTGTTTTGATTTTCAGTTCAAAGATATGGAATCCAACAGGAAACCGGCTTTCTCACTTCCAATTCATCATTGAAATGTGTAGTATGTCTCAGTCTCGCGATATGTCACATGTTGGTCCTACTTCTACTAATCGTTTTTAAAAGTTGTAAAATTGTAAATATTATTGCGTGATACATTTCTTGAGCCGATTTAAATCTTTCGGGTGACTTGTTAGCTTAGCTAATATTCGTAAGCCGATACAAATATCGTTTCAGATTAACTAAATATTGTAGTTAATTTTAACACTTGACATTACATTCGCGGCGTCCTGGGTGCAGCTATAAGCATATTAAATTATATGCAACATTGGAAAGACATCCAACTGACACTAAATCATATCGATGGACTTCTCACCACACATTTGTCAGTTCCGGGTTACGCATTTCGCTGACAACAAAGCCTGCATCGTCGAACAGTATATTACCGAGCCATTAATTCATTTCTTTGGAGCAAAGAAAATTGTTTTAGGTGGCCCTATCTTGTATCTTTTAAATTAACCTTTCAACTCCCACAAAAGTTAATAAAGTAAATATATTTACAATAAAATACTGCTTGACCTATGAGATAAACCAGATTTATGTTTAAAAACTTTTTTGCAAAAAGATTAAATCACAATTGAAAATTTCAAGTGAGAATAGCAAGAAATCCAGTTATATAGAAATAACAAAATGCGAAATTATTTTGTAGCAACTAAGGCTTTCTTCTCTACTCTTTAAATTTCTGTTATATCGTTCAATAACTAATTCCAAAAAATTAATACATTATTTGCTTCATTCTTCTAAAATAATATTTTTCTTATTATGTGATATTTATGCCACCAATATTCAACATACTTATGTAACTTATGTTTTCAGAGAGTACTTCTATGAACGCACATATGTATGTATGTAATGAAAGAAAATTTATTCATAAATCAAGCGTCGTGTTTTTACTTCAGCGTTGGCGTGAATGAATAATATATGAATGAATATACAATTACCATTTTCAAGAAAGCATTTTATTGCTAGAGCGTGTTAATCTAAATATTAAAAGTAGGATAGCCGATACAATAATAAAACTACCCATGTTCGAAGAACATGAAGGTATGCATATGGCGATAATAAAATAAAAGCGGCAAGACTGCCCCATAATTTATCAAAATTTGATTGTTTTGCGAACGAGTAAATTAATTTATTTCGCTTGCTCTTAAAATTTAATTGCAATATACGAAACATAAAATAAAACCTAAATAAGATTACTTCAATGTTTGTTGTGTCAGTTTAATATTGTTGATGACAAGGTATTTAATTCTCATAAAGTTTAGTGTGTTTAAGTTTAATTGTTTAACGTTGTTACGTAATTTGTCTTTCATTCCATTCGATTTTTTGTGTTGTTTTTATTGTTGTTCAGAACGTTTATTTATTGTGGGACCTTTAAATTGTGATAATGCTCTAAGAACTGCGACTTTGCTTCATGATGAGGGAAGTCAGTGTATCAATCTTCTTGGAGTTAATCAATCGAATATCTCCCGACTTTGTAGGCGTCTTCGGGCAACTGGTGATATAAGAAAAGGGCAAGGACAAGACAACGACGAGAAATAATGGATTTTTGATATTAAATGTCTTACGTAATCGCACTTTGACTGCAATAAAACTTAGGAATATGCTTTATATTTTTTTAACTCGAGGTGTACAAATTAGCAAGAGAATGGTACCAAAAAGGTTGAAAGAACTCAATCTTCATATCCGACGCGCTGTTCGGTGTCCTATTCTATTGCCGCGTTATCGAACAATTCGGTTGGCTTCTTGTTGTTATGCAAATTGGGGAATTGATGATTGGTGGAAAGTACTTTTTACTCATGAATCCCGGTTTAGTACACAAGGTACACAGATAACCGAGGGAAAGTCTGAAAGCGACCTGGTGAACGTTTTGCAGAATGCGCGATTGTGCCTAGAGACCGATTCAGTGGCAAACTTGTAATGTCTGGGGAGGTTTTTCTTGGAACGGCTCCATAGAACTCGCCACTCTTAACAGGCCTGCTTTAAATGCTATAACGTACTTGGAGGAAATTCTTCTAGAGCACGTAATGCCAGATACATTAGGAGTCGGTAAAATTTTATTTTAATTCAGGATAACGCGCAACCATACGTAGCCCACATCGGTAATAACTTTCTTAATGCGATGGGTGCCTGCTCTCTGGATTGATCAGCGCGCAGTCCGAACTTAAATCCTATTGAGCATCTTTGGGATAATATAGAACAATCTGTAGAATAAAAGCCGCTAGCACTACAAGAAGAATGAAAAGATCTGAACCCAAAATTTAGTGCAGAATCTGATTAAAGACATGCATGCTACGCCGTATCTAAGACTCCTCTGAAGTTGGCGCCCGAATTTTCAAAAAAATCTAATTCTTAGAGTTATGAGACCAATAAGTATAGTTCTGGAGTTCTTGCATAAAATTTTCAACAGTTCTGCAAAATTACCCAAAAAAAGCAACCATAATGTCTCAGGACTAGCGCCGTAATTTGTTCGTTAGAGAGTTATGATCGTTTTTCTCAGCTTAGAGGTAAGAGTTCTGGAGTTCTTTATTGTTTTCGGGAATGGTTCAGCATTTCTTTTTTGCAAGAAGTTGCAATTTCTTGATTTCGCAAGAATAATTCTGACTAGAGTTCTGTAATAGAGTAATTTTGCAGAGCTATTGAAAATTTTATGCAAGAACTCCAGAACAATACTTATTGGTCTCAGAACTCTAAGAATTAGATTCTTTTTTGAAAATTCGTGCGCCAACTTCAGAGGAGTGTATCTAAGCATTCATTAGTATAAGTGGTGACCACACGAGATATTAATCACCGTTTGGTTCAACGCAAAACCTTGTGTACATTGAATTCTTCTAATACAAGTATTTGTATTTGAAAACAATTATCAATAAAAAGGAAATACAAACTGTATAACATGTAAAAATGAATGGATTAATTTTGCCACTGAGTCTATTTCTCCATTATGTATCTCACGTTATTCGTAATCTAACCAAAATTACCCTATAATTACAACAGAGAGATCTTTCAATTCAAAAGTAATTACGATGCCAAACACGTGGCACAAAATTATTACTAAATGTAATTATCTTGTTGATTTTCATTTTCCGCAGCAATTAACTGCAATATTCCCCTAGAATTTCCGCAAGAGTTGTAACATAAAGCGATTTAGAGCAAATTCCCGACAGAAGTTAGAAATTCATTGCACTTTCATCTTATTCATGTTAGGATGGTTAAATTTGATTGTCAAAGGTATAACATGCAACTAATAAATCCATATGAAATTAGAGCAACAGGCTTAAATGAAAATTTATATTATACATCCCATTAGAAATATTAACCTAATCATCTAACTGCTCTAACCTGCACATTCTTGAAGATATTTGATACACTTTATAAATTTTATCACGATATGTAAACTAAAATTATTGAAAAGTATGATTAAAAGCTGTTTTTTGATCAGCGAGCATCATCGCGGCTAACATATTGCGACGGATGCCCTAGCTGCAGGGAATAGTATGGTACAAGGAAACCAACTAACATACGTAGTTAATTCATACTTATTTATACATAAATGTCGTGAGACACGAAATGCAGGCTGATAAGGAGAATAGGGGACCCCCACGCCAGAAATTGAATATATCCATATTATTATAAATATAATGAAATTAATAGAAGATTTGATTTAGTAATAACAGAATTAGATGCAGTGAAAAAAACATACAATTAACCAAAAGGCAAAGGAACAAGCTAAAATTATTGAAGAGCTACAACGAAAGATGAGAAAGAATAACTTGGTTATCAAGGAAGTCGCAGATGAGGAGGAATGGAAAGATACAAATCCGAAGCGTCAGACCATGAATGTTGAAAGTAACGACTCGACGGGAGAGAATAAAAATATTGAAACATGCTAAAAACTAAAAGGCATAGGATCTAGATAGATGAAGATTTTACCAAGAGGATACAGGAGGAATGAAAAATGTTCTTACCACACCTAGAAGGCGAAAAGTAAAAGCCAAAGAGCCACATTAAGATAAGTTGATAATTGACAACAAAGCATCAGAGATAAGAGATCTGGAATCCGCTGCTGAAACTTTGAAAAGGAGAGGAGAAATCGGTAGTAGATAATTAAATCAACAATTGAGAAAAATGACATGAACGAGTTATACCCCAAAAACTAAACAGCGAAGACTCGAGCAAACATACCGATAACGAAAGTGGCCACAAATATGCACAATATTAAAATTAGCAGATCTCATAGATTAATAATCTTATATGATAGATCTCTACCACTAATAGGTAATATATATATAGATATTTTCTAGTTATATTTTCACTGAAGAAGGTATTCCGAAAACGTTTGTAAACGTTCTGAAAATATAACTATCGTTCAAACCAGCCTTGTTTTATTGACCTATTAGTGGTAGAGATCTATCATATAAGATAAGTATAAAAAGGTCACGAAATATATATATATATATATACATTTAATAGATTAATAATATAATTAAACAAAATACAAGTGCAATATGATATCCATTTTTGAAGGTGGTTCTTCATCCAAAAGTTACATAGAGTACAGACTGTACAGCACGTAAATGTACCATCAACATAAATTAATGTAGATTCGCAAATTTTGAATGGTCTGGCTGAAATTTCTTCTACAACCTGGCCGTGATTTATCCTTACAGATGAATACAAAAAGAAACCATTAGGTACCAGGTCTGAATTATATGACGAATGGCCTATTGTTTTAATTATATTATTTAATGTTTTGGGTATTCAGACTCAATCGTCTGAGCAACGATGTTCGTCCGAGGATTATCAAAACGATTTTCGTGAATATTTTGGAGAAGTTGAGAGAAACAAACTGCAGTGAACTATTCATCATTAACAGTACAGCGATCCTCAAGTCCTACAGTGGAAACATGTCCAGTACTTCCAAGCGGCTGCTTCTTTTTGCTTTGGCTTTCTTTATGAATAACCTTTGGTGGAAATGACTCATTCTGAAGGCCATAAACTGGCGATTATTGGTTTTTGTTTGGAATCATAACCATCTCACGGCATCATTTAAAGCATAGCAAATACTTTACCCATTGTCTGCTCGCTTGTCTTGGGGAAAACGCTTTCCATAAATAAGACATGATGCATCTTTATCGCTTGAACTATCCTCGTCATCGGTGGGCACCTGTGGAACTTGCACTTCATCCTCACAGCCGCTTGAGCTTGAATTGTATTTCTTTGTCTTCTTTTCGGGGGACTTTAATAATCCAAGCTGATTTTTCTCTTCAATGATGAGACATCTTTTGGTTTTTGATTGGGATTTTGAGAACATCAAAAGGGGCGGATTTAGGACTCTGATAAGAGCAAAAATGGTGACTGCTCCTGACCAGACTACTACAGCTACACGGGTTTGATAACTGAAACATAATATTTAAATAGTAATCTATTATTAACAACCACTAAATAATACAACACTTACCTTTAGTCGTCAATATAACTACCTAAAGTTGATTTCACAGTGTAGTAAGTTTTCACAAAAAGTATATTTGAAATGTTAAAGCGTAAATGAATAGAACTAAGCAACTGTGTTAATGTCAAAAGTCACCCCCAATAGTTCTGAATATGTTCTGAACATGTTCCGAATAGTTTCCTACACTTTCGCTAGATTTCCAGAACTGTCCAAGGAAGTTAAGGAAGGGGACGAATTTATGGCAGTAGACGGATTTCGGGCACCTTACTTTAATAACAATTTTCCGGTTTTAATAAAAGATACGGAAAGAATAAATAGTCTAGAAAAAAGCGTTGGGCCAAGTATAGGGCAAGTCGGGTATTGGCGGTCGTCAGAAAATTACGATCACATTAATACTGAACAATGGAGTTCAGAAACTTTTATTTTGTGTCTTGGTATAGCTTTAGATTGACTAAATGACCACATCTGGATGCAAGTTAATGTTTCGTAATGCGAGATGACGACACTGTCGATACAAATAGTGAGCGACGACATAGGTTATAAAATTCTTCATTGAAAAACTAAGGTAAGTTTAAGAAACACTCAACTTTTAATGCTGTACTTTGCACTACTCACTACTACTACTACTGGTTGATCTTCATCTGCCACTAAAATGGAAAATATGGAACAATTACTCAGACATGTTTTAACAAATGTCCTGTGTACATAAAGGATAGTACCGCTCATAGATTCAAGAAATCAAAAAGATTGACTGCAACCAAAATATACAGGAGCAAGTTCGTGTGGAATGTGTTGAAGAAGAGAATATATGTATGTGCTCTCTGTAATGAATTCGGCAACAACGGAGAGTTGTGGTATTGTTGCACGATCTGCGGAAATTGGGCACACGCAGATTGTATAGATGGGACTCCCTATGGGTACCAGTGTGATACTTATGGTTAAAATATGGATCGGTATTACCTTTCCTTGTGATCGGCATTCACCGACATTGTCGGGTAATACCGATTTTGTGAAGAATTATTATTATGCTTTTTTCAAAGATTTCGAAAAAAGAATTCTATTTTCCTTATTTTTTTTCAGTTACAAACATGTATTATCTTAAGTTTAAGCAGATATTTGTTTTTCTTTGATGTTTTATTTTCATATAAAAAAATAATTACTTTAGGTGGCCGTATTTAACCGAACTTGCCCCTACTGACTGAATGTTGAGAAATAAGTTTTATTTTAGCTCTAGAAATGTGTTTTCGATTGATTATTTTTAATGCTTTCTTTTTAAGTATTTAGCAGGTTCGAAATATCTGATGCTTGCCAAATAGCGCCACAGCTAAGTTTGAAATTTACAAAACTTGTATTGTTTAAAGCGATAAGTTGGCATCGATTTTTCCATTAAAATAGAAAACTGACGCTTGGTGCATAAAACGTTGCTTCCACTTTTTGTACATTTACACCGCAATGTCGTTAAAAGTTTAATTGAATTTTTCGATTGTGATTAAAAAAATCCGTGACATTTTAGTCGGGACTAAAAGCTTTGTCGTGTCGAATTTTTGATGTCAAGCGCTGTTTCTCATTCTAGACGTAGACGAATGTGAAATGGGTACCCACACCTGCCATCCGTCAGCCCAATGCTCGAATACGAACGGCGGTTTCATGTGTCTATGTCCGCTGGGTCGCGGTTCCGATTGCAAGTACAGTTGCATGTACGACGGTATCGAAGTGCAGCATGGAAGAACCTTTTCGCCGAGGGACAAACCGTGCAGCAACTGTACTTGCAATTTCGGTGTGGTAACATGCGAAAAACCGACTTGTGACTGCTCGATTCCGGGAAATAGTCAGAATATCTGCTGCCCCCAGTGCAATCCGCAATTAGGCTGTAGACATCAAGAACTCCACAATGTCTTCTTAATGCATGGCGAACACTGGTCTTATGATTGTCAGCACTGTGAATGTGAGAATGGTAAGAAAAATACGGTTTTGTTTAAATGCAGTTGATAAAAATATTTTTTAGAAGTCTGCATTATCCATTTATTTTCATTTTTTGTTTGTTTTCCATAATTTATTATTTCCTTTGACAACGAATAAAATTTTAATTCCCAGTTATTATATGAAATTGGAACAGCGATTCTAAAAACAAATACAGGATGAACCGCCAGTTTCATGTCTTTACCAAATTTCCTATACCAATTTCATGTAGTTGCGGTAATTTATCTAAATACTTCATGCGTTTTTCAACATCTTCTTATATGTACTGTTAAAATTGAAAATAAACCCGCAGATAACGATTTTTTCGAAGACATTCAAGATCTCAACAAAAATTGCAAAGTCAATTGCACGCATCAGACTGTGTTTATAAATTAATCCGGGAGATTCTGGTTCACTTTAGACCAAGTAAATAAATATAAAGTTGATTTATCACCAATTAGGACCGAAGAAATCATATTTGACTTACAAGGGAACACCGGCAACCGAAAAATTCTGATTTCGATGAAACTATACAGACTGAAAGAGTACCGTGCTATAAGAACAACGCAATTTTATTTACCGGCCGAATCTTCCAATTTTGGGGTACAGCCTCCTCCAAAAATTTGTACGCTTTTAAAATTTTTTTAAATATCTCGAAAACCATCACAGATATCTTTCTTTTTTAGAACATAATTTGCAGTATATTACATAGCCTCAAGGATGACGCAAATTCTTTTGAGAAAAATTAAATAAAGGACAACCGGGCACTTCCTACTACCCCTACCCCTTTTTTAATAGTTTTTTTATTATTTATCACAAATAAAGTCGATTTTACGTAGAAACCGGTGCTAAATAACAAATTTAGACAGCTAATATTAAATATATGAAAAAATGATGATCAAGTTTCAGTTATCATTGATTGATGCACATAGATAAGTATTGTTCTAAATATCAAACACATACTTCCAATTACTAATTATTTCGATAAGTTTGAAAGAAATACGAAATGGATTAAGTACTTAAGTCCTTAATGTAGATATATATCATTAAACAAAAACACACGCATTGTCTATACTATACCGTTGTAGGAATGTTTATATAAGGTCGCCGTTCTGAATGATATATCAGTAGCATTTTTCGCGTAGTGTAAATTTATAGTTTAGCACAATGACAGCGATTAATATAGCTAATGTGTTAAACACGTTACTAGCAACGTTTCAAGTAGCTAACATCGCAGTAATTCCTTCGACGTCTCAAGAACTTGAGTTGCATGATGCGTTGAAGGATATGATTGTAAGTGCTCTACAAGAAAACGTATTCTCTTTTGAATATGTAACAGGATTGGAGTTTGAACGATTAAAAAACTACATGAAGCGCAATTTGTGGAACACGTAACACAAGATGAAGAAGACAATTATGAAAATATTACCTGTATTCCTGAAGAAGGTGAAAGTGTGAAAAAGAATTTCAAAAAAGTGAAATCGCTACCCCAGTTACATAAATGGGTAGAAAGTATTAACAGATGTGGCACCAACAAACAAACAAGAAATTGGACACGACACTTTTAAAGCAGCACAGTGGTGGATATGGCATTTTAAGAAAGTACATAATTTTTGTGTGGAAAAGAGATTGCACTTTTACCTACATAGTGACTAATCGTCTTCATTATTAATGCCGTGTTCAGTGACATCCTGATATTATGCAGCGTCACTGTTTCCAACAAGTCTCGCGTGTTGGAAACAATTGTAAATCGTGCTTGGCGAAGTTCTGGTCGAGGCATCGTACACCATGAGGATCGCATCCAAAGCTGTTAACTTTACAGCAGAAAAATCTTGACTGTTGTCTAGGTTTCAATCGTTCTAAACACAGGATTTTCTCTAAAATTGGTTTTGAGCGCTTGTATAATTTCCTGATCCATATACTATAGGACAATAACAATTAGGATTGCTCTATCCTTCGACAATTTTCCATTACTACAAGACTCACATTTGGACAAAGTTTTGTTGGGCCTAAATTTGTAAAATAGTCCCGTTTCATCCGCATTAAATGTTATCCTCTGAAAACTATTTTTATAGATTTGGCCACACAATTGTCAACTATTCTATTATAGAGTTTTGGTCAACAGACGAAGATTCACACAATTTTACCCGATACAATATTGGGCCCTATTATTTTATTTGATTGGTATTCTTTCGTTTCTCATCGCCTTAAACCATTGTATTAAAGCTTGATCAACATTTTCCTGTGTTGATTTATCTAGTCTGGTTTTGAAACATTGAAATTGAAAGATTCCTTCACTTTATTGTTATTTTGCAAAATTATGGATATCGTCGAATAACGAACGTCAAATTCTTTTGCAATACATGAGCTTGATTCTCCATTTTCCAGTTTGCAAAATATTGCACCCCTTTCTGCATGCAAATGCTTTATGACGTTGAGGCGATATTTTCGCGTCAAATCACTGAACTAGTGTCATGCAAAAGAATCAAATTTATTACTCGGTCGACACGTGCTGGTATGGAGTATCTACGGTTGGTAAGCAGTAATTTTATTAGGGAAATCAAACCACATATCACTAGTACTGGCAAAAGCAACATATACAACGCCGATGAGAGTGGATTTAATTTAGAAATGCACTCCGGCCGTATTTTGGCAGTAAGGGATCAGAAAATCGTTAACAGTTTTGTGCAAACTTTGCACTTTACAACATGTAGTTATACATTTTACCAGCCATTTCGGCAGACGGACGCTTACTTTCGCCATTATGTTTGATATTAAAGGAATCTACGAATACGTTTGGACTTCGAGTTGGGCAATTATTGTTTAGATCTGTAAATGTGTATTTTTCTTCTTCGACTTCAAATCATTTCAAAACCCGGCTAACAGATGTTTTCTTTCCAAATATCGGACCAAAAGATGTTCTCTTGATTAATTCTTAGAGTACGCATTGTGTTGACAAACTTCAGAAATTGATGCCAAAAGATCAAACTGTAAAAATTTTAAATATCCCTAAAAAAACAACGGCAATGGTACAATCTTTAGATGTGTTTAGTTTTAGATTATGGAAACATTTTATCACAACCTTTTCTGAAACAGTGATTCTTATGAACTACGACATAGATTTGCATCAGAGAAATAGTAGTATGCTGCAATTGTTGACTATACAATTGCCAAGATTTTGATGTCTTCAAATACTCGTGGCATAAGAGTGGATATGTGGATGAAAAACCGCGATCCTTGAAGAATCCTGTGGGGTTTTATTTTGTAAAAGATACGAATTCTAGCCCCTTGCGTAGTGTTTTTAAAAAACCTGCTATTGTGCGCTGTTCATGGTGCAAGCAATACCTGTGTTTTGAACACTTTTATGCTGACTACCATTACTACAATAATTACATAGCATAATTACTGCATGCATAATTGTATTATTGACCATTATAATATCAATAATCAGATTATCAAATGTTTCACTAGCATTATACTCTTTTGTTAATACTGCTGCACTGTTTTCCAGATAATTATTATTGTTACATACATGTTAGTTAATATTGCTCTATTGAATATCATGTCAAACTGTAAATTTACATTGTTCGAAAAATATGCTATAAATGAATAAAAATATGTAATTTTGTTTCTTCGTTGTTCTTGTGTATCAATTTCATACATCGGTATACGTGACACTTACTTAGGTACATCAATCAATGACAACTGCAACGTAATTATCGTTTTTTAATATCTTTACTATTAGCTGTCCAAATTTGTTATTCAGCACCGTTTTCTACATAAAACCGACTTTATTTGTGATCAATAAATAAAAAAACTGTTAAAAAAGGGTGTACAAAGCGCCCGGTCACCCGTTATTTAATTTTTCCGACAAGAATTTGTGCCATCCTTGAGATTATATACTATGCTTCAAATTATCATCTAAAAGAAAATCCAAAATCGTACAAATTTTTGTAGAGGGCTGTACCCCGAAATCGGGGGATTCGACCGCTAAAAAAATTGCGTTGTTCTTATAGCAAGGTACTTTCTCAGTCTGTACAGTTTCATTAAAACCAGAATTTCACAGTTGCCGGCGTTCCCTTGTTAGAGATATTTCTACCTGTTTGTTTAATTATTTGATTCATTTACAAAGGAAAACATTTAGCGATTTCTAAGAAGCCTGTTCTTAAAAGTCTTTAAAGCAAAAGAATATGTTAGTCAAAAATGCAAAGCTAGAAATAAACTTTCATACAATGATCATTTTTTTATTTTGCGATCTGTATATTACTTATATACTAGATTTAGAAGTGAACAGAAATCTGAATCTTATAAAAAATCGTAGGAGAGATCGATTGCTGGGATATGCAATGCCCACCACTGGCGTGCGCTAATCCTATCAAGGGAGAAACGGACTGCTGTCCGCACTGCGACGATTTCGACTTGTGTTCCTTCGGCAATACAACTTATACGGGTCAACCGTGCCATCATGAGGGTATTCAATTCAACGCGGACGACCCGTGCGTCGCTTGCAAGTGCAAGGTTAGTATCGTCTTTCACTTCATCACCCACACGTGCTACACACGAGTCCGTTCGTTCTCATTTTCACCTATCCCGTAAATGATGATTGTAATGGTGATGATTATGATAATGATGATGATCTGTAGATCTGATTGTCTTGTATACTAATTATCCCATCGATAAGGTACGGTCCTCTCATTCCAATAATGCTTTTTGAACGTGCGCATATACTTATTTTTCGTTTTGGACGCCCGTATTTTATCTAGCCTTCAATGTTGCTAATTTTCATAGTTACGTGAAATATTTCGATTATGAAATATTTTTGCGCTCTAAGCTTTTCCATACATATGCCACTGTAATTTTTAATTCAATTTCTCACCAATATCTAATTAATTAAAGTAGTACAATTCCTATTTCAGAAATGCATACTTGAATTTGATGAAAATGTGTGTCTCCAATATGCTTTTCAGATAAATTCCATAGATTTGTTAGCCACCTGTGGTAAAATACTACAATAAATCACAACTACAAACACTTTAATAAACTTGTAATTTAAGGTATCTTCCATGTTTCGTCGTGTTTGTCGTACTGAGTTACTTAACGTTTTTCTGACCATGCTGTCAACTTCTTCAGAAGTTTTCTGAAAACTGGTGTATAACTTTGTTATCTTAAATTGAACACCTGTATATTGTGAATATTATTATAAAAGTACATTAATATTACATCATTATTAGCTTAGACTCGAAGAAAGGTTTTTCAGTTAACACCCAAACTGTATTAAGGTTTCCTATATCTATATGTTATGGTTTCGGAGAAATTTGAACGTGTATTAAATGATACTTATTGTTAGACTGAAATTAAATGGAAGCTGCTGAATCTGGAAATGCATTTTTTCATTTCAACTATCTGAAAAAGTTGCTAGTGAAACACATATACCTTTAAGTGACAAGTATTATAATAAATATTGCACAACATGATCGCCATTTTCCTCTCTGTACTGTAATTTTGATTAAATGTAACCTATTAGTACATATTGAGGTGAAATAGGTTTTAACATCGAAAGAAATAAGTTTTGCGTTCTTCGGAACATAGTTAACAAACACCCCGCTACTAGATATGGCAATGAAATTGTTATAATGAAATACTTTATAAAAATCAGCACAATCCTAGTTTACTTTAGTATATTTCATTCTTTGATAATAGTACATGACTACTATTAGATAAATCTTTAAAATCTTTGTGAAATATTCGAAGTGTTGTGTTTTTTTTTATTTGAGATATTGTTACAAGGGCGGATTTGTCTATCCAAGAATGAGTGGATATGATTTTGAGTATAGGTGAATGCCATGAAAACTGTTTTTGGCGCAAAAGAATCCTGAACGAAAACATGCTAAAAGCGGGCTTCTGAAAGGCTTTTTGCAAGGTTTTGAGAGACCATTGCTGAAAGTCCTAGTACCAGTTAGAAAATTACCCAACAAACCGATATAAGTAGATCCAGTGTACAGAGGATCATAAAAAGACACAAGTATCACCCGTATAATATCCAAATAGACCAACATTTATAGAGAATGGACTTTGACTATCGCTGAAATTTTGTTTATGGGTTCTCGATCGTATTGGAGAAGAGGAGGATTTTTCTGAATATATTTTATTCGCTGATGAATATACCTTCCACAATAATGAATTGGTATGTAGACATAATTTTCATTACTATGATACAGAAAATCCACACATATTTACCAAAATCGCTAGAGTTTAAATGTCTACGCGGGAATTATTCGTGATTATGTTACTGGACGTTACTTTTTCGAAGAACGATTGAATGGGCACCATTTTTTAACAATTTTTACAAGCATATATATATATATTATTGTGACCTTTTTAAATTATATTTATCTTATATGATAGTTCTCTACCACAATTAGGTCAATTAAACAAGACTGATTGAAATAATAGTTATATTTTCAGAACGGTTACAAACGTTTTCGGAACACCTTCATCAGTGAAGATATAAATAAATGAAAATATAACTATTATTTCAATCAGTCTTGTTTAATTGACCTAATTGTGGTAGAAAACTATCATATAAGAATTTTTACAAGGAGATTTCTGGACTGTTTTTAGACATTGTTCCCTTATTAACAAGAGGCAAAATGAGGCTGCAGTTAGACGGAGCTGCTGCAAATTTTCGCGTAGCTGTTAAAAACTATTTAAATTTAATATTCCCAAATAAGTGAGTTGGAAGGCAAGGACCCTGTCACCACGTCATCCGATATGACATGCGTCGATTTTCTTTTGTGGAGATATGTAAAAAGTATTGTTTAAAATTCAACACCAACTACACCTGACGGTATGAAAATGAGAATAACAAATGCAATTATCACCATTGCCCCGAAAATGTTAAGAAGAGTTAAAAGATCGTTTGAAGAGAGAGTTAGAATATTCATAGAGGAAAATGGCGATCATGTAGAACATTTATTATAATACTTATCATTTAAAGGTATATGTCTTTCATTAACAACTTTTTCAGATAGTTGAAATTTTAAAAAATGCATTTCCAGATTCAGCAGCTTCGATTTAATTTCAATCTAAGTAAAATTTAACATACCTTCAAATTTCTCCGAAACCACAAGAGATAGGAACAAGGAAACCAATACAGTTTGGGTGGGAATTGAAAAATCTTTCTCCGAGTCTAAAAATATACAGCGTGTTGCATTTGAAATAACAAAATTATACACAATTGAAGTTGAGAGAAATAAAGCCGGACTATGGCATCATTATTATAAAATTACATACCTGAAAATAAGTAGTCCAAGATATACTAAATCAAGGCTAAAAACTTGATTTAAAAATTTTAATTAGCTTGTTCATTTTTAAAACATCTTACTTTTTCGAAAAGCCTCAAATACTTTGAAAACGGTAAACCATAGATATAGGGAACATTGAGGTAACTCATCTTTATTTTCTATACAATTCGAGAAAAGCAACGAGTATGTTAAAAAAGACATAACTTTGATACTTTTGCGCTTTTTTGGGGCACTCTGTTTAAATGACAATATTTTCTAATTATGGCGTTCATAAACATACACCATCCTGTCAAAAGAGTGTTAAAGAAAAAGTATTAGTTTGGGAGCTACAGTCCGACGCGCTAGTCATGAGCCACCTGTATACCTTGGCATTACCTCGGTCTATTGAGCCGTATCCGTTCGGAATTGCTGGACCGTACTTGCCACTGTTGCAGCCGTGTCTGCTGGGGGCTGATTTAGTTGTGGGACTCTATTGCACAGTGTTAGGTTCTATGTTTTACTCAACCTATAGCCATTTTCTCTATTTAAGTGGTTGGTATTCTTCATTATTTCCAATCAAACCCTCATAATTCGCTGGTAGCAACGGTCGCTCTCGGCAAATATCTTAACATTATTGTAGTCGATGGCGTGATCTTATTTGGTGAAGATATTCAGCGGCTATTGACTTTTCCGTGTGTCCTTCTTGTGCGTCTCCTCAATGTTCCTTGATTGTGCACGGTTTCTGCGACCAGTTTATCAAATATGACTTCCGACATCGACATTGTGACTCGTAAATCCCTTTCGCTCATATTTTAGGTATCTGGTCCCTGTTCCTTCAAACGAGAAACAGTACAGGTACGGTCCGGAACAGAAACGGTTCAACAGAGCGAGACAGCGCCAAAGTATATAACCAGGAGCTGAAGACGATTACACCAGTCTTTAGGGAACTTCTGACGAATCCGACATCATTATCAGCGAAATGTCAAGTAACTCGGCAAACACGGCGAAACCCTAATACTTCGGCTGTTTCATAACTCCACTTCTTTCTAGATCCGCCCATCTTCTCCATAGCTTCGAACACTTATTTCACTGTTTTATCGTCATTCTTTCTAACTAGATGTCCCAGCCATTTTAACTGCTTGCTTTTAACATATCTAATTTAAACCCATAATGGTTATATTTGCAGGTGAACAAGAGAATGTCTGCTGCCGTCCTCGTTAATCAGGAAAATAAGTGAAATATAGATAGTACTACGGTACTTAAAAAAAATATTAATATTTGCAAAAATTACACCCTTTAAATTTGTTGGTTTGCAAGATCTGAAATATATGTTTTTAATTTGGAACATCAAGGTAAAACGAAGTGATAGCACTAAGAAATCTGAAAGGAAAATCGAGTTTTCTTTGCAATAATCTTAAATAGCAAAATAAACTTCGATAAAAACTGATTTAAGTGTACTAATAATTTATATGGTGGAAGTTTAGAGCACAAAGAAAGTTATCAAACATCCAAAGTAAACAAATCACATTCACAGCTTTGTACTTGATGTATAGTTGAATAATGTGTAGAAGTAGGTGCGATACGTTTGAAAACAATGAACCATACTTTGTAACCAAGTCTAAATTATATTTTGCACTTTATTCGTTACTTTCCAAAGTCGCATTAATATATGCCATGGTAACCTATCGAAATTTGCATGCAGTTTTAGAAATCTAGGTTGCAGGTTACAGTATTTAGTATATATTTCTCTACTTATAGAGAAGTATATAGAGTAGAACTTTTTCATAACATGGTTTAATAGGCAATACAAAATCGATTATTCGATTATTTCGAGATCATGCCAGATCTCATAAAATTATGAAATCGCAAAAATTTTACATCCAGCTCCACAATAATTCTCTTCGACTACTTTCTCATTTTCAAACCAATTGTTTTCTTTGTCGATAACTCAATCCATTTTATAAATATGTTTGGATCTCAGCAGCAAAATCTAGTTACATGTTGGTTCTTTGTTTAATATATGTTTGCTTGTACCATATCAAGCTATCAAGTCGAATCGAATTGTTTTGAATAAGCCCTGCCTAACATTTTGAATATGATGAATTGTATTAGTACTATGTATTTACGTATCAGTCGTATGATCATATAGCAACATAGCATGGCTAGCCACTGGGTAGCGCTAGAGGCTGGCAGACTATGGCTAGGCGATACTAACAATTAACACTACATTCCCTTCCAGGTGCCGTTCTGCGCCCAACTGGTGAGCAATGTCGCGTGTTGTGTGCATCGGTAATCACATCACTCTAACTACACTCTCTCTCTCTCAAAAAAAAGAAAACTATACACACCTCTAGTAGTGCCTGCTGCCTGTCTATATATATTCAGTAGAGTCCTTTTATATATCATTATCCATATATTACACAAGCACTCTATAGATGTGTATTATAATCTTATTGACGTTTGCTTGACTAGTCTTAATTGTATTATCCAAAATACCTCTTTGACCCTTAGATCGATGTAATAGAAACCATTTGATGTATAACATATTTAGATAGCATTGAAAAATATTTGGTCGAACGTATGTATTTTGGCTGACGCAATTGGCTGGAAGTATAGGGAATTAAGGAAGTCTGGTTGATCCATTTTTAAACATCATCTAATCTACAATAACAAATTACTAACAATTTGAGACAACTTTCATCATTTTCACCGGACCTTTGTTAGATCCCTCATACACGGTAATTGCATGCACTCTTATTTACATTTGCTGTAATGCCATGAGATATTGTGTATGAAGTGTGTATGGATAATTTGAACGGGCATGTTTTTTTACTTGGTCTTTGAATGTACCCATCCTAGTCAGCGGTATTTGTTGTTGGTAGACAGTTAGCAAAGTACATGTACCGTAATAAGAATATGCCTTTGAAAGATGCAGGAGCTTCTTACGCAAGTTTTTGTGTATACAATTACGTATACATGAAAAGTTACAAACAAAAGATACATACTTACATGACAGCACATTTACACAATGATTAGTTTGAACTGTTGAATTTTTGTTTCATATTTTGATTAGCAGATGAAAAGTGTCCACTCAAATATGGCTGAGCGTATTGATCAAGGCCTTAGTGAAATACATATCCTGAAACAAATACTTAGGTTCTGTTTTATGATATCTGCTACTGACTATCATTGCCTGGACTTGTACCTGGTTCAGACTGAGAAGCATTATATAAAACAATCTAGTTCCAAATTGCCTGCTGTTTACTAAATCCAATTTTAACTGCGCATAACAGTAATTAGTATATTAGAAGTAGTTAAAAATTTATTTTCAATAATCTTTGTGTAATTAGAATCAAAAATATAATAATTTTAATTAAGAAGCAAATGATCCAAAGAATCTATAAAAACAATGCGTTAACGCTTACGATAACTAACATAATAACAAAAAATATATTGAAGGATGACACGATGAAGCACAACACCCAAAAATACTATTTCTTTTAAACAATTTTTCTTACCATATATCAAACTTGAGTTACTAATTGAATTATTAAAATTTAAAGTTCGAACAGATCATAGTGTACAAAAGGGATGAAAGAGAAGGAGAAGAAAAAGTTCAAACAGCAAAAATAAGGAGAACGATCATTAGTAATATGATAATTTTATTGATCTTGAGATCAATCGTATTAAGCGACTTATTGAAGTTTGACCAAAGATTCTGAAATATGATTCCAAACTTAAAATTGGCGAGAATTTTTGCGATAGTATTCTATGCGTGTTCAATGCATTTGACAGCAGTACTCAACTATCAAAGGAAGGACTAGCTGTAGGCAACTAGACAAGAGGCCCAAAAACCTGATATTTCAGTAGATTCAAAGTGATTTTGGTACACTTTACTGAGCAAATCACTAGTTGTTTATAATTACCTAATTCTCAGAGCCAACGGACATCATATTCCTTCCTTTCTTTCCTCAATTCGTATGCAAACACAACCAGTTGAAGCCGAGAACCGAGAAATCGACCTCGTTAAAGTCACCTAATTAATGGAATTGTACATCATGTTCCAACCATTCAATCTTAAGAATGTTGATTTTATTGAAAATGAAATCATGATCCGTTTGTTAATCAACAAACAATACACCAAAAGATAATTAGGGCATATTTGTGGGTATTGAATTTCTAATATGTAAAATGTGGCACGACCTTCAAAACTATTACCTTTTTCAAAATTACGTTATTTAGTTTGTTTTGTATCTTCAACTATATCTTTCAATTACAGGTTTTTCAATTTTGTTGATTGCAGTCATCATTATGGAGAAAAGTCGACTAAAAGGAATTCAAAACTGAATCGTTGTTATTATTCACTATGGTGATGATCAGTGAGAAATAAAATCTGTTGCACAGGTTAAATTGAAAATTGAAAGTGTTATTGGATAAACTGGATATTTGAACCCCTGTGAGATTAATAAAAGATTTATAAAATTTAATCAAGTTGTCAGATTTTTGTTGGAAATTTTATCATACTGACCACCTGTAGTTTTAAATATATGTACGTCTTCTTGTTTTTCAACGATATCAAAAATCTTACTTAATGATATACGCATGTATGTGAAACTCACACAGAATTTAAAATAACAGTGAAGATTACATCCGATTCCAAAAAATTTCCATAAATATAGAATTTTTATTCTAGGCCCCTGAATCCGGCGTAAAATAATTCAACTTTTGCTATTTGGGTCCAAAAGCTTTCTAACAAGAATTAGATTTTGCTTGGTGAATTTTGGAATTGAAAATGTCCAAAAAGAATACAAAGAATAACTGTACTGAGCTATCTTTTCATATTTTTTTAGCACGTTCGGATTTGTACATACACTTCTAATATTCCATCATACGATCGCCAAAAGTAATGTTTGGGAATTAAGCTACTTAAGTCTATACATCGAAAGATAAAACTTCATTCACATTATGCAGCAAAATAATCAAACCTGCGCGCTTGGTACTTACATAAATTATTTGTTTCAACTGATAAATGGAACTACCTCGGTCCATACATATGCATATGTGATTTATTATAATACCGGAAATCGAGAAAAATTAAGCAAAAGCTCAACAGGTCAAAATATTTCTTCATTACTTGCACAACACTACACTCGAACTTCTTTCACAATTTGCACAGATAAGCAGGTTGTGGTCGGAGTACACATAGAACTGTTTTAAAATCTAATTGTATCATGTTTCTATGCCTACAGGACGGGATGTTTTGCTGCAGTTTTATTGACCCTTGCGATGACGATGAACATGCATTGGGACACAATGATAGGGTTGTGGCAAATGCCCAACAGCAACAACAACAAAAACCAACACCAGCAATCGCTAGACAATTCTATAGCAGTACTAGTACCAAGACTACAAACAGTGACGTTACTAAACAATATAGTGCATCTATACGAGTGCCTCATAGTGATTCTGAAGTCGTCTACAACGGTGACTCTACTGGGGATAACAAGACTGATGAAGAGACGAATGGTTGAACAGTGCAAACGGTGAATATGAAGATGATGAAAAGAATACTATAATTTAAAAAAATTATTACACATTCCTGGACGTATATATTATAAATGTGTGCAATAATTGTAGGGCACAACGTCAGCATGTTCTGTATCTGCCTGTTCTGCTTGCTAGGTCACTCAATTAAAAGTGTCTTCCTAGTATTTCAGGCTCACGAGAGATCAATTGGCGCCCCGCTGGCTTTCACATTTGTTGTTAATTGTCAATAAAATTATAGAAATGGCGCCTAAATGATGTATACATATAATAACTTGGCAAATTTACATATATCTAAAAGTATTTCTACATGAATTATATATATGCTGTAGTAAAGTAACTAAGTATAGTAACGGTTAACAGTTTTTTTTACATTCAAATAAACACCGAATATGAAGGTAGTAATGTAATAAATATCGATGGCAAAATGTGAATTTCGATTTAGATACTTGTTAATTATAAAGTTTTAAGTAAAAATCTCATCGAAACTAGATGGAAGAAACACTAGATATTACTGCTAATAAAAGGTCTAGACGATGATACAAAGGTTATAAAAAATCAAAAGTTAAGAATATACATTAGACAACTTTAGTTATAGGATAAGATCAATATAATCTAAGATAAAATTCTCTCTTCCGTAACTAACCATTTAGATGGAAACAAATATATTAATAGAGATTATAATAGACTACATTCTGCAGGACTGTACAAATATATTTGTTGTACTGCTTTTTATAAACAGTATTCCACAGAGTAAATGTTTTTAAATAAAAGAAAAACCTAATTAACTTCCTTAAGATATTTAGTAATAATATACGGAACTATGAAGAAAACGCGTTTTAAATGCATAGTATCGAATTAAAAATATCGTTATTGTTAGTTTTAGACAAGAGCAACGTTTTACCCGCCTTTTAATTCCAATTTTAGGACATCAAGAGTTTAAGCTCCTATGACGAATTCTCGCCCAAGTATTAATAGGAAAGACATAGGCATCAAGATAATGAGTTTGAATACCGCCGACAAATTGAGTTTTACATCGCAAATGTTTATGCAGCAACGATAACATAAGAAGCGATACTAATAACTAACTTAGCATTTACATACGTAAAAATAATAGAGGTAATATAGGAAATACTGTATAAAGTAATAGCGCATTTGCAACGTCGAGGTAGCAACTTTTATACGCTTAGCGATCACCTGATAATATTAATATTGAAGTACTGTTTACTACTCGTACATCAAAATGAAATTTCAAGTAGAAACTGTTAGCGTTACTCATTTTACTGTAACATATATATAATTGGTAACTAAGTCTAGTCAAATTAAAATTAATGAAGTAAAGCTTATCAGTAAGTCGCTGAGAGCTCACTAAAACACCCGTAAAATTTAAGACACAATTAAAAATTAATGAGAGCATATCTTGCTATATACTTTTAAAAAAATTATTGCAATATTAAAATTGTGATATTGTTGAATGAGACTAATAATAAAATAACTTTTCC
Organism: Chrysina gloriosa; assembly: GCA_038088585.1. Lineage (NCBI taxonomy): Eukaryota > Metazoa > Arthropoda > Insecta > Coleoptera > Scarabaeidae > Chrysina > Chrysina gloriosa. The sequence continues at coordinate 23,601,922 of CM076090.1, forward strand.
ATTTAACGTAAAATTAGTTCCTGAAGAAGGTCTATCGCTACGTACGCTTAGTAGGTAGCAACAATTTAAGAACAAAAAAGAAGAAAACAAATAATTGAGAAATTAAAATTAAAACAATGTACTTAGCACAAATAATATATATATTAATTATAAGGTAGGCTAATTCTAACACTCAAATCAAGATGAAATAATCTACTTACTTGCTGAACAACGAATGTTTAGCCCATTTTATAATTTCGTAAACCTACTTAATTTTAGGCAGATTAAAATGGTGCAGTAATTTCTGTTTTGGTGTATATCGTTTAATGCTCATTGGAATATGGGGCAATATCTACATCTTCGTATAATAGTGATTGCAAGGACTGTGGTGTATTTCCTGATACTATATCACATAGATAAACTCCTCATAACATAATTATTTAATTAAACTGGATGACACGTGTTTCGCTAGCATTATCAAAACCATTTACCGAATGGTAATAAACGGTCTCGTGCTAACGAAACATGTGTCATCGAATTTAATTAAATAATTGTGTGGTGAGGAGTTTACCGATGTAATATAGTGACATCTTCGTATATTTTACAATATTTTTTGTACCAAAGAAGTCATTGTTGTATATACTTATGATAGTAATAAATAATATCAACTGCTAAAGTATTGTATTGTTAGAGATTGTAAAAGTATTTGAGCTAAAGTTTTTCAAATATAGCACATACTCTTAAATAACTGACACACATCAGTATTTCGTTTAGTTCTCTTTTGGTGTAGCAAGGTTCAATTATAAGAAGCCGATGTGCGTACTTACTGTAGCTTATACCTATTACATACATATACATTCTTACGTCTGTTGTATTATTTTTTTATTACTTGTTAGGTGGATTAAAAGAATGTGAACTATTATGTGTACATTTTGAACATTATATTTATTTAAATTTTATTATTGTACAGAAAATGCCATAATCTCTCTGTTCTAAAAGAATGTGTGCCAATCATTATTACAAATAAACGATACAGAAAACGCTGTATTTTTTGCTAAAGTTGTTTTCAGTATAACATAAATAATATACAGCCCACCAACTACAACAGACCACGTTTCTTGTTTATTGATTTATTTGGTGCAAGAATTCTTCAAATCTGAATGAAGAGTTTCTAACATTTAATACAAAATATATGGGAATGTATTTAGATAGAGATCTGACTTGGAAAGAACACGTAGTCAAAAAACGTAAACAAATATGTCTAAAAGTAAAAGATATATCTTGGCTGATAGGCAGAAAGTCAAAAATAACTCTAGACAACAAACTCCTCATTGACAAGTCAATAATCAAACCTATCTGAATACACGGGGCTAAACTCTGGGAATGCACAAGCAAGACCAACATAGCAATTATGCAAAAAACCCAATCGAAAATACTTCGTATGCTAACAAACCCACCATAGTACGTTTCAAATCAAACATTACATGAAGATCTGAAAATAGTTTATGTTAACGATGTCATCCAGGGAGAAAGTACTAAGCATTACAACAAATTGGAAATTCACGCAAACACACTACTCCAACCTTATCATGTCAACGGCATCTAACCAGCGCCTTCAAGTCAACACATTAGATCATTGAAAACTGTTGCATTCAGATTGCTAATTTTATATACTATAAAGAAAAAAAAACTTATTTGCATTTTATTTTGCCATGTTTCCAACATGCAAATTAATAATCAATGTTCGTTTTATACATATCATTCCTCTTCTATTGAAGTTATCTCAAAGTTGACCTCAGTAGTTTGAACAGAATATTATTTGGAATCGATGGAACTTGGAACGTTCGATATCGTGAAGGTAGATTCAATATAATCCTTTACAATCTCTTCTAATTCATAGGATTCACGCTGTTACTCTACAGTATTCCAGAAGTAACGATTTTTTTTTCGGTAATGGCTTATGAACTTTATCAAAATCAAACTCAAAATCAAAATTAGGATTTGATAGAAGGAACAGGTAATACGCTTTTGTAGGGAGTAACTTAACTATTTCTCTTGAATGAACAGAGTATAGTAAGTATACAATTACATATGCTATTGAAGCAAAACATATCTATTTAGCAACAACCATACAACAACTTGTGTTATCAAACGAAGTAACTGCCCACTGCAAATAAAACTTTCCTCCAGATATACAAATATTCCATAAGCACCAATACCACCCGGAAAAAGCCTCACCTGGGAATGGGAGATCAAGTCAATAATGTCTCTCAATAAAGTGTGATATCTTTTCATCATCTTATTTGTTGTCATCAGGGAGTTAAAGCAAAAGTTAAAGCAAATTCAAAATTGTCATTTAATTTAAACTACACACCAAATCCCTCAAGACGAACGCCACTGTCTAACGATATTCGGAAGCAGAAATGATTAAGGTTGGATAAACGAGTGCATGATAAGCTGTGTAAACCGGAGTGACGATGTTCCTCCTCCGAATTTTAATATCGCCCCTTGCACGTAAGTAGGGACAGCATCAGTCCGGTTTACACTATGTAATGATAACTTATGCACTCGTCTGTCGAACCGTAGAAATAATCCACTACCACATCGATATTTACCAAAAGATGGTGCGTACTTTCTCTTATAATCCTTACCTGTAATTTTCTTCTAAACTTATTTAATACTTCTTTATAATTTTCAGTAAAATGAGTAGGAATTTTGTTAGTATTTTTCTTGGTTAATTTATAACATTTTTCTTATTGTTTGCATATAAAGGATTAATTGCAATTTTTCCTGGAATTAGTTTATGTCGTTTTCTTTTAATTTTTGATAAAATTAATAGAAATTTGTCTGTAATTTTTCTTAGCACCATTAGTTGTTTGCTTATTATAACTTTTTGCAAGATTGATACTAGTTTGGTCTATTTTGGCTAGCATTAGTTTGTTTTTCATTGTAACTCACCTAAATTAATTTAAATTTTGTTCATATATTTAGTCAGACATTTTTATACTTTTTCACTGTAGCTTTTAGGAAAAATACTCCTACCAAAAAAACTACTAAAGCCTAAAATTTATTGGAAGTAAATTATGTACAGTCTTTACTTTTTTCAATTGCATTTGCTGTATTTTCAATTGTGTTTGCAGTTATGTTTGCTGATGAAGCAGTTCTATCTTCAGCTGTGGAATTGTCTATTTGGGCAGCAATTTCATTATATTTCTGTTGCCGGTATTCTTTTCTTGCTTCATCAAGCAAAATATTATGAATTAGATTCCTATTCGTATTCATATTGGGAATTAATGGTGGATATGGATTGCCTCTCAGTTCCAAAATTGCCTTTGATCTGTAGTCTCCAGGATATGGTCTTGGTGCTTTGTACAATCTCGTGTATGAGACTCCATAGTCTTGATATCTAGGTGCCAATACCTTAAATAATTTATGAATCAGTTGCTTCTCAACGAGCCAATAGTCAGCCAGTTCCATGGTTGTATTGTGACAATCTCCATGTCGGATAGCATCTGATATAAGCTGAAAAACAGAAGCTAATAAGTTGGATTCTAAAGTTTTACCATTACTTACTCGCTCAGCGTACATACGGGCTTCGTCAGCCCTTGGATAATTTAACTCAATTCTTTCATGCTTTATTAATGCTGTTACAGTTTTTCTTAACTTATCTAGCCTACCTTCAGGGCCAGCTGGTGATCTGAATTTTCTCAAGCGAGGATTTACTTTTATTCTTAGCCGACTCACCAATTTTGATACATCTGCTTGATTCATTATTTAAGACTAAACGACAACGATACTAAAAAGTATACAATTATAACCTCAAATTGACTGTTACTGTCAGTAAAATGTCATTTTACAATTGTAAAAATAGAAAACTGCAATACCGATGAAGAACAACTAATATCCTAGCATATTTTAATAATTATTTCATAGATGGCAAAGTTACAAAATTATTATAATATAATAATTACAGTTGCTTAATTTGCGCCAACAGTACTACAACTATCTAATACGATTGTACTAGAATAGCAACATTGCGTTATACGAATACATATGGCTTCATATTATACATTGAAACTATTATGTATTATGTATTCATATAGCGTAATGTTGGCGCAAATTGAGCAACTCTAGTAATAATGATAACATATAATAGTAATGACAATAATAATAATAATACTTAATAATAATAATAATAATAATAATAATAATAATAATAATAATAATAATAATAATAATAATAATAATAAAATACAAACATTTAGCAATATATCTCAAAATATTTTACAATCTAGAAAAGAAATAGATCTAACCAGTTGCAATTTCCTTCTTGGACCTAGTGCTTAGTAAATCCATGGAATCGATAAGAGCAATGGAACTGCTGCTAATGGTATATATAAGAATAATTAGAGATGTTTGTAATTTACAACAACAATTAATCTTCTGCTTGAATTATACTCCCAGACAGAACTTAGGGATGAGATGCACAATATGAAAGGAAGTCTCAGAACGGGTTGTTGACAGTTCCAAAAAGAAGAATCCTGTTATTAGAGCAACTTAAAGGAAGTATTAGAACATAAACTATATGAGAAAGTGAGTAGTAAGAGTATTTGGAGAATATGATTAAGGACTTAGAAGGAAACTGGATGGAAATGGGAGAGCGTCTTTATGAAAGTTTTTCTCAATAAGGAAGCCGATGCAGAGACTGGAGACGGAGGAGGAAGATGCATGTGGAAAGAAACGGCTGATGATGATAATGGCGATAATTACAAGAATAGCATTAGTTCGAATATGTTTGAATGCCAACCGCATCTAATAATGCTATCTTATAATCACCCATCCAAAACGTTACCACCAGTCGCTGCCGAGTCGGGATACCAAATAACTACGTGAATGGAGACCATGGAGTCACTAAAAGAAGAATATTGAAACTAGTTTGCTTACTGCCCATACTAGGAAAATTGCTAGCGGAAAGACTAGATACTTTTGTCGACTTATGTTCAATAATGCTTAAGAAAAAGCTCATCGCGAAATAATAATAATAATAAGAACCCGCAGGGGTATGTCTTAATAATTTGGCGATCTGCGACGATCGAGGACTTCAACGGTTCACAACCTTGGTAGCGATTTGATCAGTAAAGTAACTCACTAACTGCAATTTATCGTCTTTTTACTGTTTCCTTTGCAAGCATGAAAACAGTATAAACAGCTGCTATGGCTACGGTGCTGACAAGGGGAACACCAGACGACTCCGCCTTCGATTTTGACGGGTCTTAGATATGTTATAGTAGGACCTCTTCTGAGTATCTGATTAACGGCGATTAAAGTCGAGCACGAGACTTCCGGCGCAATAGCCGTGTACTTGATCCGTTGCGCTACGTTGCTAAGTTTGGGCTACAACTAACATTACTGGTATATAAAGAACGCAGAGAAGTCACAGGTATTTCTTTGCGAGAACCAGCCGAACCAGGGCGAAGTGCGAGTTAAGCCGTTAACCAGATACTCAGGAGAGGTCCTCCTGTAACATATCTAAGACCCGCCAAAATCGAAAGCAGAGTCGTCTAGTGTCCCCCTTGTGAGTGATGTATGTGGGCTTTCGGATTTTGAAATAATGATGGGATGTCCTCGAACCTGCATTTTGAGAAGTTTCAAACTTATCATGTTACAATTGCACGGACAACAACGTACATAATGTGAAAGTATGTGGGAAGTGACTCTGACCTTGACTCAAATCATTACCTCTCCAACATTAAGATTAGACTTTTCAAGAAACACCACGAAAGCTCAGATCGAGGAACTCGTAAATCTTGTCAAAAGCTCTTCACACCAGAGCGAGGAACAATTGGGTTCAGACTTGAAAGGACATCAAGAAGATTTAGAAAAGGAAGTTGAAGCGACAATAATCATATAAATATTGATGATATTGATAATGATAGTCACATAATAATAGTTGTAGTAATGGTTATAATTAAATGCAACCAAAAATTAAAGAAATAGTTGAGATAACATGATATTCGTCTCCTTTGCTAAGTAATCACTAGTAACAAACTACCTTCTTAGTTTAATTTTGTTTCTTGATAAACTATCGCTTCTCGATTAGTCTTACAAATTGATGATGTCATTATTATGATAAAGATTAGGAACCATTAATTAAATTACACATTTGCTTTGAAATGTACAAAAAGAGAATTAAAACTGCTGTATCAGACCTCAATTAGATCAACATAATATATAGCTTAAGGCGAATGGATGTTAACCATCTACCTTTGCATAGCAACTTGTATAATGCATATACATATTTCGATTCAATATTTAACATTACATTATGGCCGAATTTCGTAATTGAACTCTCATATGTACGAACATCTAACACCCGGGCTTATATAGAGCTTCTATAGAAATGAAAACTACTTCACACAGTCGCACTGATGAGCGGTATGACCGCGAAACGCGCGTCTGCGAATAGTGAAAGTAGTTTTCTAATTATGCACAATATTTAACCCTTTGACGACGAATGGGACACATACGTCCCATTTATTTTTTCGTCATTACGGCCACATTTTCAAATGGATTTCAATCAAATTGGTATTTTTCGACAAAAAACAAATTAGCTCTTTCAAATTTGTATTAAAATTAACGTTTTGGATCTTCAGTTGCACTTAAGGGAGTCTCAAAGTCGGAAATTGGTATTATTTTTTTATCAGCTTTAGTTTTCTAATATTTCGGGTTCTAATTGATACTACTGGATAAGCTTTTAGTATTAAATGTACCAATACTTTATGTAAACTTATTGACAGACGTATTTCGAATCGGTTTTATGCTTTTCTTACAAGTACTTAAAATAAGATGGGACATACATATGTATCCCATTCGTCATCAAAGGTGAAATAACGGAGATTTTATTTCGTATTTTATTTTATTTTATATTTTATTACAAAAACAAAGTAAATACGACAATTCAATGAAAAACTCTCAGTTTTATAAAACCGACGCAATCTACTCATTTTCAAAAACAATTTATATATGTATTTGGCTGACAAGAACAATATGGAAATTGTATGTTTCAAAGCGCAACTTAAAACACGACTTTAAGCACAAATTGTGAGATGCAAACAGTTGAGCAGCTGATTAGAAACTAAAAGTTGTAATAATTTTCGTGTGCTTCGCAATGTAAATAAAGCAACACGCACTATCATGCAAACTAAAAGCAAACTATTGGACAAACGATCAGCAAGCGATAGAATCTTTTTGTTGTTTTTACAATGTAAATAAAGCAATAAGTTTTGCAAGCATTTTCATGTTTACTTTTTGTAACGACAAAATTCTTTCAAAAGTGTTCAATGCATTTGCTCACAAATCATTACCTTTGACGACGAATAGGACACATATGTCCCATGATTTTTCTCGTAGGATTAAAAATTTTGAAATTTTGACGACACTTTAGTGGTGAAATATAGTGCTTCCGAGTAAGAATCCACCAAAAATGTTAAAAATTTCCAGCAGAAAATTCTTCGTCGTCAAAGGGTTAACCCAAAACAATTATATTTTTTGTTGATGTAGAAAATCTATAAAACCAATTGCTTTTATTTGCTGTTGTTTGTCATAGGTAATTATGAATTTTAGATGAATTCCTTGATAGTTGGATACAACCTGAAATGTTCAAAAATGCACTAAACTTATATATTGACTGATCTTCTTGTTTGATTCTATTTATTAAATAATTTGTGATATTTTATCCGGAGGTTACCAATTTTTATTAAAAATAAACAAGCTTTTACGAGTTGTATATGTTGTACGTATAAGACAGGCGATCGATTTCTTGGTTCGCAACTGTTCACGACAGGTTTAATGGGCAAATTAAATCTATCCCGTTTCTAGCCACCTGCGCTCTTCTATAGATAGGATTTTCTTCTCCGGAAACGTTAAAAACAAACAATAGAATATGTTTACCTTACTTTTAGCAATGAAGATTATTTACAAATTGTATCGGAAACAAACTGGTAGTCGGGAAAATGAGTTGATAAAAATATGAGTAGGAACTTTGAAATGATTTTTAATCTATTTATATGTTCAACAGTTGATAGACACATTATCTACTCTTCAGTACAAATAATTCTAGAAAAAGATGAAAACGGGAAATCGTAACAAAACAGAATAATTTAACTATCATCATCGGAATCCTAAACTTCCAAAGCAGGAAGTAGAAGAGTTTTTATTATTTCCTACTAGTAAATACCCTATAAATGTGTTATTAAAATGATTCCGTAGAAAAGTAATCAGACCACATTTAACACTTATAGAAGAAAGTGTGATACTGTGACTAGTATAAAATCAATTGCCGAAATTACTTTCGAGTATATACGAGCTATCAAACAAATGCACAACTCAAACAAAATAGTAGTTAATAATCGGCTGTACGTGATTATGACATAAAATTGACTCAAAAGACTAGCACTGCTAGAAATGTGCAGGAGTAATAAATAACTCAAGAGATATTGCTTAAGTTTATAAGCACTTATTTCACTAACGGCTAGTTGGGGTAGTAATAAGAGTACTTTCTCCATATTTATGAGGCACTGGATTCGAACCTTCGTATTTTCTCTAAAATCGGTATTTCCACTAGTCAAGGTCCAGACCTCAACAGCGTACAGTAAGATCGAAAACACATAGCAACGCAGTACTATTAGTCTAAGGTCGATGTTAATTCACATAAGAATCTTTCCATTTTTCCATTTTTTAAATGAATGTTTGCCTCGCACTTTCAATTCTTGCTCTGATTTCTTGATCTTATTTTTAGTCATTGATATCTGTTACCCATGTTCCTAAAAGTCCTATATATATTTGTACAATGTTACTTTCCAACTTGTCTGTTTGATACTGTCCAATTGATGTTGGTAATATGTTTCTTTATAATCACCATTCATTTACTCTTTTCAACATTTACCTAGACTGAGTCTCTATCCACTACTACACGCATTTATATTATCTAATGGATGTTGATCTTGTAATTTATCTGTTAAAAGTAGAGTGTCATCAGCATACTGTATACTACCGTAGATTACTTATCACTAAAGACCGGATAATATGCAGTTTGCATAAATTTGCATATTTGCATAATATATGCATTTTGTATATTATTTGCATATTTCGTAGTCATTCAGCATATTTGAAGTATCCAAGTTTTATTTATTTATTGAATGTAATTTATTATAGGATAGGCATTACTAAAAATATGTCGTGGTTGTAATAAACAAACAGTTAAATAGCCCTCTTTAAATTAAAAATAGCATTCTCTGAAGGCTCTTCTCGATACTTTTCCGATAAGCGCTTCCAAAAATTTATTAATAAAATTTAAGTTTATTTCCTCTTATTAATCTATAGTTTTTAAACGATGTTTAACAAAATCACCAATACAACGCTTCGACAAATAATTTTATTTTAAAATTTTATTTTAAAATGAGTAAAATGAGATGTATATTTTATGCGTATTTTTCGCATATTATCAGCACAATACGGAATATCTGATATTCCGTATTCTGCTGATGATTTTTAAATAAAAATCATTTTAAAATAAAACTATTTGTCGAAGCGTTGTGTTGGTTATTTTATTAAATGTCGTTTATTCCGATTGCTTCGCAAACTCTTTACACATTAGTTTTTTATTACTCCTTTATCTTTTACTAACACTTATTTTATAAGAAAACAACTGATGATGTGATATTTTTTATGCAGGTTACAAATGAGAGAAACTTTCAAGTCGAGCAGCATATTAAAACTTCATCTCATGCTACAAAACTATCAAAAATGAAATTGGCGAAGAAGGGTCAGCAAGCATTACCGCAGTGTTTGCCATCAACCTCCAAAAATCGGAACAAGAACAATTTAATGAAGATTTGTGCCTAATGTTTGTATCGGCAGATATTCTACTACATAAAATAAACCATTTAAATGTCAAGTTATTTTTGCAAAAGTACACCAGTATAATATTCCCGACGAGAGCACCTTAAGAAAAATTATATTCATCGTATCTATGCAGAAACATTGAGTAGCATTAAGAAGGCTGTGTAAAACAATTACCTTTACATATGCGCAGATGAAACTACTGATAGTGTGGGCCGATACATAGTTCATTTAATGATAGGTATCCTTAACGTATCGGTTCCAGCAAAATCTTATTTAATTTCATCCAAACAGTTGGAAAAGGCAAATAATTTGACAATTACAAGGTTTATACAAGAAGAACTTGCAACCTTTTTCTTACCGTAATCGATTCCAACAGAAAAAAATCTGTTGTTTTTAACGGATGCTGCACCATGCATGGTGAAGGCAGCTTGCAACTTGAAAATCTTTTATCCAAATTTAATTCACACAACTCCGTGCGCCAAGGCACGGACTAAATCGTGTTGCAGAAGAAGTAGGAAATCATTTTCCCTTGGTAAATACTTTACTTAGTAGTTTTAATAAAGTGTTTTTAAAGGCTCCATGAAGAGTTCAGTTCTACAAACAACATCTACCCGGTATTCCGCTTCCTCCTCAACCAGTAATCACACGATGGTGAACGTGGTTGGAAGCTGCTATTTTTCATGCAAATCATTATGAAGAAATAAAGACAATTATTATGGATCTTGATAGCGATACACAATCTGTGCTAGACGCCCAAAAGATGTATTCGAGTAAAGAATAACTCAATAGTTGGCGTTTATTAAAGCCAACTACAGTTTTATTTCCACTTCTATATTGCAATTGGAAAAACAATTTATGTCGCTAATTGAGAGCGTTGAAATAATAAACAAATTTGAAAAGTTATGTTTTTATGTTAAAGGAAGGGTGGGAAAATCCGTGTATGAAATTTTTTTAAGTGTAACAGAAAAAATTAGGGTTTTAAAAAGCTAAAGGATATTGCTAAAATCTTGTGTGGTGAGTCAGTAGAAAACATTGAGTTGACAATAGAGGATATTTCTAATTTGAAATATGCTCCTATAACAAGCGTGGACGTAGAACGAACCTTTTCAATATATAAATATACATATGTTATGTGTATCAGACAAGCGCCACAATTTTTCTATTGAAAACTTTGAGAAATATGTAATTGTAAATTGTTTTCATAGCTAATTATGTTGTAAAATGTTATAAATAAACTTGTAGTAAACATAATAGAATATTTTTTCTATAGTATTATATTTTCTAGCATTACTCCTATTTTTTATCTGCATATTTTTCATAAGAAAGTGCATATTTAGGCCAAAACATCTGCATATTTATGCGCATATTTCCACTTTTTTTTGCATATAATCCGGCCTCTACTTATTACTGCTTTACTGCTTTATTCCTGCCTCCTCGTCTTCTAGTACTTCCTGAAATATATGTTAAAGAATAATGAGAAGAGAGTACGATTCTAACGTACACCACGATATATCTCAATTTCTCCGGCTGAGGTAGCTGACCTTCTTCTATTCTGTTTTGTATGGTTTTTATTTCCAAGTTTCTGTGATTGTACTATTTCTCACATTATCCCTCTTTCGTTTTGTCATCTATCTTCCTGAGAAACCTCATTTCCTTACTTTGTATTTTTCGTTTCTGTTTCTTAGTTATTGATCAAACTTCCGAACCATAAGTAAGTATTCGGATTGTTATTCTTTTGAAGAATCCAGTTTTGGTTCCTTTATGTATCTCTTTTATTTAGGAAAGTGTTCTTGGTGCTATGAAATAATCTTCTTGCTACTTCATTTCTTCTTTTTATCTTTTCATCGAATCTTCCATCCCCAATCAGAATTGGGCCCAAGTATTTGAAGCTAGCCACCTGTTCTAATTTTCTGCTTTAATCTTTTTTTATTTTCCCTACTCATAATTATGGTCTTACTCTTTTCTCCATTTATTTTCAGCTTAGCTTTTTCCATGTATTCGTTGTATGTTATATCTTGTTTCAAGATTCCTTCGTCTTTTGCTATGAGGACTGTATCATCGGCATAGGTTATTTCACTCTATTCACCCCTATCATATCCATGTTCCAGAATCCTATATTGTACTGTTTTACCTGTTTTTCTGGCTCCTTTTATTACCTCATCAAGTACTACTGTGAACAGAATTGGGCTCAATATGCATCCTTGTCTAAACTCTTTGTGTCGTCTCAAGCTATTCTGATTTTTCTTGATGCATTCTAATAGCACTCCTCATTATCTTGCATAACCCTTTTATCCCATTGAACGTCCTTACATCTATTCCTCTTTTTTGTAGGGTTATCCCCATATGCCCTCTTTTCACTTGGTGAAAGGTTTTCTCTATGTCTATGAAGCAGAGGTGTAACTCCTCACCTTCTCTTAACACTTTCTGGTTCATTTGTCTTGTGATAAACTTCCTGATCTGAATCCGAATTGCGAATCTTCAAGCGATTGTTCTAGTGTTTGTCGTAGTCTTCTTTCGATTATTCTGGTATACATTTTTCCTATTGGACTAAATATGTAATTCCCCTATAATTTTTACACTCCCTGGTGTCCCCTTTCATGTGTTTTGGTGCCATGATTCCCGTTTGCCAATCCTCGGGCGCTATGCCAGTGTTGAAGACCTTCTTCATTAGCATCCTCAAGGCGTTTGTTAGCTTATCTCCTCCTGCCTTTATCATATCCGACGTTATACTGTCACATTCAGGAGTTTTCCCTGGTTTCCATGCTCTAATTGCCATTTTCATTTCTTTCTGGGTAATCTTATTTGGTATTTGTTGTTCCCTTATTACTCTGTTAGCTGTTCCTACCGCGTTTGTTTGGTATCATTGTTTCTTTTCCCTCCAGCAAGCACTGAAAATACTTCCATCTCCCTTTTCGCCTTTTACATTCCTAATGGTTGTCACGCTACCCCGTCCCCGTGTACTTTTTCTTATTACACTGAAGAAAATTTTCTGATTTCCTCATTGGCTTTCTTTTCCGAAAGTGTTTACGTTTCTTTCCTTTTCTATCTTTACTAATCTCTTAACTTCTTTTCTCTCTTTCTTGTATTTTTCGCAGTCGCATTGTGTTTATGTAGCTATATATTGTTTCCATCTTTATTTCTTTAATTTGACTGTGCTTTCAATTTCGTCATTCCACCAATATGTTCTGTATAGGTTTCTGTTTGAGATTTTTTTGCCGATCCGTATGTATCTCCTGCTGCTTTCAAAATTATGTCTTTAAGAGTTGTTCATGTATTCCACATTCTCCTGTGGACCAAATGTTTGAATGCTCCGATTTTGGTGTTCTTCGTATTCTGTCCTATTATGTGATTCTTTTCATCTGTGACATCTGAGCTTTCTGTTTATTATGTCTTTTAGCTTTTCTTTGTCTGTGATCTCTTTTTATCTGCCATATCATAAGCACCAAACAATAGTCACTATCAATCTCTGGGGCTCTATTGACTTTTATGCCCTTGATTCTGATTCTCAGATTTTTTGCTTAAAAAATCTATGATTGATCGTTCGCCCCGACTTATAACTTGCCTTGTATATTTGCGAATGTTCTTGAACTGTGTACATATTAGCTATGATTAATTCGTTTGCAACTTATTATTCTCTCACCATTACTGTTTTTACAATCTTCATCCTGTTTTGCAAACACAATTCTATTCCCTTATTGTTATTCCCTACTCTTGCATTCAAGTCTTCCATTATTGTTATCTCGTTTTGGTTCTTATCCTTTCCAGCTGTAGTTCCTGGAAAAAATTGTCTTTCTTTACCTGTTTAGTGTCCGTGTACTACTATTATTGTAATTCTTCTACTCCTTCTTTCATGTTTGTCGACAACATACTTTCATACTTTTTTTCTTTCAGTACCACTGCCACTACGGCCCTTCGCCATCTTCCCTACTCACCTCCGACCATAACATCTAATATTCTTCCCCCGCTTCTATTATTCCTGCCCCTTTCTTTTTGTCTCCCTAATCCCAACACACTCTATGTTTGCCTGACTCAATTCATCTACACATTCATACATTCATGTTCACATTCTGCGTATCAAGTTTTCCTTTCTGTTCGTCTCAGTTTTTTGTTTTTGTGCTCTCTGCTTAGCATCTTTTTCCTATTTCTGTATTTGTCTCTGTCTGTGTTATTATCCCATATTCTCCCCAGATGTTCCTGCTCGTGCCCCTGTTCTTCGCCCTGGTTGTCTTTGTTTCTCGCACATGTCCTTCTATCCGTTTTTTGGTTTTGTGGCTGTTATACTCTTCTTGTGTTCAATCAGCTTCTTACGCTCATGCTCCCAAATAGAGTCTCGTCCATTGAATATGATTTTTGGAATCCCACTCTTACATCCCTCTTCTCCTTTCTCTCATTTTTAGTTATTCCCACTACAAATCTCTCATTCTTTCTTTCTTCCCTTGTCATTTCATCCTTAATAGGGATCCTTTGTCATGCTCCTCAACTTTTTCTTATTGTTCATTATAATTTCTTTCGCCGCTGTGGTACCTAATTCTATCTTGCATAACTTCTTTCCTGTCTTCGTTGTCTCTTCTTGGATTTTTGTGCCCAAAGTTGTTTCAATTAAGTTTTCCATCGAGCTTGTTATCTATTTATATTTGCAGACCTGTTATCACAACGTTATTTCTAATAAGGTCTTTCTCCAGTTTCTATATTTTTATTTCCATATCCCTCATATTTTCTTTGACCTTTTCATTTTCTTCCGTAAGTGTTTTGTTCCGTCTTCTTAGTTAGCTTACTTCTTGCTGGTGGCTCTTATGGTTTTGCTTTATCTCTGTTACTTCCTCTAATAGTGTTCTAATCATGTCTTAGTTCGTGTATCCATCTTTTCGCAGTTTTTCCTCCTCCTTTTTCGGGGTTCTTGTTGTTCTCTTTTTGCTTTTTCTATATGTATCTTCCCACTCCTCCCCTTTTCTCTTTCGTCTTGCTTCCTCCGTGGTGCAATCATTACTATGCATATTTGCTCCACTTTTAAGTCGGTCCTTGTGTTTGTATGCATTATTTATTGTTCTATGCTGTATTCTTCGCTCCCGTAGTCGCGTTTATTTATTTATTTTTCACCACTTTTTCTAGATACAGATGTCTATCCGACCGCGCGGTAACAAGATTAGGTACGATTCACGCACGTGCGTCCCACCGCTTCGTTAGTCGAAACTCAATGCTAGAAATCTAACTCCATAGAAATTAGCTGTCTTTAAGGAAACACTATATGTACAACCTAGCAATGGAAAAATGATGTGGACGAATGAAAAGAGAATCAGTACATATTCTGATGGAATGGAGAATTTCCAAACAAGAATTGTATAGATAATAATCGACATCGAATCCGACGATTAGAAAAAGAACGAAAGAAGAAACCAAGAAACGAAATGGAAGTTTGATTTGTATATTTCCCAAAAGTAAGTAGAACGCATTAATTGTTTTTCGAAGTATTCTCCCTTACAATCAATAACTTTTCCATGCGTTTAAATGATGTATAAAGCACCTCCTCTATTCAGAAGACAATATACTAAAAACATGACATTCGAATGCTTCCACAGCGTTTAAAGGTATTCAAAACGCATTCCAAACATTCTATTTTTTCACCAACCGGAACAAAATAAAATGGCTTGAACTTAAATGAAGAGTATATGTTTTAGTTCTTCTGGTTTTGTTGATCACTTCCGGCAAACAAATGATTATGTACCAATCAACATTAACAATTCTCTACGAACAAATTCTCTGACATCTGGGTCATCATTTTCTTTAAAACACTTTGTGAATTCACCTTTGTCATATTTCATTTGTCTTGGAATACCCAAACTTTCGATTATTACTTCGTTTGAAGCTCATGCGAATAAGTACAGATTATGTCAACTGTAGCGATGTATTATGTTATAAACTAAATTACAAGGACCACTTTTAAATTTTTGGATTTCCTTGTTCCATTTAGCACGAGTTACTTTTTGCGCTTCGCTGAAATTATGTGACATCTGTCATAACCTTCTAACGACTAAATGTTTATGCAATATGGTTGATGTCTGTTTTCATATCAATGCCAAGAATTCCACCATAAGTAACGTGTCGATAAATATTACTTTTGAATCACCAATCATGATTTCTTCTGTCGAATTTTATGATAGTAGTCTAGTAACATTAATGTGTTCCTCTGGGCTGAAAGTTTAGTAGCTCTTGGGAGTTTAAAATTTTACGCTGATAGTTCTAACGGGTCAAGTAAGTCTCGTGTTGTAATTAAAAGTGTACTTAACTATGATATAAGTACTTATTTAGGAGTTTTGCAATATATATTTCCCAGTCGTTATAAGTTGATAATGCATGCGACAACTTTGCTGAGTGTTTTGATATTGTTTTTCTTTTTGAGAATGTACTTAATGAATTTAAAAATCTATTTTTTATTTATTTTCAGTGTTAGGTCTAATAGGACGTACGTGTACCTGAACAAGAAGGGGCTAGGGCATGTATGTCTCTCCTGATAACTCTTTTTTCTATTATTTGAAAATTAAATGTATATATATATATATATTATATTTCGTGACCTTTTCATACTTATCTTATATGATAGATCTCTACCACTAAAAATATAACTATCGTTCAAACCAGCCTTGTTTTATTGACCTATTAGTGGTAGAGATCTATCATATAAGATTATTTGAAAAGAAATAAAGATCATAATATTTTCATTAAAGCTTTCACAGCATTAAAAAGTGCAGAAGGTATTTCCTCATATATCGTGTTATATTGTTTTCGATATTGAAAGTCATGTGCATGAATTTTCTTCATTTTCTATTTTCTACTACTTTCTTCGCTTCTATCTAGAGCAATTAAAATTAAGATAACAATCATGAGCAAAACAAAAAATAAAAATTAAATGTGAAAAAAGTAAGCAAAACTTAAAATAAAATAATAGGAAAGAATGAAGGATTATTTCTTTTGTATATTTTTGTGTTACATTTCATTTTCATTTCTTCTTTTGTGCACTATTGTTGCCCTTTGATTTTTGATTTGATTTGATTTTAATTGAATAACCTGTCTCCGTATGCACCAAATACCAGCTCCGAGGGACTATTTTTCTTTTCCTAAGCTCGAAGTTGGGCTCGGAGGACAGAGATTTTCTTCGATTGAAAAGGTCATACAATCCGTAGAATTAAAAATTTTGCAGAGCAATATGCCAACTACTATTTAGCCAGGTTAAAGCTGTTGAAGCATTGCTGGACTAATTGTAAGTGTATCAATTTAAAAGGGAACTACTTCGAAAAATAGAATTGTGTTTGACCGGAAATAAAATTGTTTCTATGCTAAATTCAAAAGTTTTCAGCCCACCCTCGTACATCGATTAAGTCTCATGAATAAATATAAATTTATATTGCCGACGGGATAATTGGAAAATATTTTATACTAACAACAAACAATCTATGGCTGACCCTTAATATATTTTAATGCTACTTTTCCTTGCCACATAGATTTCAGTTCCTCGAAATATGTATTGTCATAACTAAATTTTCATCCTTACTGTAACATCACCACAAAAGAAACTACACAGAGTGATTTTTTTAGTTCCTAGCTGGTATGGTAAGGGTAGAAACATTTTTGTTAATATTCGCAACCTTCTTATATAGTTAGATAATATTGATAGCACTAGTACTAGTTATCTGTTTACAAATATTCTATTCAAAGTTGCATTAATAGTGAATGAAAATGATTTAATTACATTAGCTAACCAGTCATTAATCATACAGCATTATTTCAGTTTTCAATAGAATCGCTGATTTATTACAGCCAGTACCTTATTACGTGAATACTAATTTTAGATCCAATATCGCAAAAGTTGTGTCGCATGCCTTTAAGCTGAAAGGATTTTTACAAATCACGCAAATCAACTTTTACATGCGAACTAATACAGAAACTGTGCCGCAACCAAACCAAATTGACCGACAAAATTGCTAAATGTAATTTATAGATTATTTATAAATTGGAGATATTATATATATTAATGTATTCGGAATTCGTAGGGAAGGTTGGTGCAATTGAAACGAATATTCAGACATCACGTTGTTTATAAAATATTTATTTAATATAACATCACATTTACAGTTTTTAATACATAATCATTAATTCATCGACTAGAAATTTTATAATACATACATAAGTAGCACTTGCCTAATATAAAATTAAACAAAACAATTCTCTAGGCAAATACTACACGAGGAGGGTATAAACATGCCCAACAAGCAAACAGTAGAAATGATAAATTATTAATCTATATACTAATAAAAAAATAATGGCCGTAAAAACTTACATACATATCTAGGCTATTAAAATAAAATGGAAAAGTTTATGCGTCTAATACGTGATTAAGGTAGGCGATGTAACAAATAGCTAAGCGAAGTATTTCAATTTTAGAAAGCTTCTTGTCAGGTGGTAGTGTCGGAAGTAATTTCCTTAATTCGGCGAAGGCAACATTGAAAGCTTCAACGCGAATTCTTTCCCTCGTTGCGTGTGCTGTACGATACTTTTGAGTCGCTCTGCGCCTCCGCCTTCTTTCTTCTCTGCTTAAAGAACTCATATCATTGGTGCGGTCTCTAAAACGTTTAAACTATTAATGAGATTATAGACTGCCCTAATGAGCTAACGGAATTTAATATTTTTTGATGATAGATTTCTATAGATATTCCTAAATACGTAATATTTTCAAGATCAAAAGCATAAATCGTTGCTTTGAAAAGACAATGCTTTGTAATATACGTTTAATAAATAATAATAATAATAATAAGTATATCTAGAAGCTTTAAAAACCTTATATCTTTAATTGTGCGCACAGAAAATATTTTATCCAATAAGTCCGAAGCATTGGTGTAGAAACAACAGTTAAGTTTGATTACCAGTCTTTCCACTGCAAAGGCGTAAGACAGATCACTGCAGCTGAAGGTTTTGAAAAATTACAGTTGAAGCTATGGAGTACGTATTAATCGAAACATGTAGATTTGCTCTACACATAATTGCTGGATGAGGTTAAAATTAGTTTTGACAGCAAATTGATAGGCCTCATCGAAATAAGAAGAGTTCGGAGCAAATGGGAAGTGAAGGCTTATATTACAAAAAATTTAATTTAGATCCTCAAACCTAGCAGATTTAAATAGTATGTCATGGTACATTTCCAGGCACATGTCTCCTACGTGTTTAGTTGGATTACTATCAGGTTGGAGGGAATGCCAACTTATCGACTTTACTTCCTGTCTACTCAATGTATATGAGAATTAAATGTATATATATATATATATATATATTTCGTGACCTTTTCTATACTCATCTTATATGATAGTTCTCTACCACAATTAGGTCAATTAAACAAGACTGGTTTAAATGATAGTTATATCTTCAGAACGTTCACAAACATTTTCAGAACAACTTCTTCAGTGAAAATATAACATTTATCTAGTTATATTTTCACTGAAGAAGTTGTTCCGAAAACGTTTGTAAACGTTCTGAAAATATAACTATCATTTAAACCAGTCTTGCTTAATTGACCTAATTGTGGTAGAGAACTATCATATAAGATATGTATACGAGAATGATTATTCATAAAAATTGTATGATTTTCTAATTATTATATATAAAAAAACAATAGGTGGAGGCAGGTGGGAAGAAGGATGCTTTGAGTTTGTGCTAAATATTGCTCCACCTATTATTTTCTGGGATAAACAAAACGCTCCAATTATTTTGACTCCCATTCAAAGGATTGCACGTCATCAAATTACATTAACATGAATGATTTTCCAATTTGTCCAAGATACAAAACATTGGAAAACATTGAAACACTGTCAATAAAATTTGAGTAAGAGTATGTAAAAGGAAAAGAGAGATATCTAGCTACTTAATAATAATGGACCCACAAGAAATGAAGTTGGCTCTTAAGGTATCCTTGCGAACTATAAAATTCACCAAATGTAAGAGAAAAGTATTAATAAATTTATAAAGAGTTAAGGAGTAAGATAGCTGTTAACCCGGAAACCAGAAGACCGAAAAGAATATAGGCGAATGAATTAGGAATGATTTTGAAACCGATGGGAGCTAGGAAACGGAAATATAAGAAGAATGTAGATGTAATAGATATTAGTTTGATAATTAAGTTATTGCAGATGTCACCAATAGGCAACTTTGGTTGAGCTTTTGGGTATATTTACGACTTACGAGTTGCTGTATGGTAGTGCACCAATCACTAGTTATTAGTGGTACTCAATTTCAAATAACAGTTCTACGGTTCAGAAGTTGGATAGGCAATAATCATCAGTACGGTTTAGTATGCTCATCTCCTCGATACTTATCCGTATATGGCGCAAAGGAAAAAAAGGTGAAGAAGCAAAATATTTAATATGGCAAACGCACAACCCACCAAACTTAATTGTCATCCCGAGAGAATTGTAACCATTGACTATTAAGTTTCTGTTTGGCGTCGGTCGAAAAAACCGTTCGCGATATTAAGGAAAGTAGCCTGCCGCAAGCTATCAAAAGTTTTGTGTCGTGTGTGGCGCGGTAACTTTAAATGAGCAGCAGTATCAAGATTGATTGGGCAAATTTCGTTCTGTTGATTCTTCACTCAAAGCTAACCAATGATAAGGTAGTTCATTTAAAGTTGATGATGACCAAATCAAAACAGTAATGCATTGAAATCGTCACAGCACAACACGTAAGATTTCGAAAAAATTAGGTGTGCCGCATACTCGTAATAAAAAAATATTTGAAACAGGTTGAGTATGCGCATAAAGCAGATTTGTGGGTTTCTCATAAGCTCCTGGCACTAAGCACACAACTCTCTATTGTTACTGAATGATAAGATACGATTTGAAGATGCTAACCTCGTTACTAGCAAAACACGTGTGACAGAAATTTTAAAAAATGTGCGGTGAGAAGGTTTATCGATGTGATGTAGTGTCAGTAAGACTACACCGTAGCCCTTACAATATTTATAAAGTCAAAGAAATTCCACTTAACACTACTTGTTACATTTGCAACTCACTTATGAAACGAAATGTAAATGACCCCATGATAATTAGCTATGAAAAATTAGTTGTTTACAACAATCTCAATGCGCTCAATGCAACTCAAATAACATTCAAATCTAATATTTACGTAAAACAAGTTGCGTTATCAGTTTGGTAAGAAAGTAAAAGAATTGCCTTTTGCTAGATAACCAAACTGTCAATTTTGATGTACGTGGAGTAACTAACCAGGTGCAATTAATAATGATAATATAAGTCCACAGAAATCTTGGGCACTCAAAAAGGACACGATTGGAGCTGTATTCGAATATACTACCATCCCTTGTATATCGTCTTAACATTATCATAATTTCATTCATCACAAAACGTTTTAAAAGTTGAACATTTCCATAATTATAATGACATCGGCTTTTGCCGTTGAGGGAGAACAGATTTTTGACCAGATGGGAGAATACATTACTAAATAAACTTCTTTTTTCACAAAAAAAAAGGTGTCAATTACTTTCTTAAGAAACTCGCAGTTATATAATTTCCAAACCGATTTGAATGGAAGCAATCTGCGAAACGGGCAAAAATTCGTTTAGGATTGTAAACGAAAAAATAAGAAATACTGACTGAAATAAACTTATTCCTTCCTTATGTGTCCCGAACCTTTTCCAGTGTCTAAAACGTAATTCCAAAGTTAAGTACAATTAAATTTATTCCAAATATTTTGATTAATTGATGACACTTTCAATTCTGGCAGTAGATAGTTAATCCTTTAATGGGTAATTCTCGTACTCTAACTCTAGATAATTAGTATTATGATTAAACGCACTAGAAATTTTAAATTGCAATTGTTTACAGTCGTAACGTTAGAAACCTGACACCAAGTTTAAATATGATATACTTTATTTCTCTTTCAGAAAGTTCTCAGTTAAAATATAGAAATAATTTTAATTTGAATGCGTAATGCAAATTGGGTTTACCATTTCCAATGAAATTGAGAGACCTGTCTGGTAAATTAACTATTATACGAGGGCAATTCATAAAATAAGTTATGTTTCCGCCTAGTAAGTAGAGGGGTGGGGATGTTGTCGCAATCGCGGCGCTGTGATCTAGTCGGATTCAATGTGAGTCTGGCAGTGCTAGTGAGAGAATCGTTCGGATGTTCTTTCGTGCTATTTTGGTCGTTTAGAGTGTCTGCTGCAATTGAAAATCCCACCGACTGTGAACTGCGTGCTGTTATCCGATTTCTGTGTGCAAAGAACATGAAGGCTGATGAGATTAATTGTAAACTTTGTTCTGTTTACAGTGAAAACGCCATGAATGGCAGTGTGACGAACTTTTAGGTAATGTCGGAGAGAATTTGTTTTAATAACCAAACGAGACGCCTCTATTAGTCTGATTACTACTCACCAACTGTTTCACTTCATTAGTTTTAGTCAAGTACTAAAAATGCCAAAGTGAATCTGCAGTCACTTTATGTTCTACCTATTTCACACATTTTCGTTGAAAATTGTGATAAACATTCACATATAGTATAAATTCACAAGCAGCGTACAAAACTTTTAAGTTTATATGCATTTTACGCAGTGTTTACTTTATCGATTTGAATGAAAAAGCCACAAGTTTTATGGCTTTTCTGTACTGTCAGGGAAATAGGTTATAAATTCACATTTCGAACATTTACATGATGTATACATAAAATATGTGTACATATTTTTATATGGTTTAATATCGAATACCTATCGAAAATACTCATGAGGTTTACCTTCTCTTTTGGACCAAATTGCTGCAAGAAGTAATTGTCTGCAGTACCTCTCGATTCTCGGACATATTCATGGCATTTTTCATTGGTGAAGCGAAGTTTGTAATCTAGAAAATAATTTGGTTAGTTATACAAGAATATAAAAATGAAGTAGAAAAATGGATGTATAAAAAATGGAAAAAGTAGAAATACAGCACCGATTGAACTTGTAGGGTAGCAGAATTCACCAATAAAATCGAAATAAAACGTCACGATCCCTGATGGAATAATAAATCAGGTCAGAATTTATGACTAGAATCATAAAAAAATCATGGAATATGTCTGAACTTATACACAGAGATAATTTGTAGTTGTAACGGTTTAAGAAAATAATACTCAATTTATATTGAAAGTATTCGTACTTAAGACGTATTTCTTCAGGAAACTTTTATATATAGTGTACTTAAGGACTAATGTAAAGAAAACCGAATACAAAATAGCTTATATCCTAAATTTTTGATAATGTGAAGAGTTCAAAGGGTTACCACATACAAATATTAGATGTTAGTATCTTGTTAACTAATTAGACTTCCCCTTATCTCCGCTTACGTTCTGCCATCAAAATAGCTCTCCTTCGAGGAAAATACATATGTGTATTTATTCTATCGTTTATAAAAGCCAATAAAATGGGGATGTTGCGTCGAAAGTGGGAACTTTTTCGAGGAATAATTCCCCAGAGAGCAATGCAATTCTCAAAGGCATCCAAGACTGCACGTGGCTTTAGTTAGCACCCTCGAATTATGGCGATTATCAATCATATAAACAACACTGTAACTCGATTAGAATTACACGCTATTACAATAAATTGATTAGAAGTTTTTTCTCATGTGTGGGTAACGACGTGTGAAGGAAGATGTAAATGTAATTGTAATTTAATGAATATTTTTCACTCAACATTAGAAAGAGAGTACAGAAACTGTGTGAATCGAATGAATACAATAGTAAACATCAATTGTTTATACACTATAGTTTTTCCTGTAACCTATTTACTGTAATAACATCAATATGACAACAAAGAAATACAATTTCTCAAGAAACCTTATGAGCTAAGTTATGTTTGAGAAAACAGTAATTTCTCCTAAACTGTCTTTCAAAATTATTTGAATTCTTCTGTATTGAAGTATACTAAATTTTAATAATAAGGCTAAGAAATATCGAGCGGAACCGCTACAAGTGTTGTTAAAGAAAACTTTCCAACCAGATCAATACATTTTGTTCAATTTAGGAAAAACAATCACACCAAATTTTGAGGTCTATCGACTTATGAAACAGAATCCTAAACGTGTCCTTTAGTTAGGCGATTTAAACAAACCCAAGCTTCCAATGAATTTTGTTTATGCATTTCGCAAAATATACTTTATCAAAGAAAAAGTATCCTCTTTCTAATTTTCATCCTATGCTCCAAATGGCACACACGCCATATTTAACAAATTTGCCTATAATCAATTTCGTAAAAACATGATGAAGGAATATAGGAAACTTTATTGTTTACAATGGAGTAAAATGAAATTACATTTATCCTCACCACGGCAATTACTTAACTTGTCATCTTCAAAAAAGAGTGTTTTGGAGGTAATCTTTATTTTCGTGTTATTTTAATGGGAAATACAATTTCGTGATCAAAATATATATATTTGTATGTAAATTGTTGGGGTAAAGACAATCCATTTTCTTTAATTCATTCCGATTTGATGCAATTTGGTAGAATTAATTCTTCGACTATCTCAGTATGTTTTAAACGAAGAACACTATATAAAGCAAAACATATCTCGCGTCAAAAGCATCGTAACACGTTTTACAAAAGACTTGGTTTGTTGTTCGATTAAGTAAATATGAAAATGAGGACTGGATTAGAGAGATCGAAAAATTTGATGAATGGTCTTTCGGAATAGGATCGGTTAATTAACGAAGATTTAATATTTGACCCAACACACTCCTTACGGGTAAACTCAAATAAAGTGTGAGTACTTTCGAATACACAACTAATTTGCCCTTTTTAGAGAACAAATTACAAAGGAAAGGAAAGATTGTTGGTGAACCGCGGCCTATTTGTTAAAACTTTTGTGCTCTCTCCATAAGTTGGATTGAAAATATAGTGAAACTTTCCCAATTCAAATCTCCGAGGACCTGGAATAAAAATTAGATAGAAGTTCAAGTTACAGAAAAATTTAGACCGCTTTTCCTTTAACCCTAACTGCTTTATATTACGCTATTTATTAGAAAAAATTGAAGCAGAGAAAGTTTGAGTTTAGGAAGTTTCACTGTATCTATATCTACCTTAAGGGCAAGAACCAGTTAGGCTATTTAAAAAAAAGTGGACTTTAATTTGTAACTCAATATCTGGTAGTAATGTTGAACCTCGCAGAAGATCACACCATTTTTTCTATGATTGAAGATTCTTTGCCGTATCTCAGTTAGTTTCAAAGAACTTCTTCTTTAGAAGGTTCGGTTGGATAGAATTAGTTTAGAAGAATTAATTACTTCACATAATTTAGAAGATGTTTAAATATATTTTTCCCATAGAAGTATAGATTTAATCAAACAAAAACTATTTATTTCTTGCGGAATCGATGCCAAAACGACAGCGACAAGAGAGAAATTTAGAACGCAGTTAGTTAAGTGTGCTATTTTAATTTGGTAGTTGGTTACTTACAATTTTGGACGGTAAAATCGTGAAGTTACTATCACTGCTGAAGCTCACTAGCTGCCAGTCAAATAGATTCTTATCAACTATTAGGGCCGAGATGAAAACTGGAGGGATGCTGTTCGAGTACAAATGTTGTCCACCAATGATAATATTGAATCTCTAAGCTCCACCTCAAAATCAATAATTCTATTGTTAGAAGGTGTCGGGATATTACATGAGGGCGGGGTTTCCGATGATCTCAATTAGGAGTAATAATTTTTTTCAGTATTTTATTTCTTTAAACTCAAACGAAAAGCCACAGAGAAACAAGCGGATGATTTACACTTGTACACAAACGATTAATGTTTCTTGTTCCTTGAGGCCGTTAAACGTATTTAATTACAGAAGAAGCTAACATTTTTACCTGAAATAAATATGGACCACCAATAATAAATGTTAATACAGGGATGTTTAGCTTTGTTCTGTCTTTAATTAGGCATATACCGTAAACCTTCTTGAAATACAAATACACACAACTACTTTGGCAAATAGTGAATTCTTCTATAACATCTTAAAATTATACGAATTAGCGGTAAAAGATATTGACTATTTCTGGTATTAAGACTAACTGCTTCATTGGATATATTTATGTGACAAAGCTTCAATTTCCACCAATCGAAACCAAAAATTGAAACATTTTACTTTAACGCATTTTAAAACAGCATTGTTGTGCACATATGCCACCATTTTGTTGCTAATTAATCCTTAAGAATCATAAATATTTAGGAAGATAGCTACTTAACTAATTAACTAATTGCTGTTTTTTTAGTTTTGACTGGAAAATCAAAATGTTTACGTCGGAACAAGACGTCTACGTTCTTATTGCCCACTTTAGAAGTACAACTCAAAACCAGGATAAAATTTGGTCGTATAGTTTGCAGTCTCACTTTGATAAATTTGTGGAGGCATTTCCTATTGAAAGGGTGCACTATGAGGTTTTCGGCCATCACAAACGTGAGATGATAAAGCGTTTTGAAAAAAACTGTGTCTGTAAGGGTAAATCAACTGGAAGACCAACAATTAACTGTGTATTACTTTACCAAGCTTGGTGGGAAGAGAACAGCCCTTGTATAACACTAGAAACGTAGTTAAAGTGATTACAGTGAATTTTTAATAATAGAACCCTCTATTCTATTTCTAAATTCCAAGCCTGTACTGTAGTTAATTATGACGTGTTAAAAAGTACAGTAGGTTAGGTGTGAATCTATTATATAAATTATATAAATTACTACGAAAGCTACAAGCACAGTCACGTAAGCGGGCTGCAGTATATAAATATCTGTAAAGTCCGTAATTGTGCGGTCTTTACAGATATTACAAGATGCTCTACGTAAAGATTCGAAGATGCATCCGTAGTGAGATTTGGTTGTGCAGCAATTGTACCCGCATGATTATGAACGACGCCAATGCTTTAACGAGCAACTTAATAACTGAGGTTGATAAAAGAGTGGCATATTATCAGTAAGTAGTGTAAACCGGATTCACGTTGTCACTTCCACGAATTTTATTATTCAATGATAACTCATCAATTATAAGTTATCATTGAATAATAAAGTTCGAAGGAGTGTCAGCGTGAGTCCGGTTTACACTACCTAGTGATAACATGTCACCCACTCTTTTATCAAACCTTAGTAATAACAATAATGGACTTAACCTTCTCTACCGATGAAGCATGGGTCCATTTTTCTGGTTATGAAAATAGTCAGAATTACCGAACGTAGGCCATGGAAACCTCTTACACTTTTGTAGAAAAAAATTATATCCATTAAAAGTTGGCATTTGGGTTGCAATATCAAGATGGAGGCTAATAGGGCCAATATTCTTTAACAAGGCAATTAATGCAGTTAGATGTCATTTTCACAGAATTTATTAATCAAACTCCTCATACTGTACGTACCACCAAAAATTATTTGCAACAATTTGACGGAAATCGTATTATAAGTCACAGCTTCTGACCACCGAGCCACTCCTCATACTTCACGTACCACCAAAAATTATTTGCAACAATTTACGGAAATCGTATTATAAGTCACTGCTTCTGACCACCGAGAATTCCAGACTCGTCAGCACCAGACTATTTTCTTTTCGGACATGTGAGGAATAATGCCTATAAAAATCGTTTGAATTATGTGGATGATATTCAACAAGCGATTAGCCATGAAATTGACACAGCAAGAGGGTTGTCATGTATTTGTAAATATGCAACGACGAATAATATTGTGTTTACAGGCTAATTGAGAACATATTCAACAACTGTACACCACACAAGCATAACACAAGTGTTTGTTATTCGTAATAATATATCACTCTGTAATTCTATACTACGGCACTGGATTTCACCAACTGTAGAAAAATAAAATCCAGAGTACCAACATGATTAGCACGCGGCTATTTACAGACACATTGTACAAAAAGAGACGATTATTGAAGAAATGTGTATTTTTGGTCCAAATATAAAAAGCTATGACATTAAATACACGAAAATCAAAAGAGCCGTGGAACTCGAAAATGACCATTATTTGCCAACATTGAAAATAGTAAGTGACAAGTATGAAATCGATACAAAATGAACAGTTAGGAAAGAAATAATAAACTGTCACAGACTGAAAGAAAAGAAAGTATGAGAAGAATATCAAAATATTTTTAAACATATGCAATGCAAGAGACACAATGATCAAATCGAACAAGAATGAATGAATTTCAAAGACAAATTAACGAAAGCCGCAACCATAAACTGTGGAAAGGCAAAAATATGTAAGAAAAACATTATGGGTGAACAGATACCATAAATAACGCAGTGAAAACGAAAAAATAATCGTGGGAGTATGTCACTAGAATACTACATAAAGAAAAATATAAAACAGTAGAAAACCTAGTACAAGAAAAGAAATTGAAAGAATTCGAAGAAAAATATACACAGGAAACCAAAATCATTAACACTAAACTTAATAATTTTATGAATCTGTGGATATCATACGTAATACACATGTAATTGTGTTTATATTTGCCAATTGAGATTAACTACATCATATAGGAGAGGAGTATCTATACATTACAAAATCCGATAATGGCGCATACACTGGGACATGCTTTCAATAGTGACAAACTTCTATATATTTTTAGGGTTCTGGTCGTCAAGGTGAGAAATCAACGTTTCCATGCATACTATGGAATTTATTTACGTAATAGAAGTATAACGCCCTTCTTTAAATTCTGCTGTTCAATACACCTAATAAGAAGCAGCGACATTTTTTAAAGATGCACAATTTCTTAATAGTTACTCCAATACAGCTGTGTTTGTAATGAACATGGCGTTAAATTTTAGTGCAAATCAAGTAAGTGTTCTTTTGTAGTTTAATATTATATTAGAACTTCATTATACATACGTACAATACGTATATATCGAAGACATGAAAAAGGTTGAAACATTCTAAACTAAAGATGGGTGTAGTTACTCTATCAAAATATCAGCTAAGTACTCCATAATCGCAATTGTGATCACAAATAAATAAAAATGGACTATTAGCAGGTACTTTCATAATTAAATTTCCAATTTTTCGTGTGCAAATTGAAATGCTATATGATTTATTTAATTAATTTATAATTGCTATTATATTATTATTTCACAATTTGATTAATACTTTATCGGATGATTCCCAAAAATGGGTTGGCTTCGTTGAATTTATTATACCTCCATACATTATTCTGTTGTCATTTTAGGTATGAAATCGATTACAATGCTGTTTTTAATATAAGGAACAATTATTAAATCAGATAATCCCAAGGTATAAATAGATAATATAATAAACGAATGGGAAAGTTTCTAACTAAATAATTCCCTTAATACGATTTTTATTGATAAAAAATGCTAATGAAACCGAGGAACTAGTAAATAATACTTGAAGTAATAAGAAATTATTTACGAAGTTTCGCGATCGCCATTTTGTAGTTAACTATCTATTTTTTATTTGAATTATCGATGTAAAAATACATATGAAACATAAATTTACTTTAAATCTTAAAATGTTTAAAGGCATATATCTAACACCTAACTACAGTGCAGGCTTGGAATTTAGATAGAGTTCTATTATTAAATATTCACTGTAATCACTTTAACTATGTTTCTAACTAAATCTGCAAAAGCGACTGAGTTTGATATAAAAGTCTACATAGTATTATACAAGCGCTGTTCTTTTCCCACCGAGCTTAGTAAAGTAATATACAGTTAACATTGACAAAACACATCTACGTATTTACAGTTTTTAAAGTATTCCCCTGTGCAGACAATGCGTTTCTGCATTCATGAAAACCTACCTAGGTTTGGAGTATATAGCGAATGATCCATTATTTCATTGTTTTGGATACTCAAATATTCAGTCGTTCGGGCAGCAGTGTAAGCTAGGGCGTTATCAAAATACAAGATGATGCTACCTCTTTGGCGATTTTTGACAAATTGTAATGAACCATTTTGCATTAATATCCTACAGTACTACAGTGGAAACCTATCTAGTTATTCTAAAAAGTCTGGCCACCATTTTTTTGCTTTGGTGTTTTTCACGAATAAAATTTGTTGAGGCAGACTCGCTCTTATCGCAGAGAACATGTAGAGTGACATAAAAATAACAACACAACCTTTTCACAGCGATGCTTTTTACTCTACTAACTTTACTACACATTAGTATTGACTTAACCTAACCAAACAGTGATGTAGATTGCAATGTTTCCATAGTAGTTCTGAGCCAAACTGTCGGTAATTGTTTTTTCTCGGGATAGTAACAATATACCCAAGTTCCATCAGCTGTAATGTTGTAGTAAACCAGATGAACTAATACATTATCGAAACGATCTAAAATAAAAAATGTAAAGATATGTGTTTTACAACGAACTCAAATGAAACAGTTTTAATCTTTACCACACCATTTGGATAGGTATGTATTTAGATAAGTCAGTTTTCATATCCAATGATCAAACGAGAGAGAAAGAAGTTTATGATGACACGAAGAAGTATAATCCTTTATGTGAACCAATGTTCACCAGCAGCAAAGTCTTACCTTTGCTTTTCCCAGTGATTATGACAACTTGGTCATCATAAAAATAAAAATAACCAATTCTTATCGAGTAGTAAGTGCAAAGATCTTTTTCTTAAGTCCAGATGATTGACTTCATTGTAAACTTTTATAGATCAACATGCTCGTCTCTCTTCTAATATTTCATATTTACATGACTTATCTATTCTTATAAAATGTGTTCCTGCGGCTTTTTCCTATGATGCTCTTTCCCATTTTATTCACTATTGTTACATTTACCATTTATTGAAAATATCTTCTTTTCTGTTGTGGTAGTACAAGGGCATCTCCTTCTTGTTAATAAATGAGATTGGGAATAGATCCGCAGTAGCTACCAGCTATGTAATTCATTGTTTCCAAATATCTAGCTAAAACTTAAATTAACTATCAGAAATTCTTATTCTTACTGGTATTGATCTCCAAATTTATTTGTTCTAAAGTTTCTGTTATGTGCTGCTCCACTATTAGCGATTAGTTTAATCTCACCAGGAAAAATGTATTTATTTATCTTAATATTTTGAGTTGTAACAACGATTTCCTCGGATTTTTGACGAAGACGCTTTTTCCCTGAAATAACATACTTCTCAGTAATTTTTCTTTCAGCTATCACCTCAAAACTATCATTGCTTGCGTTATGTATTCCTGTCAGTAATAATATATACTACATATACTCTATATTCCTTGACCTAACAGATAGTTATTTTTGAATTAGCTAAATATTTACATAAAACAATGAATAGAAGAAATAAATAGAATGATATTTCAAGAATAAAGTTGTAATTACGAAAACGGGCAATGCAATTAAGTTTATTACTTATTAAACTTGGCGTGTATGATAAGGTCATCATATTACCTTTAATTTGCAGATGAAGTCATGGGCTTACTAGTTACTGTTAGTGTTATTTGTTTTCAACTTAAATTGGTTGATCTTTCAACGTAATTAGTCGGTGTATATAAAGCGGCTATAAACTGAATTTTAACATAATAGAAATTTATCGAAAAAATCTATAGCATTTAAAAAAAAATGTAGTAAGCGCTGAAACTGCGCAAGAATGATTTTAAATGTCTAAACTAAAAACGAATTAAATTTCTGTAATAACTATGATTTAACAACAGCAATGGAGATATTTTTAAATTATCATCTGATGAAAAACAAATATTAACCAGGTGGGTACCGCACAAACTAATTCTTATTTTGCAATTTAAAACTGATCCACTTAGAGTGGTGTGAATGTGATAAAAATGAATCATTTCCTGTGACCTATTGTTACTTACTTACGATAAAATCTTCTCTCCGGTTTTGTTACATATAATTAGTTGTAATCGACTTTTCTCTTTTCATCCTGCCCTTGCGCAACAAAAAGAAAAATCTACAAATTTTCGTCTCTGTAAAACATTTGCTTAATTTATTTTCTATCTAAATTTTCTCAGATGTATTTATTTAACAATCAGTCAAAACTTTATTAAGAGGGAAAACAACTAATTCAAGTCATTTCCAAGTTTTAAAAAATCTTACAATTAGTTGTCTACCATATTAACAAAATAGGAAGATATGCAATTGCAGGTGTCAAAGATTAAGAATTGAAGTACATACTATTATTTGTATTATATCTCGAGAGATATATAAATAAATTAGCTCTCACGCTTTCCACACCGATTATTTGGAAACTCTCAACACGCATTTCGACTAACTACTGGTCATCCTTAGTGGAAAGTACAAAAGAAAGAAAGCATTATTCGTGAAAATTAGTTAACGATAGTCTAAATAAGCATAGTTCACCATCTCACAATCAACACTGTCGATCAAATTTCCTTCTTTTGCATACTCCATTAAGAATGACCATTTGGTGATCGTGTGGGTGTTTAGAGTTTCCAAATAATCGGTATGGAAAAGGTCAGAGCTAATTAGTATATGTTCTAAACCACAGACATTGCTGATTTAATAGTTTCAAGAAGTGCAAAATATATTTAAGATCTAAGCAAAACATCTACACAACATTCTTACAATGTTTTATATCATTTTCGGTATCTGGGATAACAAAGAACCTCTCATGATATTTTACTAAATCACCAAAAAAAATGGCTATTTTCTATACACTCCTTATTTTTATATACTATAGAATAACTGAAATTCATGTAGATGTATAGGCAAGATATTAGGGATCCAAATAGTAAGGTTTGGAAATATTCGCTATATTCGTTGAATGTAAAACGCTATTGAATAAATAACAAAACAACCATAACATTGCATATACAACCACTGGGACGTGCAAATATCATCGAAATGATACGGTTTTCCGGTACAACAATAAATATACATGCATACATATAATATGAATATGCACGGGAGGGTTCGGATGAATCGATCAGTAGCAGTGGTTAGTTATCAAACCAAGTTCCTTTGAAAAAGCGACAGTCGTGCTTGATAATCAAAAGGAGTAAGCAACAAACAATGCTGGCAACCCACCGCAACCCGTCAACTTTCTTTAATCAATCACCGGACGCTCTTTTGGACATCCGCTAATTGTTGTACATACCGGAAATAAAAAAAAATCACAGACCGCACGCGTTTATTTGGAGTCTGACGAGGGGTTTGTATTTTTGATTCGTATTTCTCATTATCACCGGCACGCTTTTTGAATGTTGAGCTGTTTACTCCTTTTGTTAATATGTAGTAGTAATTTTACTAGTACCGTAGTTAGTGTAGGATAAAGAGTTTCTTTTAGCATATTGACGCCTTTGTCTGGCTTGTAAATATTGTGGTTATACATGTAACATATTAAATAATTGTAACTTCTTCGGAATCCAAATCCTAACTTTAGAGAATACTCGAACCTCTCAAACCCTTCGTGTAAGAATAATAATAAGGAAGAAGAAAACCTTAAGCTATTATATTATTACTTTCAATGAAAGCAAAATTTAAGCTCTGCGTTATATAAATAAATCAAAAAATGCAATTTTAAAACATTGACCTGAATTTATTTAGTAAGAGAAGAAGGTGCAAATTAAATTTAGTAAACAATGTAAAGTTTTAATTCATAAACTTTAATATTGATGCCCAGTTTTCCAACATAATTTCAACATTTTCTTTTTTGACATTTTTTGCAAAACTACGTGTGGAGATTGAGGATTGTTTCACGATACTTGCACCTACATAAATATTAATACTGTATACCAATATGTAGCTAATCTTTCCAAAACTATGAAGCAAAGAAGATTCTTATTGGTTATAAACGATATCAATTACTAAAATCAGAAAATTCGAATATTCCGTGCCTAATATTTAGTTGCTTACCTCGTTGTTTAGTTGTTGATTTGTTGAGTACTACCAGCTCTCCTACAAATGTCTTAGCTAAAATGGTCTGACAATATAACTGAACTAGTTTTTTGAAAATACCATATGCTCGTCCCTTTCTTACTTTTATTGTTAAGAAACATGTATTTTGCAAAAGTTTCTTAATTTACAGTGATCTCAACTTATCAATCTTCTAAATCCGCACCCTTGACACAACGGTCGTTTAAATTGGGAGAGATCAAGAATCAAAAAGACCTTAAGAGCTTCCTTCGTGATGAACTATAAAAAGAATTGAACCTTAAAATCAAGTCAAATTCTAATAAGTAAATTCCATGAAATAAGTAATCTAAAAAACCACCAAAAGAATTGAAGGATAATATTGATAATTCCTTCAAACTGTTTGTTGTTTTTGGTGGCGTTTAATGCGGTATCTAACTCTTTATCAATTGCACCTTTTATTGTAAAAAAAGTATGATGCAAGATACTAACTGATTTGCCATGTGCTAGTGTCCAACATAGAAATTTTCGTTACATCTGATTTGCTTCTCTTCTTGACAGTGCGTGGCATTTAAGTATAAGACAAATCAAATAGTACCGAAAACTCCAAGCTCGAACGCTGTTCATTCAAATGGCGTGTCTTCAGTGATCGAATCTTGTAGTTAGATGGTTGCCAATTATCGCCTAAAAACTATTACGTGAACAAAAGCCCCTGCGGTTATTGCATGTGCTATTACCGTCCCCCTTAGGGACGGGAATAGCATTTGATTAAGCAGGAGCGAAGGCTTCGGACCGGTTTCGTTGTGATTGCGGCCTATCACCGAGGCACATTTATTTCAAGCTAATCCAATATATTCAGGCTCCAGATCTAGATAGATATGATCGCCTGGACGCAGAAAAATTAATCCCGTGCCATCAAACGATGAAAAGTACACCCGTTTGTACACGGCCTGGTGTATAACTAATTTGCACATGTGTTTGGGTTTAGTGCGTTATAAGTCGGAGCACAAATTTTGATTTAAACAGAATGTAATAACGGTCATGGCATTTGTGCGGGTAGTTGTAGTTTTTTCGCCAACATTTTCGCACCACTTAATTACAAGATTAGATCACTATTGAGGATACGCTAAAATTTCAGGTCAACAAAAATTAAATCGTAAAGTAACCAATGATTTATCGTATAGTATGTTTCAAAAATCTTTGTAAAACTTCATTAGTTGCACAATATTTAACTAGTATATTAACAAGTTGGACGTAGGGATTCTTTCATTCTACATCGCTACAAGTTGATTCAGGAAATATTCAAAAATTTTCTTCAACAAGAGCAAAGAAACCGCAAATATTTAATGAACTGATAATGCGGATAATTGATTTCAAATTTTGATAAGTCATAAAGAACACACGCATAACTTCTTCTTCTTCTTCTTCTTCTGCGTATTCCCATTCAGAGTTTGCCGTTCTGTTTCCACAGCCGTCTATCTTCCCCATCTTCCATCCCCAGGTCTCTTTCTGCCATTCCTCCGCGATACCACTCCAATTTTTTTGGGCCATCTATTGTGAGGCGGCCTGCGGGCATGTCAAGCGAAGGTCTAGGGATCGATGTGGTTATTTCCATTCTTCTCCATATCTCTTCAGTTCTCAGTTTGTTACGTCTATGATGTTTGTAGGCATCGTCGCATATAGTCTAACTCTGCTGTGCGTATTTTATCTCTATACCACATTTCAAACCCATACAAAGTATATTTTCCATTATACTGTGTAATATTTTCTTTTTCACATCTTGTCTAATATCTCCATTCCACAGAAAATCATGCAACGTTTTTGTTGCCCTTTTCGCTTATGTTATTCTAGTTTGTATGTCAGCTTCGCAAGTACCTGTTTTATCAATGATAGTACCAAGGTACTTGAAACTTTGACATCCTTCAATCGTATTTGTCTCTATTGATAGACTGTTTATCTCTTCACATGCAAATACTCGTGTACTCTGTCTTGTTCCAGTCCCATTTTCCATACTTCTCCCTAAGTTTTCTGAGCATGTATTCTATAATCTATATCAGGCATGGGCAACCTTTTTTGTAGAAGTTTTATGCTGTGAGTAATCTTGAAAAATATACATTTTTCTAGTATCCTTATTATTCATTATGAATTAAGTTTAGACGGGCCGTGCTAATATGCAACGAAAGAATTCAGTAGCGGGCCGGACAAACATTACTCGAGGGCCGCATGTGGCCCGCGGGCCGGAGGTTGCCCATACCTGATCTATATGATCCTGATTTTGCGTAAAAATGATCTGGTCGTCAGCAAAGAGTTACGACTGTAATGTCATTCATCTATTTCAATTCCCATACATGAACACTTTTTGTATCATAAGGCCAATTCTTGTTAGAGATAAACTGCATCCTTGTTCGAGTCCGTTATATATCTTTATGCGCGGTATTTTGGTCGTACATTTTCTATACTAGATCTATCCATTTTTGCTTTATTCCAATCCGTCTCATTGCTTTCCATAGCTTAGCTCTGAGAACGCTATCGTATGCCTTCTCTAAGTCAATGACATATGCGTCTCGATGTTCCTTGCTTTATTTTTTTCAATTACTTCTTTTACGTAGTGGACGTTGTCTAAGCACAATCTCTCACTGATACCCCTATAGTTTGTAACTGTCTTTTTATCTCCCTTCTTAGGGATTGAGCTTATGTGATATGTCTTCCCCATTCCTACTTTGTTAAAGATTTTCCTCAGGAACTTTATTACTGTATCTTCTCAATCTTTCAGTAACTCCATTCTTAGGTATATATCATTGCATAACTTATGCCAGTGTTCATTTGTTTCCGGAACCGCTCTCATCGAATAAGATACTTTTTAGATATTCATATAGTTCAGTTCTGGTTCCGTCTTTCTCCATATCTAATTTATTTCCTATTATATTTTGATAAAATTTCCTTATACTGTACTGTTTTGGAAGATCGGTTTTGTATAGGGTTTCCTTTGCTATGTACAATTATTCGTTTGTAGTAGGAGTTTTAGCCTTTGCGCTGTATAGTACTTTTCCTATTACCATGTGATGATTACTATTGTTGCTCAATTTGCGTAATAGTACTACAACTATCTGAGCCGTTTCAGATACATAATTCAAATACATAATAGTTTCAATGTATAGTATAAAGCCATCTGCATGTTGCTCTTCTAGTACAGTCGTTTGAGATAGTTATAGTACCATTAGCGCAAATTGAGCAACTTTTATGATTAATCGTGCATTCCGGTTGTCGATATACTCTTACATCATTATGAATTTCTAGTTTCTCGCAGGTTCTCCTCCTACGTATATTTATGTATGCATTTATGTTCAAAGATTGTGTTGGTAACTAAATATTCATGTTCTTTACAGAGATTAATTAGTCTTCTTCCATTATCATTTACTGTAATTTCTCCATATCGTCCTACCAGTTCTCGGTATGAGTTTTCCACCCTGCTATTCAGATCTCCTATTAACATTAGCTCACAAGGGCCGGGAACTTCATTTAAAATATCATGAAGTTCGTCAAAGAATAAATCCTTCATGTCGTTACGTGGGTTTCCGTTTACTGTATACACTCCTAGAATTACGCTTACCGACCGTATATATTCATCTCGACGTTTACTATTCTTTCATTAATCTGATCAAAGGATGTAATATAGTCCACCCATTTGTTTTTTATTAATATGGATACACCGCATTTTGCCTATTGTGCTTTATTTACTCCGCTACATATGTAGAAGTAATTTCCCAATTTTTCTGAAACTAATCTCTTCTTTTTAGTTTCCGTTAGGACTGCTATGTCTACATTCATTTTTGTTATTCTCATTATAACTTCTTGCTGTTTGATTCTTAGACTTTGAACATTACACGTTCCTAAAGAGAATAGTCTTTTTCGTAGGCAAAGTCGTCTATTATTAAATCTGCCCTGTTTCCGAGGCTGTGTTAACCGATTGTACTCGTATGTTTTACAAATGGCAGGCTCATCGCATCAATCCTCCTCCTTTCTTCGAACTTGAGACCGACACCAATGGTCGTCAAGCTACTCAATCCACCTGACTCCCAATGGTGGTGGAGTTACACGCATAACTTATTGATGCAAAAATACCAAGAATTTAAACTAAATAGTCAGAGATGTTACCACCAATATCAATACAGTCCTATCAATGGTCGATTGACCTATAAGGAAAACTACTACTACTTTTCACTAGAGCACATTCAATAAGCCTTAACTTTTTCGAGGTTTGAAACGATCATTTGTTCCTTGTTTTTCTTTTGTTTCGGTAGACTTGGCATTTTCTTCATACCCAAAGTCAAATTGAGTGTGGTGTAAGAATACTTGTGGCTCATGAACATGGTCGTAACGGCCAATCAACATTTAAGAACTGTTAGATTTAGATATTGGGTATTATTACGAGTGGGATTTACAAAGCCTTGTGGTCCTGAAGGCGTATCTAGTGTTGGAGCTAAAAAGTGTTTTCCAATAATGACGGAATAAGATGCTCTCTGTCTTGCTTAGTTTTTCTACCTACTTATTCCAATCCTTTCTGTTGCAAGCCATTGTTTCTATTTCACTCCATTTTCTCCACATCTCTTTACATTCACGTATTGTCGTTTCCCTCCATCTTTCCGTCGGTCCACCTCTGATCTTTTTCTTTTACATTGTATTCTAAGGTTTGCGTGTTAATGTTTGCCACTGGCTCCAACCAATCCATCGTTATTAATTCCTTTTTATAGTCATTTGTATATTTGTAAAAATTTGCAACAAAAACATTACAAATTTGGTCTAGTTAAGTCAAAATTAAAATTGTTTGGCAATTAAAATTAATGGATTCTTAAAACATGAAATATAGAACAAAATATAATTACGTAATAAGTACATTAAATAAATTAAAATCACACGTATATGTAAATCTCAATTACGGTTGCGCATGGATACTCAATGAACAAAAGGAAATAAATGTTAAAGCTTGGATAAACATCAACCACAAATCATAAGTCTACTTATTATCCACAGCAAGCAAAAAAATTTCTCTGTTATATAATAATATTCAAACTGGTTCAACATTGGTTCAATATTGCTTTTACGATTGCTTTAACATACTTTGTGGGTAGTCCTTTAATTTCGAAAGGATGCCAATATAGAATTTGGGGCCCCCGTAATCAATCGAGTTTTTAGTGCAAACAAGTCTGCGGTTAGGTAATCTGAAGTGATGATAATTATAGTTGTCTTTATTGAAATTTTGAATAAATTTGTGTTGATTGCTATGTTTTCCTTGAAAAAATGGTTGTACACGATCTTTGGGACTCGAGGCTGCGCGGCGATCTAACGACCTCATTGCTATCGATTCTTCTTCAGTAATTTTCCAGAAATTCCAGTAATTTTTCGAGATTTTATTTTGCCAAAAAATTCCTAAAACATTTATTGCTAAAATTTGTTTTCATTGTCATTTCCTTTGAGGTTCAAATTTTCTTTAATGTAGTAAATGTTTTCTGTGCCTTGTTTATTCCTTTTTGTTACTCTTACTTACAGCCTCCTGTTGCCCCTACCATACTTCCCAAATAAACAGAGTCACTTTTTCTATCGGCTTTCTTTCTAGAATTATCTTCTTAGGTATTTTCTTAGTAACTTGTATAATTTTTATTTTTATGGATTGACCATTAGAACAATTTTACTAGATGTGTCTTTGATTTTCTTCTGTATATCATTAGATATAGGCGTCTGCAATTTTTTGTTCGTTGGTAATAAGGAATAGTAATGGTGATAAAGTAGATTCTTGTCTAACTCCATTATTGATGTTGGATCTTTGCAGGTGTGTTGTTGTTGATTTCTATTATTACTGCATAGAACTTATGTAAAAGTTGTATTATTCTTATTATCTTTTCTGTTATGTCATATGTTTCAAATATTTTCTACATCGTTCTCTGTTCATTTAATACCTTGTTAAAATCTAGTGTTATACACAATTTGCCTTTGCTACTTGTTGCATTCTTCCATAAAAATTGTTAGGTTGTATCTTACCATAGTTCAAATTCATTTTGCGGTGGTTCTTCTCCAGAGTATTTTAGACCGACTTCTGCGACAGTACTATCTCGATGGTCTAATGGTGGTCTTAATGGTCTACCCGTCTGTGTTAATAGGGATTTCAACATGTGTTCTTAAATCCATTATCTGAACTTCTCACATTCCTTGTTCTATGTATATGTCCTCTGGCATGAACAATCCATGCATATATCTTCAGCGTAGTCCACGTCTTTAGGCACCTGATCTTAAGCCTGTAGTGACATTTGCCTTTTGATGTACAACACTGCATTGGAAAACAGGGAGGATAATATGCAACCCTTATTTAATCTCATTACGTATAGGTATATCTAAGCTTTCCCGTTTCTTATGCAAAACCACACAGTTGAAGGTTTCATGAAAAACTTTAATAATTCAAAATCTGTAAACATTAGATAGAGTGATAAATTTATTAGAATATTCTGTAATACCTCTTACGTATTAATTTAGTCAACACCTGCTTTGTTATGCTCCAAATTCACCTATTCCTGTGTATTCATTACCGTGTTAAATCTTTTGCCGGCAATTATTGCTAAGGTTTTATCCATGATATTTAAGAGTGTAATTCAGCCCAGGTTTCAATAGTTGCTTAAATCGCACTACTTCTATGACTTTATAGTAAGACCTACCGCGATATTATGAGGTATAGCTTCTTTATTCATTCATATGTTCTTGTGAGGGGGAGGGGGAGGAGCATGTTAATCGAGCAATAAAATGGACTGAAGAATTCAAGCAAGTTATAGTCAGAGACAACAACTTCTTTTGGGTTTCATTTTCTTGATAGCTGCTGTTATTTCGCCAATTGAAGGACAATTTCCAGTGATTTCTAATCTTTGTGCAGGTCGAATTCTGCTGCAACCATATTTCGATGGTTGTGAAATACTGCTTCCTTACCTGTACATTGTACTTTGTACTGTGTGGTATTATATCTCTAATGTAATAATAAACTACGAATGTTGGAATATAAGCTCCCTTTATTTAAAACTGCCTTCGCTACAAAAAAAAAAGATTTAAAACTTCCATTTTGGGTGTTTTCCAATAGAATCACTTAATTGTTTGTGGTCCTCTTTTTTATTGTCAGACATAAATCATTTCTACCATTGTCACAGTATAATTTATTATTGTTTAATAAATGACTACACATTAAATTCAGCAAACAAAACCATATCTAAGATTTACATTCGAAATATATACCATTTAAAGAGCCTTAGTATTAGGACATGACACCTGTTTTCAGCGTAGGGTGAGGAGCAACAAATTATACCGGGATAATGCCTGTGTAACGCCACTAGACAGTTTAACAAGGAGGGGTTGTCACATGCACAATTAGTAACCACCCTTAGTTTGATCAACAGACTGAGCCGAGCATCAATTTGCATAAATCTGACAACACATTTTTACAATAGGATTACACTTAACTTCCTTCTGCAAATAGTTGGTCCATATGCTATATCGGATGGATATAAAAATTACAAGTGGATGAAGAGGTTGATTGAAAACTTTCAACGCTTTTACAATAGAAATGACGTGTCCCACGAAAATCTTAACGGTAATCTATAATCGCCCTAATGTACTCATATACATAGGTAGCTGTTATTTATATTTCCACATGTTTTAGAAAGGAACAGCGAACAAAGCGGAAATATATATTATTTTTCTGCTGCACAATTATTTCTTAAACAAGGTCTTCAAACTAATTTATATCTACTAAACAACTTCATTAAAATCAATACTCGTTCGATTCCGTGCTTTGCTCCAATATACTGGAAATTAATATCTGTTTCCATCTTCTCTATTCCAGTCCAAAGTTTCAAAACTAAAGGAATTTAATCATATTTTACTACACGATAATGACAATGCTCACCGCTAGATAATTATTATGCATTACCAGCGACTCAAAATAATAGGCATAAATATTCCTACACAAGAAAACTCCAACAAAATTCTCGCATATAGTTTACAATAAATTAGAAACATCGTTTAGGTATTATTAAGGTTCGATAAAAGAGTGCTTGATGATGTAGTGTAAACCGGACTGACGCTGTCTGTCGCTGTCTGTCGCTGCCACTCCTCCGAATTTTAAGAGTAAGCGAACTTCACAGCCGCTTGTAATTCGGAGAAGTGACAGCGTCATCCCA
This sequence comes from Chrysina gloriosa, assembly GCA_038088585.1. Taxonomy (NCBI): domain Eukaryota; kingdom Metazoa; phylum Arthropoda; class Insecta; order Coleoptera; family Scarabaeidae; genus Chrysina; species Chrysina gloriosa. Next base: position 23,643,883 of record CM076090.1, read on the forward strand.
GTTTACACCACTTAATGATAACTTATCATACCCTCGTTTGTCGAACCTTACATATTATACAAACCTTACACCAATGTAATATCAAAAATTTTAGAAGAGCTTAAATGTCGTTCAAATTGTATATTCTGGGACTGGTAAAACGAATTTATTGTTTTTCCTTAAATCAATACACCTTGAACCAATTAACCAATTCACAATTTATTCGGTTTTCTCTGACACACTTATTTTCATAGAACATTAGTAAACATTTATATATACGAGAGATAAGCTGAAATTATTAAAAATAAAAAACACGGTTAATATTTTCTAGGATTTCATTTTAAATATGCTCAAAGTAATTCCCTTCAGCAATGATACACTTGACCATTCTTTCTTTCCACTATTTAAAAACTCCCAACCAATCTTCTTTCGGAATACCTTCAAAATAAGCGTGAAGTGTGGTATCAATCTCTTGTTTGTTTAAGCCCAAAAAATAGCCAAAAGTCACATTACTAAATCAGGTAAGTCCGGCAGATGTTCTAATACTTTTATATTTTTTCTGCGAAAAGGAAGAGAGTTGAAACTACCTTATGGGGCGATGTATTGTCATGGTGCAGCATAATTCCTTTGTCTGGAACTCTATTGAACACTTCAGGCAAACATTTTTCAGTGTAGCACTTAGCTGTAACTGCCTTTTGTCCATCTAGCTTAATTGCATTTACTAAGCCCGTCCTTTTGAAGAATACCGCATACATAACCTTTTTCATAGCTCGCTGCTTCTTAGTCATTGTAGGAGTTGCTCCATCTTCCAATTCATACACTCTCTTGGCAGGTAGGAAGGTCGAAAAAGGGAATATAGGTTTCGTCACCTGTCACTATTTTGCAAAAAATTGGTTAATATATTTACAGTTTTATGGCAAATTCTCACAGGCTCTGATTTTTGGAAGCCAGAAAGGTGATGGAGCACAAAACGATTTAACAATTTCTTTAAATGCAGGTGATCGTATATAATAGTTTTAACAGACCCAATCTTGAATTGATGCTCTATTAACACATAAATGGCTTAATTGTTCTCTTCAATTATTTTTTTAACAGCAGCAATATTTTTGTCCTTAACAGCTGTATGAGGACGTCCTGTTCCTTATTGATGCTGAACAGAATTCCTTTCGCGTTGGAATTCTTTATACCATCGGTAAATTATAGCCAAGGAAGGTACTCGTTCACTAAAAACTGAATCCAAATTCTCTGTGCACTCATAAGTGCTTAAACTTCTTTTAAAATCATAGTAAATTATGATTCGAAAGTGCTCTCTGGTTAATTCCATTTTATTTTACTTAAAAAAATAAGTAGCTGAGTTATAACGAACGTAACTTCAACAACTAAACGGCAAATGACAGATAAAAAGTTGCTCTAAATCAGCCGTGTTAAACTCAAAATCACTGGTCAGCCAAAAGCATTAAAACGTACACTAGGTGGGCCGCGAAACCTAATCTTAAAAAGACAAACTACTGAAAATCTTAACCAAAGAAAGTACTAGTATAAGACAGGTACATTTATTAAATTTTCAATAAAAAGGACATTACAAAAAAACACAAACATTAACTTCTTTTGCAGGATATTTGACGTCTTTTGCCTTTAATTTAGTTGTCTATTTGTGGCGTGAATTTATCGGCGGAAATAACTTTTAAAACTACGTGCAAGTGTGCGCCCGTCAATCACGATCTTTCGGGAGATTTATTTCCTTTCATCAAAAAAAAACAAATTGTTCACACTTATAGGTACTTCCAAACATTGACAGGATTTTACACGCAAATTTTCTTATTTCTTGGTATTGAACAGGCAAGTACTTATAAAATTCGAATGTACCAACACGTTCAAATTTTTGTTTTAAATGGGTCTGACACTGAATCTCAATTACTTCGATATGCAAGTGAGAGGGAAAAGACCAGTAAATAAAGAGAAATTGTTTTCTTGGTACTTGAAATCTTGAAAACGTTTTTCAAATTCTGCTTCCCATTTTCTCTGTATACATTTTATGTATATATATATATATATATATATATATCGTGACCTTTTATACTTATCTTATATGATAGAGATCTACCACTAATAGGTCAATAAAACAAGGCTGGTTTGAACGATAGTTATATTTTCAGAACGTTTACAAACGTTTTCGGAACAGTGAAAATATAACTAGATAAATTTATCTAGTTATATTTTCACTGACGAAGGTGTTCCGAAAACGTTTGTAAACGTTCTGAAAATATAACTATCGTTCAAACCAGCCTTGTTTTATTGACCTATTAGTGGTAGAGATCTATCATATAAGATATACATTTTATATGATATTGGTACACTCATACTTTCCTGATACGCCTTGCAAGTCGGAAAATGTGACAGATTATCCACTGCTAACTGTTTTTCCCACAGTATCATCTTACACTTGAAAGCTTTCACCTGATCATGCATATCTGTTATAACTTGACGTGGTCCTTGCAATTTCGTATCCGATCGAGAACCATAGAACACGAAAGCCATCATACCTCTACATAATAAAGTAAACCATTCAAGCCACATGCCCTTATAAAGTTTATATTTTTTCACTGATTTTAAAACGCTTTCCAACTTGATCACTTTTGAGCACAAAACTTCTTGATGGATTGTACAATGCACATGATGAAAAGCTGGTTTAATCTTTGTCTGTAATATTTTTATGAAGGCATTATTTACTCCAGTCATAGAAGGAGCTCCGTCTGTTGGAACGGAATGCAGTTTTGACAAATCTAAATTGTACTTTTGCAGAAGTCCGTAAACAGCATTGAAAATATCCTCTCCAGTTGTTGTATCATGCAATGGCACTAATTCCAATAATTCCTTATAAACGTTTATATCTCCATCAACAGTACGAAGAAAAACAATGAAAGAGTCTGATTTTGTTTCTATCTGATCACTTATATTGGCAGCCAACTCAGTAACTCTTTCAGCGACAGTATTCCGGGACAATTTTGAAAAACCTTCACTCTTCCGGGACTTACGATTTCTGCGGCCTTTACAAGGCATTCTTTTATAAATTCACCTTCAACAAACCGTGATTTTAACTCGTTTAACTTTTCGTTTCTAATCATGTGTGTATACTGGTCAAACTTAGTTTTATGACAATCATAGTTCAGACGTTTTATCTATCTATATATTAATACGCAGTGGGTCGTCTTCTCGTACATATTTTAGAGTGTTCCCTCCATGTATCGCGATGGTACATATATCGTTGTTTTCGTATTACAATGCAGATTTGTCGAATGTATGTTTCATCGCGATACGTGCAGTGGAACGCAGGTGAGAGTCTGTAACATATTGAATACATTACATATTGTAAATCAGCTTAAGTGACAGGTATCAAGCCATCAGAATGACACACGCAACGTGATATACATCAACCACGTCAAGTAATGACATATTATTATAGTAAATACGTTCGAGAAACGGACAAAAATTGTGTGGCATAATATTGATTGCACAAAAGCAGATTAAGTGGATTAAGTTGGTGTCTCAATACATTGCGAGTGAGTAAAATAATTGTATGTTCAGCTCATCCGTTCGTGCCAAGCATTTACATTTGTGTATTCGTCGCTAACAAGCGGAACACCAGGATGTTCATGGGTCTTATATATCTAGGTATGAGCTTTTGTCCTAACGTGCTTTATTTTTTGAGAAAATACAATCAAGATTCAATGTAAATCACGTGTGATTGTTTGTATTTGACTGCATATTAATATATAAATGTTGTGGTCCATCATGCGATCCTCGTATTATATAATTTTGGGACACCGACTGTACCGGTACAAATCAAGCAAATAATTTTGTCTTTTACTTCACAGCAAAAAATCTAATGCCCACTTTTCTTGAAAGATAAGATGCTCATCTACGAATTTCCTCTTACTCCCACTTGGTTTTGAAAGATACATGTTGAAAACTTTATTATTTGTAACAATAAGTGCTGTAACGTGTTGTAACGCTAAGTACGCAACTCCACCTGCAATTCTAGCAAATTCTAGCAACTAACTAAACTCAAGCGAGCGGTCTTGGCTTATATAAGGAAATGTGATTTCTCATCAGTTCTTTTCTAGAATGTTCAGGTAGCGTCAGCTGTGTTTTCGCGCGATAGAGCTTTCTGGAACAAGCCAGAAGAAAACTTACGTACGTACGTAAGCCGCAAGGACAATAAAGCGATTGGGCAGCGGCACACGGCGCGGCGGGCACGGGGACGAATGCGGCCGATCACAGACCGAATCCATCGTCGTGATACGTGCGACTTGTTGTAGCGCGCGCAATTTTTAACACGCTCGCGGGCCGCAATGTCTGGCTATTTTAAAAATTGTTTCGGGCCGCAGGAAAATGCCCAGTGAGCCGCGTGTTTGATGTACTTACTCTAAATAAACACTATGTGATTGTTTTTCACAGTCTACTAGATTTTCTCATTCTCAATAAATTTAGCTTATCTCTCGTATAATGCAATAAATATTTGGTAACCCCTACTCCTATAATAGGTTTAATGCTTCTTACTCTTTAATATATTGCGTGGACAAAACCACACTAGGATATGGCTGAGAAACCACTGAGAAAGTTTTTCAGTTGCTATCCTTCATCGATGCTCAGTTTTGGTATTTGACTGGGTTAATATTGTCATTCATTATCAAAAATCATTCTATCCAATTATTTCATATATTGTCGTCGGTGAGTCTTAAAGTCGTACCGTTTCACATGTTATTTTTTTCATATTTTTTGTCCGATTGTTCATTCTTCGTGCGCGCTGTCGGACCCCGAACAATTCTAGACTCTCGTATGGCAGTTTATACTAATTTGTCCCGTTAGTACGTCTTGTTCTCGTAATTTGCCTTATAAGTGCATTCCGGTGCCTGAACGCCTTCTTGTAAAATTTTTCAGCAGCTTGATACAGATAATCGTTTACATATGGCAGGTTTAATTCCTGATATATGTCTCGTATTCTCGCGTACCTGTTCCTTTTGAAGACAAATCTCGCGCTTATATTCAGCATTATTTATAATGCTTTGAAGTTGGTCGGAGCCGATGCAAGCTACAAGAGTGACGCGTAGGTCATCGTCGGTGTTATAATCGTTCAGTAGAGAACGTCTTTGTTTTGCCGCGTTAATCCGCTGCTTTTCGACATAAAACCATAGGCGTAGGTGCCTTTTAGGGCATCATACCCCGTGTTCGTATCTTCTTTCAAATGAAAACGACTTGGCAGTTCGCAGAATCTCGCTTGTGGAGTCTTCGGTCTGCCAGTAGGATGCCTATTGTCAATACTGCTACATTTACGTCTCCACTGAAATAATACCTCATTTATAATTAAAGATAATGAAGGCCATACTACATCCCTGTCATGGTTCTTTATTGACTTTAAATTCTGATCTTAGGGCATTTGCAGTATTGCCTCTGGATTAATTAGGATTTAATTAGGATCCTATCGTATGCTTTAGTGAGATTTACAAAAATCATGTGCGTGCATTATAAACCAGAATCAGGCATTTGTACCCGAAGATTTAACTCGGTATTTATTACATCTGATATAATAAACCTTTTTTAAGATACTATATATTTCATAAACCCATTGTCAGTACTGGTTTTTAGGGGTACTTTTAGGGGATAGCGCGACCTCCCGGGACGACCAATACAGACAAGCAGTAGCCCATCTGCTGTTAACTGCTTAAATTAAATGCCTAGAGGCCGGCAAAATACGTTGGCAGCCCCGTTCTATAGTAATAAAAGAAGTGACTTGTAGATACCACATTTAAAAAATTATGCAATTATGAAATAAGTTTAGAAACACTATATTTTATTTTATAAATTAAAAACAGTAAAAATACATCATCAGGAGACTAATTGTTAGTTAACCAGTAACTAGGAACTAATGAAAAATATATTAATGATAGTAGAAGATACATCATTAAACTAAGAATCCATCTGAAACTCCCTGACATCCTTTCTTGGACGTGATCACTTCAGAATATTAGTGTCAATGAGCGATAAGGTGATTAAGTCTACTTGGTCATTAAGGGTATTGTTTGGGCTTTCCAGTAGATTCTCCTTAATGTAATATTATGTTCATTTTTTAAATTACTGATATTACATTTGTAACATATATCAATTAAGTGGGGCTATATTTGAATTATCTTTATTTAATCTAGAAGCTTTCTGTGTTCATCATATCTAACTTTAAGGGATCTCTCCTTTTGCCCTACATATAGTTTATAAACGTTATTAGTGTTATTACAATTGATTTGGTTCTTAATCAACTTGTTGTTAACCAGCGATTTTCCGATGATATTATAGTTATAGTAGAACACTTAGTAATTAAAGCTTACTCAAAATATTCTTCATCTTGTAGCTTACCTTACCTATAAAAGATATTTTTATCTATTAATATCTACCTGGACCATTAAGTGTAAATTTGTTTCTTTGAGCGATATTTCATAGCATATCTTGATATATCTTATCTTAAATTTTTGTTAACCAGAATTTTGTTTTTTTTTTTTTATATTTTGTAGCTATCGACCAAATTAAATTGCAATTCACGCAAAACAGGCATTGTTAATTTATTTTTCAGATTACAGTGGATTGCATCCACATATAATAATATATGGCAATATCTTTTGTCGCCTGTATGTCTCCTAATATAATATAATATTATATCTCACTAGCCAGCATTGAGCTATAATATATATTATAAATAAAGTTTGATAAAAGAGTGTTATCATTAAGTAATGTAAACTAAAGTCACTACATATATAAAGTACCGCAATTTATGAGGCCAATGTGTTAAAAAGAGAAAGCTATATTTTTGCCCCAAGATGGCGGCTTTTCTACTGACTTTTTGTGTGGTTGAGATTTATGATTCCGACTGGAATTATACTTTAACGTATTATCAGCCGTCTCCATTACAAGTTATATGTAGTTATAGGAATAATGTAATAAAAGATATGTATACACCCTCCCAGTAAACATTTTTTTTAATTTCGCGGGCAGTTTAAGTTGGTAGTTCCGGCAATAGTGGACATACTCGCCAATTTTTAAGCACAATGCATGCAAATATGTTCCCTGTTGCCAGATTTACCAACTTAAACTAACCGCGAAATTGCAAAAAAGTTGACTGGGTTATTGTTTTTTATTTCTTTTTTAAATAAATATATTTCCCACATTCCATGCTACTCAGAAGCTTTTCATGCATATTTCCAATATCTCTGCGATATTCATTTCATACCAAAGAATTTTACTATATATATAATCATATATTGCTTTTTTATGTTTTAAAGTTCCCGCAATTTTTTGCCCCAAAATGGCGGATAATTGTGGTACTTTAGATATCTAGTGACTTTAGTGTAAACCGGTCTTTGCTTCCACTTACGTGCAAGGCGCGACATTAAAATTCGGAGAAGTAAAGGCTTCAGTCCGGTTTACACTTAATGATAACACGTCATCCACTTTTCTATCAAACCTTAATTATAAATGATTTCATATTCTTCGCCACCTATGAACCCAAAGCGGTATTATAAATAAACAGGAATCTACTACATATTTATCAGACCTAACCTCAAATTAACACGTGTGTTTTTAATGTTATGAATATTTTTGTTTTCTTACACTACGGTTCGAAATGAATTTACCAGAAGAAGAACTATATTGCGATGTAGAAGAAGAATTTTCTAAATCAGATATAAGGAAGGTTAATAGTGATGAGGACTTGTACGTTAGCGAAGATTACGAAGATGGTGATAATGATAACAGTGATTCTGACCTTTATTACGAAGAGGAATTTTATCATAAAGGACATACAGTTATAAAGGAATCGCAACACAATAACCTTCAAAGTGCTTCTCTTCATGACTTCCAACCTAATAATACTCTTTTTGGAAAATATATTAATAAAATTAACATTTCGAAGTATACTGGACCAATATTAACCCAAAATGCAGCTAATATTCTTATACAGAAAGAGAAAAGAATGGAGAATGAGCGAATTAGAACAAAGGATAAACATGATCGTGCCACAGCAGAGCAAGTTATGGACCCTCGTACCAGAATGATTCTATTCAAATTATTAAGCAGGGGAGTGATCAATGAAATAAATGGTTGTATTTCGACAGGGAAAGAAGCCAATGTTTACTATGCCACATCAAAAACGCAACAGCAATTTGCAATTAAAATTTATAAAACATCAATTCTCATATTTAAAGACCGAGATCGTTATGTGACAGGAGAATTTAGATTTCGTAAGGGCTATTGTAGGCATAATCCACGCAAAATGGTTAGAACATGGGCTGAAAAAGAAATGAGAAATCTGGTGCGCATGTATAGCAATGGACTTAATGTACCACAGCCGATATTATTAAAATCTCATGTACTAGTTATGGGTTTCATAGGTAAAGATGGGTGGCCTGCACCGCTCCTTAAAGATGCAGATCTGAGTCAAACAAAGGCCAGGGAACTGTACAGGGAGGTGGTGATATTGATGTGGAAAATATATAATGAATGCAAATTGGTACATGCTGATCTATCAGAATTTAATATGCTTTATGAAGATGGAAATGTATACGTAATTGATGTTTCACAATCTGTTGAACATGACCATCCTCATGCGTTAGAATTTTTGCGTAAGGACTGTACCAATATCACAGAATTTTTCAAAAAGAAAGAAGTAGCCACCATGAAAATTAAACAATTGTTTGATTTTATAACAGATCCTAACATTCAGGCAGCAAATTTAGAATCACATCTAGATATGTTATCGGAGCAAGCTGCACAAAAGTCTCAGATTGAAACTACATCACAAGAACAGGTAATATTCATTAGAATGATGTATTTAATTATTATGTAGTATATTCCAACAATGCACATTCAAAAATATTCATGGAAATTGTTATATATTATAAATTGTAAATTTTACATTTACTTTGGATTTGTATTGTGTATCAGAAAGTTTACACATGAAGAATGCTATTTATCTAATATGAAACTTCTGCCTTCCATTGTGAGAGATTCTGTTGAGATTATTTTCTTTTCCATATGGTTTTCCACCCCTGTGATACATTCAATATATTCTTCCATCCAATTCCTTTTCTTCACAGCATTTTTACTTCATCTTTTTCTTTTGGATAACCTTTCTAGTTGATCCTGTTGTAGTGTGGTCGAAACTGGAAATATTTTCAATTGCATTCTGTTTTGCGATTTCTGGTTATTTCAACTAGGTTTCTTAGAAATTGCATCTCGATACTGTTTAATTTACATTTCTGTCTTCTGTTAGCCAGGTTTCACAACCAAAAGTCACTACTGGTTTAATGACTTCCTTTATTACCTCTATTGTCAGTTTCTTAGGGACCCCTCTTATGAACAGAAATTTTCATTTTATTCCAACCAAATATTACCGCTTTTTCTACTCTTATTAATTTCGTCTTTTATCCTTTCTTCATTGTTTAGTATACCTACTAGATATTTAAATTTTTTACCTGCTCTATCCTTCATCTAATCCATCTTATAATCACGACTCTTGTCTCTATATTCCCATTATTTAAGTTTAAGTTTCCACATGTATCCTTAGGGTCATTTTGTTCATTCAATATATTGAGTTAAAAGATATTAATTCTTGCCCTTTCCACACCCGTTCTTTAGAAAACACAAAGGAAAGAAAGCATCACTTGCAACAATTGCTTAACAAATTCTATCCTTTGTTGTTTCTTAGTAAGGATAAACACTTAGTGGTCGAAATATGTATTTGCAGTTTTTCAAAGAGACGCTGGGACAAGTGTAAGAGCTTATATATTTAAATATATTGGGCTGTCATTTATTCCTCCTTTCTTTTTTTATAAAACATTCCTTTTTAAGAGGTTTTATTATAGAATGATCTGTACATTATTTTCAATAACCTTGGCCCATCATCCAGGGAATTTCAGAATGCAGTCGTTCTTTCGTTCAAATGAATATGTTACAAACGATAATCAAAAAATGCAGTCTAACTACGGTGGTGATATGTGGGGTCGTGAATGTTTTGGTGAAAAGCTAATTGCCCTTTATTAATTGAAACAGGTCGGTTCAGTTATCTTTAGAGTTGCCTACTAGCGCTAATGAGCAGTGATAAAACCTTCAGTATAACTGCGAGTGAGATGAGCTCTGTTGTGTATACATGTACGCTGCCGTAAATACTGTTTCACAGTTCTAGGTTTGTTTTAAAAATGTTACCTACTTTGCGAAAACGACCAATGTTTTATTTTATGTCTAAACTTTTATGCGCCCGCCACTGGCTATTAGCGCAAACTGAGCAAATCTAGTTATCATATTCTGACAAAAAGTTCTCCCTGACGATCATTGAGATTATGTGGAAACTACGAATTAGCACGAACCGTCGGCAAGGATACAAGATGGAAAATGCAGATGTGAGAATTACAGTTCACTATCATCAACACCAAACTCTTTCTGAACTACGTTTAATACATACTTAACACTATAAAGTTTGACGACTGCTTATGTTCATTTGTATCGTTCAATTAACAATAATCTGCACTAATATGTAGCCGCCGCATGTAATGTATCTTCTCTACCCAACTACAATTACCTTACCACCACCAACTAAAGATTTTGTTGATTTACTGCCATTAAAATCATATCGTCGACGTAAAATTTTTTACCTTGTTTACTTCTGCATCCAGCATTAGATTCATTCCTCAATATCTCTAATATTTCATTTTTTCTCTATACGGATTCTGGTATAATTGTCACACAGAAGGAAACTAAAATTACATTGACAATTGAAATTTTTACATTTTAAAAGTTACATAGATCAACGGTACCATGTTGTTTATTTACTAGTTACTAATAAACACATCACCTAAAAGAAGCGTTTGTGTTTAGGTAGAAGAAGAAGTTTTTAAGAACGCATACATACCCAAACGACTCACAGAAGTTATCGATGCTGAACGAGATATTACCTTAGCAAAATCTGGTGTAGTCAATGACCTAGTGTACAAAACTATAACTGGTTTAAAAATCAATTCCAATAAATCTTTGGAAATTCACGAAATTTCAAGTGATTCTGAAAACTCAGATGGCGGTGATGAAAATTCTGATGCAGGCACTAAATTGACTACAGAAAATAACAAAAGCCAATTCACTAATTCTGCAAGACCGAAACATGAAACTAGTGACGCAAAAGAAGGACAGAAAAAGGCTGTGAAAGAGATGCAAGCAGAGAAACGTAAAGTTAAAATTAAGAAACATGTAAAGAAAAGGAAAGAAAAGATTAGCAAGAAAAAATAAATATTTTAACAATAAATAAATATATATTGAATAGATTAAGACATGTATAATTTATTACTTGATAAATAAAATAGATTAAATTCATAGTATTTTATTTACGCATTATTATTACTGACTCTGATAAAATACACTTCTTAAAATACCATGCTTTCATTCTTGTGCTTCGATTTAAAAATACGAAATCTATTACATACTTAACACAAACTTTCAGTTTGAAGATGTATATAAACCATCAAAACTACAGAACTGGCAAGTTCCAAAATGGTTTCCAACCAGACCTCGTACGCGTAAAGGTAAAACACGAATAATAGTCAACGATAACGGGCATTTATTGCCAGAAATCTCTGGAAATCGAAACAATATCTGGGGACAATATATCAATACCTGGGATTTGCCTAAAAAGATAACTAGAAAATTAGGTAAAAGTTTTTATTTAAATACTATTGCTTTGTAAAATCTGTATGTGACGACGAAATATTCTGAGTAAAAGATAATTTCGTAAAGTCGTGAATCCTACTTAGAGATTATCAACCTGTTACGAAAAAAATAATTAAAGAGATAATCATATTATTATTGGCTATTGATTTGAAATAGACACCGAAAATATAGGTGAAATCAAAATATTGCACCACAACTAAACCTTACTTAGATATCAGTACTTAAATTATTTTATTTCATCATTAGCTAAGGAGTTAAGTGCTCCCAAACCTAAGGAATTGGAAAAATGGTGTAAGAATGATCAATCCTTAGAACAGGATATTAAAGATAAAAAGAACTCGCCTTCCAATGCCGAACTTACTCAACAAATTAATTCTACACCAGGAAATGTTGACAATAATGATGAATTTACAAATACAGAAAATTTAAAACAAAATGAAATGGAGATACAAAAGGTAATAACATGCTTCAAAAGATATTGATTTGAAATGGTATGTTCAACCGTGAGTATACATTTTCTTGTTATATAGAATAATTTCCACAATAAGAGGTGTAGTACATAGAAAATAAAACAATATGTATTCTATTCAAGTACAGTCTGTATAACAACAGCGTGCACGTTTTATTTAAAACCCAGCAATAAATAATACAACTTTAAGACATGTAATACACATATGAAACCTACCCACTACCTCACCTTACTTCAAAAGTATAGATTTTCCGCGTTGCTTGTTCTTCCTCAAACCCCACATATTTTCAATAGGGTTGGGGTTCGGGAATTGGGAAGGTTAATTCAACAGTTCAAGGTCATTTTCGCTTTTTCAAGAAACAACGTGGACTGCGGTGCTTCGAATCATTCTCTTGCAATATTCATTTCTTCCAATTTTTTGTGACAGAATTTAATTTAATTAATCTTTGGACAATCGGATTTTTCTCATTGACTAAGCCTTTCCTAGAGTAACAACAGTCGAAAAATGCGGACTCTACCAAAAATTCTTTCAAATATTACCCGTTTCCATTTTGTTCAATGTACGCTCCTGTTATACTGACTATACCACTTTTTGTTTTAAAGTGAAATCCACCAAATTTCTTTTACCTTATAAGCTGTTTAAATGCAAAGTTCTAGTAGTTTGATTGTCACCTATTTATTTGATCACAAGTTATTTATAATACTGCAGTATGTAACACATTTTCTTTTATTTTGCATAATCATCCATGCAATTCTTTGCGGAGAGCGAAGTTCTTTTAGGTTTGTATACGATACCAACTAGTACTCATCCTCTAACACAAAAATTATTTGTATTTTACATGTCTATCTAAACACATAGGATTTACTGGTACAGAATGTTCAAGATGTCAATCCAGAGTATACTCCGGGAGATCTTACAGACCTGCAACACTGCCATCCAAGTCATAATGATCTAAAAACTGGTATATTTGGTGAACACGCACAGGAATACAAAGCCAAAGGCTACCCCAAATATCGCGAAGATTTTTCTGCACCACTCCCTGAAAATTCAACAGATATAAAAACCGAAGTAGATCGTATGTTAGAAAAGCACAACGAAATGTTAGAATGCAAATATCCAGTAATAAAAAAGAAGGCTACGCCTTTACCGTGTCCATATCTAGCAGCTGCAAAAACTTTATTTTGGCACGGAAACTTCACAAGGAGAATTTGGAACATATACCTCTTCCTGATACTATTACAGACGCCATGTATCGCAAAAGACAAATGATGGGTGATTCGGAACCGGGATTGCTGTTAAAAGATGGCAATTACGCAACTGGTGTAGGGTGGAAGGGTTATCCGGGATATGGAGCAACTAGATGTACAAAGCTTAAAGTTTATCGACCAAAAACATCTGCAAATGTTGAGAAGGTAAGGGAAGATAGACCAAATAGTGTTAGCAGTTTTGATAAAAGTGGAGATTCATAAGACAAAAAAAGTAACCCCTATTGAATTGGCCATATGTTGGGATTTAACGCCAACCGATCCGAACGATGAACCAAAACGACCTACTCATATTGATGGATCAAATGGTTCTCAAGCACCAGCCGTATTTTCATTAGTTCACACGCCTAAAGATAACGATGATGATCTGCCAGATCCAAAATCATTTGAACCTCTTTTTGATAAGGTAAATCGTGAAGACGTTGAACATAAATGTCATAGGAAAGACTGCAAAACTGCGTGGGAATTAGAACATCCAGTTTGTACTTCTAGTCACAAAAGTAACAGTTCTGGCAATAGTGGAATTAAAAGGTCTAAGAGCGCATACAACATTGATCATCATTCTTGCCACAGTAGTCAAAAAATCTTCTACAGTATCATCTAACAAAAAGCATCACAAAAGTTCTCCAAATCTCGTCAGTAATAGCAATTCGTACAAATATTGTAGTAAGGAATGTTCCAAAAACGCCCCAAATAAACGTTTATGCGTAACTTGTGAACTGAAAAACGTGAAATTAAAAGAAAGACCTAGATCTGAATATAAAATGGCATTTAAAGCAGGCATGCCAAATAATAGTAAAAGTGTAAGTTTAAATAATAGAAATCATCTTGTAATACCCAAACAAAGAGATCCTTATAGTAAACAAAGTTATAATATAATATAAGAGTTTAGCACCTCCTTTTTCTTTCCAGAGCGGCAAAAGGCACGAATATCCGGATCACTGGCGTTTAGCATCTATTTACCAACATTCATATAAACCTCTGCATCTCAGGAAAAGACCTTTGATAGAATGTGTTTTTAAGTAATTAGTACACCTTAGAAAGAACAAGGTCTTTCTAATGCGAACCTACGCTAGATACAATAAATTAGTTCGCAGTTTGTTTGTGGATATTGTTTATACATGTCTAATGAAAACGTTTATTTCAATGTTGTCAATAAATTTTTGCTAATTTAAGAGTATAATTATTAACCCTATCATTTATGTTAATAACAAATAGCAAAGCCAAGGGGAATTATTTGTATGTATAACAAACATGGTATATGATATAGGTACCTACCTAACCTAATCAGTTTCATCGCGATTACATTACCTATGTAATTTCGATATATCTATAATAAATTACCTAATATTCTACTTGAATGAGCCGGTGCATTGTCGTTTCTTCTTAAACCTTCCTGGGCGTTTCTCCTGAATTGCTGTTTCCAATTTGTCCAAAAGCGTTGCGTAATATAGACCAGTAACAATTTTGCCTTTTTCAAGATAACCAATTAGCAAAATTTCTTTTGCGTCCCAAAAAACCGATGCCAGCACCTTTCCAGCCGACTAAATGTGTTTACCTTCTTCGGAACGGATTCATTCGCGTGCAATTCACTGTTTTGATTGCATTTTTGTTTCTGGTATGTAGTGATGAATCTAGGTCTCATCCATGGTCACGAATCGTCTCTTGAAATCCGTTGGATTCCTCGTAAACACTTTTAAACAATCGGCTTAGGTTCGAGCTCGAATGCGGTTTTGATCCGAATTGAGCAAATGCGGCACCCATCTTGCAAAAAGCTTTTTAAAATCTCATTTATTATGTAAAATACGAACTACTCGTTCATAAGAGATGCCCACGGCTTACTCAATTTCACGCACTTTTATTCGGCGATCTGCCAAAACCATGTTATGATTTTTTCCACGATTTCTGCCCTGGTAGCCGTGTTCGTATGTGCTGAACATGGTTCATCATTTCTATGTGTGCGGGCGCGCTTCAATTCTGAAACCCAAAAACTCACTGCGAAAAATGAAGGTGATGAATCTTCAAGAACGCCATCTAATCTTGATTTGATTTCCGTTGCCGTTTTCCCAAATAGAAAAATTTGATGACCGCTCGAACTTGGTTTTTATCCATAATTAAAGACATAAAAAGGTACTTGACTGAAATGCTTGTCAAGCCAGATTATTTGGCAGATGGATTTAACATTTGCAGTCAATTGATATGAAACAGTTGCCTAGCAGCGATTTCGGAAACTTGTGGATCTACCCTCGTAAATGTTGTTACGTAATAAACTTTTGTTTTAAAGAGGATATTCTTTTATTTCAATTATTGAAAAAAGTTGAGGCAACTTAGTCGAAAATATTGACTACATTGTTGGCGAAATATATATCATAAGCAAACAAATTGTATCCCAAAACTTGGAATTCAATGAACTTATTATTAGAACTACATTTATTGACGCATTTTGCAAAAACTGGATATGTTAAACGTAATTTTAGCTCGAAAGTTAAATACAAATTATACAAACATATCTTTATCAAAAGAACGTATTTTATTTCCATACTTTACCTACAGTTTTAATAATAAATCTGCTATACAATATGCAAACAGCAAACTAATACCGTACAAAGACGTTCTAAATTTCTTACTATAGTTAATTATGACTATTTTTCAATTGCAATCATATAAATGGCTTTTTATTGTTCTTTTTACATTTTTTACAGAGATGTATATTTTCATGTTTGCGCGTAAAGAGATCAATATCTTTACTTTAATATCATTAGCGCAAACATACAAGGCGTACCATCATCGACTCTTCAACCTCTCCATTCGACTTCATGATTTGAAAATTGATCTTATTGATGAACATGCAGAAAAATTCACAACCAAAGATTACCCCAACATGAATTTTGTTTTGGTGCGTTTCCTGAAAGAAACACCGTGTGATAAAAAAGTTAATGGGGATCAGAAACCTATCGAGAAAAATAATAATACACACTCGATAGGTACACAAAGTAATTGATTTTATTTTTTTAACCAGGTACAGCTCTACAATAAAAGATAGGGAGAGCACCAATAACTACTATTTAATTTGTCTAAGTTTAGATCAAATCCCTATGAGATACACATTCGGTTGTAATGAACCTTCAATCCCTTGGGTCGATCACATATTATGCGGATTCTAATGCATTTCCATTTCCTTATTAAATTCGTAAAAAGTGAAAATATATATATTCTTCCTCAAATATAAATATTCGCTACATACCTTAACATGTAGGTTAGATCATGGCATTAATTTCGTGTACTCCACAAAGAATGAGCTCTTCTTAACATGATCCCACACTTTTGTGCTATACACCAACCAGTTCTTTTCGGTCAATTGCACTGGTGTTAAAGAATATCTTGTGCAACCTAACAAGTTAGATCGTAATTTGTTTATAAGATCTGCCAACGGTGGATGTCCCTTATACATATTTTCTAAAAATGAAGTAGATCAATATTATCAACGAATGCCAATCAACTGAAGCAGCATTAATTATCCTGGCATGCATTATTTCTATATATCGTATCCCCGGAATTGACTTCGCTATAGGTATAATTGTTCAAAAATTATCAAATATCATTTTAATGTCTTGGAACGTCGTCCTGCTTGCTCTGAAAAGAATTTCGAGCATATTTTTACTTTTAAAAAATCAAGGTCGTCATGACAATTGAGAAAAAACATTTTCTGTTGAAGTAAAGTCCCATTTTGGTCAATAGTACGACAAGATATTGAGAAAAGTTATTCAGAATATGAAATTATGACTCTGTGCAAAATTTCACACATATCGGATTACTTTAATTAAGTCAGTATTTGTTTTGTATTCTTGCATTGTAACAACAGAAAAATAAGTATTCTGTATAAGTCGTAATACAAAATTATTAATTATTAATTTCATCTATACCATCCCTATCATGAATATCACATGAACAAACCTTTTGTTTCAAATAACCTCATAAATAAAAATCCAAAGATGTCAAATCAGGCCATTTCGCTGGCCAATATATCGGCCCATAACGTCCAATCCACCTTTCGTGAAAGTGCTGATTCAAAAAATTGTAATCAATTTATGTTTTAGTTTATTAATAATAATTCCAATTTTTACAACTTTTCTCAATAACATGTTGCCGTATTATTGACCGGAATGGTACTTTACTTTAACAGAAAATGGTTTTCTTTTCAATTGTCATGTCGACCTTGATTTTTTAAAAGTAAAAATGTTTTGGAAATTCTTTTCAGACAAAGCAGAGTGGCATCACAAAACTTTAAAACAAAATTATTAAAAAATGATCAATTATACCTATAGGGAAGTCAATCTGGGGACACACTGTATATTTATCACCAGAAATGTAGTAAAAAGTAAAGGAAATAATCTCATCTCTCATCATATAACTACCAGAAAATGTTAGTTTACATATTATAGTAAATGCTATTTAATATGAACTAGGTAATCTGGTATAAATTAAGACTAAAAATTATATCCCTTTATCTGTAAGATTTCAGAAAAAATTCAAACTCTTGGCTCATTTAATAATCTACTGACAAAAAAGAAAATCAAAATTTTTCTATAACATAATTTTAATTATAATATAATAGCATACCTGTTCTTTCGTTGTATTCTGGTATTAAAAATAAATTTATTGGGCTACCACAGTTTTCTGGACAAAGACTTTGGACTATTTCACTGGTACTTAAACCCAAACTGGAATCCAAATGTAGCTTAGAATTCTTGAAAATTTTCTTATATATCTAAAACGAAGACATATGGAGATAAATCTTTAAATTGAAGTGCTTCCACTTCTAGATCAAAAACCAAATATTAATGTTTTTAACGTGAGAATTGGTATAAAAGTAGAACAAAATTCAGTGTCCAGAGAGATTTAAAATTTTTTAAAAATATATACATAAGAACGAAATCGTACGTAAGAATTCAGTATAATATTGACAATGGAGTAAATTGTTTCATATTCCGCATTTAAATAACCACGTCTTTGTGGGCTAATTCTATGCATCAGTGTCGTGTTAAAATTTTATAATTTAGTCAAGCCATTCATGTATATTTTCATATTAAAAATTAAGTAATACACACATCTTGCATCGCAGCAAATCGCCTTGGAGTAAAATCTTCCATTTGAGCAGAATTATGTACTAAAAGCAAATGTGGAAAGGAATCAGAGAATTTTAAATCTTCAGGACTAGATATTGTTGGTTTTAACATTTCAGCAGTTTGTAGAAATCTGCAAAAACGATTTGTTATTGATATTTTTGAAATACATATGCTATAAAACAAACCGTATTGCATTACTATCAAAAAATAATCCTGAACAAGTATAATAACATGACAGACTGATAACAAAAATGCAGTATGTTGCAATCCTTGTATTTCACAGCTGTTTTCCAATGGCAAAAACTCACTGATCACGTTAGAACGCTTGCTTTCAATTCTCATTAGTTCATCTAATATAGCAGATGAAAAAAGGGCTGACAATCTAATAGCATTATCTGCAATAGGAAAATTTATAATTAAACAGAATCAATAATCAAGTAAGTACAGTATTGGTAAGTATTAAACTTACTCGATTTTCAGTTATATAAAAGTCAATACCACATGTTGCATTAGCATTTGCTTCTACATCCTTTGGTGTTTGTTGCAGAAATGGTAAATGATTTTTTTCTTCTTCCACTGCATTAGAAAGACTTAATTGTAATATATCATTAGTTAATAATTTAATGTTATCGAGGCCATCATCTTCATAAAATTCATACACTTTAAACACTTCCTGCTTTAACTTATCAGTCATTTTACTATGCACCAATAAATTTAAAATGGTCGACTTGCCAACACCTTGAGCACCTACAACTCCAATTGCTAGGAAATCATTATTTTCTTGCAAGAAGTCTTGAATATTTTCAGTATATATTACACCATCATCAATTAGTTTCGCTGATTTGGTCATAGACTTTGTTGTGGGTGGATTTGTACCTAAAATAATATTTGTTATAAATTTTTAGCATTTACATATATAATATGGAGATCAATACTTTCATGTGCACCTGTTACAACTGTAATATGTGGAGGTACATCGTTTTCTTTGACAATTTGCTTAGGAGAATTGGAGCGTTCCTCATTACGATCAGGTGCTTTCAGAAGAATTGTTGGTTGCTTTATATTTTTTGATTTTGTCTCTTTATCATTGTCTTTCCCATCTGGCTTGTATAAATTCTTACTGTTAAAAAATCTGCTACTGAATGAACTACTGTTGTCGCCCTGGAAATATACAAGCTACAAGAACTATTACTACATATTTTCAATTTTACTCGATGAGATGGAAATTTCTTCTTTCCATATTTGTTACGCTCATAGTCGGACATTTCACTCAATGCAGAACTTGTATAGTTGTCCTTTGAGAGTCTAAAAATGAATTTTTATAACTAACGCGATAGCTGATTGTTCGTCTTAGAGTGTGCTAGAAACCTATAAACAATCAAATAAAACATAACCTAAAAGGAAAATAAATGACGGCTGGTGACAGCTTTGTCAATCTTGTCATAGTGTTATGTGAGTTATGTTAGTGGAGTTGAATGAGTTGAATGTAGTCCTGCCAATAGCTGAGATACACAACTCATTGTCAGTTCAAAAATGCTTGAGATCAAGGTCAAATTAAAGGTGAAAAATTCAAAATTTAAGTTGGCAGAAAAGAAAATATTCCAATAATCTGCAGGTGACGTATTTGCTTCTCATTGCCTTGCTTGACTTTGATATTTAAAAAATAAGTCTTTTTCAGAAGTACTGGATGTCTTTTAGTGCAATAAGGTAAGATAACATTTTCCTATTCATTACAAAAATTAAGTTACAGATTATGCCTCTTAATTTTAGCTACAACACAAAACTATGGCGTTTATCTTAGAACGAGATTTTAATAACTAATAGCGCATTATTGTAGTGCAAATTTAAATGCAAGTGGATCTTGGACGTATGACTTGAAGTCTTGCATTCAACAATTTATACTGCAGTTACATGTTTTAAGGAACAATTTCAAAATAAATTTGAAAGTCACTGTTGATTGTTGCATTTTGAATAATGAATAAAGCACAGGTATAATAAATAAATAATTAATATAGGGAATTTGTGTTGAATACATACCAATCATGTACATTGGGTTGCCTATTATCTCAACTATTTTTTGAACATGGTGTTATAGTGTGAAGTAGAGAACGGAGACAAAATTTTTCCAAAATCCAAGAACAAAACCGTCAACTCGATTTTAAAATACAAAACAGATTTTCTGTTATTCTAAAGCTATAAGCACACAAAACTGTGAGATCCAAATCTTCAATTATTTTGGATTACCTCAGACTACATATATAAAAATAAAATAGCATTGTTATTTTATTATATTACATCACATGGGAATTGCAACAACAAGAAGGGGTGCGAATTATTTGACCAAACTTGGCAAATACTTTTACCTACTTAAATGTAATAATTGATTAAAATTTAAAGAAAAATACAAAAGATTAACACATTTTTTCTCTATTAATAATATGTCGAGTCTCCCCTATTAGTTTCACACCCCTCACTCTCCGTGGCATTGATTCCAGTGGGTGGTTGATGTCCTCTTGAGGTATGATATCCCAAGAAACTTGCAATTCTAGCCGGGGAGATTCCAGTATTTGCGGAGGATTCGCTAAGTTCCTCAGCTTTTTTTCCATAATCTCCCACACGTGTTCAATTGGAGAGAAGTCGGGAGATCCGGGTGACCAAGGAAAGATATTGACACCAGCCTCTTCGAACCGGTTTAGAGAAATTTTTGCAATGTAGGCAGCAGGATAATACTCGTTCCTGCTGAAAAAGTGGGTCTTCGAGCGGCTGAATATATGGAAGCATATGGGGTTCCACCACCTGATCAACCTAATGCTGGACATTCATGTTGCCTCGAATAAACACCAACTGAGACCTACTCGCATATGTTATACCACCTCATACCATAGCTCCTACGGTTCGGTGCACGTGCTTTTCAACGGAAAATTGAATATCACGACGTTCCCAGCGGCTTCATCTGCTCCTCATACGGCCATCATGCATCCCTATACAAAAGCAGGATTCGTCACTGAACACCACCTTATGCCACTCCTCGTTTCAGTACATTTGCAATCTACACCACTCCAAACATTTCAGTCGGTGTTGAGTCGTAAGTGGTAGATGTGGCCGATAGGATTGTAAGCGGAAAGCCCTAATATGGCAATAAAGGGTTCAAAGAGTTACGAGACGATCGATCTGTTAGTGCCATTAGATCAAGGTGGTGGTTCTGCACCTTATTAATTGTTTGGACCTCGGTTCCTTTGGTCGATTGAAGAAGAAACGGTGAATATCGCAAGAAATGCAACTGACTAGCTGACTGCTAGAAAAAGAAACGAATGAAGTGTCAGATATGCCATGACTACTGGATCTATCACAACAAAATTTTAATCAATTATCGCTTTTGAATAGCTAAACGTTTCTGCCAAGTTCGGTAAAAGAAGCGCACCCCTTCTTGGTGTTGCAATTGCCATGTCATATATATTCTCTTTACATTTTTTATATCATTTTAAAAGACTCCCAATAATGTAGATTATTTTTATGTTTTGATTGAGATTTTAACTAATTTTGGGCATGGTTCCAAAAATTTTTAGTGCCAATCAAATTGTGAACCGCCTTGCTGTTCAACCTGTTCGTTAAAGGGCGTCAAATTATGAAGTGTATGTGGATGACTTTTGATCTTTTATTAGAAATTGTGAAAAGAAGTATGACGTGTTAACTGACGATACCACTTTATTATTCAATGATAATTATCATTGATAACTTATCATTGAATAATAAAATTCGTAAAAGTGGCATCGTCAGTTAACACGTCATCCATCTTGTTAACAAACTAGTTGTAGTCAATGTAACCATGTTCATTGTGGAGTGCAATCCACATTATAAGACATTTTGGAGAGAGCGCTGCATGCACTTTCATCGTTGTGTACTGTTCAGTATTTAATATGCAAAATGTTATTTGACCTAAACTTTTGGGAAATATTGGATTGTCTTGTGTTTCTTGGCCAACCGTTCTTATGGTTTTCATCCATGACTTCCTTCTGTCTACTTCAACTTAAATCGTATCGATCCATTTATTTTTAGCATTTTGTAGTATATCTCTGATGATAAAATCTCGTATGTTCCTCAAGCATAACTTCCTCATCGTACTTATCATTTATTTTTCTTCAATTTTCTCTTCTATTATTAGTGGGAACTGCTATTCTCTTTGTGACGTGTTACATCTGGAGTGGTAGTTTGCTCTCCTTTGTACAAAAAACACATTTTTTATTAAGCAAATACAATGACGCTTTGCAAAATATCTGTACTACTACAGTCACTACTCCGTTTATCCTCAGGGTTATTGCCATGCGATATCTAACTTTCTATGACATACATACTTATGAATGTTCACTAGATGTGTATCCTAATCAAGCTGATAAAATTCTGTTCTGTTGATTTAACAACCAGATTGATTCGATTGAGGCAGTAAACTAAATTAATTCTACGATTCCTCGTTTATCTATCAGATCTACATACTGCCTTGTACTGCTGAAATCCCCCTTATACCGCATTTATGTGTATATAATTCAATGTACATATATTCAACAGTAATATTGACATAAATATTTGCAATCTATCTACCTATTATTATGGATAAATGTCTTAGTAGTATTAATCTAATTATCTCTAATTTTAAGTTGTGTTATTTAGTATTTAGGGTTTAAGTTTTATAGTATCTATTATTAACTTTAATTCTTTAGTGTTTATTTGCTATTTTGTGCATTGTGTTACCTTGCAGTATGTATACATGCTGATGAGACAATACTATAGATTTGCTTGTGAATCACAGGAGTCATGAATAACTAATCCACTGCTGCTTTGAAGGCGATGCTCAATCCCATTTCACTACATCTATTTATAAGCATACGGACGGCATTAGGCGCACTCATTGTCAGTTAAACCAAAAACGCTCGATCTTATTGGCCATCGAAAGGTTCTTAGTATTGTATGTCTGGATAT
Organism: Chrysina gloriosa; assembly: GCA_038088585.1. Classification (NCBI taxonomy): domain Eukaryota; kingdom Metazoa; phylum Arthropoda; class Insecta; order Coleoptera; family Scarabaeidae; genus Chrysina; species Chrysina gloriosa. The sequence continues at coordinate 23,667,457 of CM076090.1, forward strand.
TAGCCAGCCCAGCCCAGCCCAGCCCAGCCCAGGAATAATGCGCTCAAGATGTACGATTTCGAAACAACATTTGAATAGCAATTTGTGACTGTATAGATGTTATAACGATGTTACACTGCCTCAGTAGTACTACGTTGCAATAGTTTTCTGATGGTGATGAACCAGCCTTCCAAGTGGAGATACATATAACAACTCTCTGTATCCAGGAATGTATCCAATGGAATTTCCGGTAAAGAAGTGCATTGATGAAGATGTGCCAGCAAGATCGAAATAACCTTCAAGTGAATATCGGGGTATGAGGGAATTAAAGGTAACGAAATGGTGGACAGCCTCGTTAAAGAAGAATTTGCGGTCCCGTTCCTCGGATCAGAACCATTTAATTGCATTACTACAGGAGGGATAATAGACTGGGAAGAAGGAGCAAAGACTTACTGGAAGAATATTCTAGGACCTAGGAAAGCAAAAGGTTTATCACCTTTTCTGCCGCGAAACACAGGAAATTCCTCGAGCTACAGAAAGAAAACATAAAACTAGTGATGGATCTTCTCATCGGCCACTGTCACTTGTGATACCATCTCTAGATCACATGATAGACCATAGATGATAAATATAGGTTTGGCAATTGTGCAACAGAAACTTTGAGACACATACTTTGCAAATACATATGTAGGTGTGTTTCGCTCAAAGACAAAATATCTAGAAAAACTTACAATGGAGCAGTATCCCTTCTCGAAAATGTATAGTCTTTGCAAAAGGATAAGGAATTTAGGGCTAAATATGCTGTTACAGGCCAATCTTGGTGGAAACTCAGGAGGTCGTAACGGGAGATGAATGTTCAGAGTAAAGCGGTACCAAGTAAGCAAAACATCTATAAAAATACGTTGATACTTACTTTATTACTTAAAATAATTTGATTTATTAACCTTTAGCGTCTCTAAATGAAAACAAATATATACATATTAAGTGAGTAGACGGATAACTAACAGGAAATTAGGATAAATAGAAAAATGTCAATAAACGTAGAATTAACAAAAAAATATTTTAATGTTTCTTACTAGGTAATACCGCTATTTTGATGACATCTCAAATTCTACGAAGCAAAATTCTGGTGTGAACTGGTATGAACGAATACAATATTTCCTGAAGTTTTGGTTAATTTCACCGATTGTTCTAAGTAGAACCTTCTTCATCTCGTGATCTTTCTTCTGCCCATATTTTAGAACACAGCTAGCTTCAGTCAAAATGCATAAAATGAAAAAATATATAACATTTATTGTTTTTTGATATCGAAAAACGAAAGAATTTATTATATTATATATATATATATATACATATATACGTGTATATATTTATACCAACGATCTTGTGAAGGTCGACGTAATCAGGAGGCACCGTTGCCGAGCGAACTACCTTACAATCGTAACATATCAATCATATCATACATTATTACTTATAAGTTAATATGACTGAATCATTCTTACTTCGATTTTGTTCCTAACTTCTTTCTTCTCACTCATTAGTCTCATTACTCATCACACACCAGACGCCATATACAGCATTTTCCACAACTAATACGTCAAATAGATTTACATACAAGATTATATGAGTTAGAACTAAGTCAGTGAGTGTAAAAAGGGAATTTGGCAAATAAAACTCTTAAAAAACACGGCATTAGATGTAGGGCGTGAAATTAAACATGCACGTCCTATCAAAATATCCATTTGACCTTGCTAAAGATATGGGCCGAATTTTACTGGCGTTTACATGTAATCGTCTAAATAATAAACATTAGACTTGATTTCACAATTTTAATTTTAATTTTTTAATTAAATTTTAATTTTAATGGTTCCCTACCGGTTCCTTGCGAAACTTCAAAAAATTAATTACGGCTTTCCTGTAATTGTAGGAAAATATTTTATCTTACAAATTTTGTTTTATTAGTTTGAACTTTCTCCTGTTTTTATTCAATGCGTAAGTTGCGAAAGCCTCGGCAAGTACGATGTAGAACACAGTTGTTTCTAGTATAATATTGATGTTGTTCCAAGGTATTGCGCGTAAAATGCCATTTGGTCAAAGCTTTCGTATGACGCGAACTGATAAACTCATCATAATTACCATCATAATTACTAGTATTTGTTAAAAAGATGGATGACATGTATCATTAAGTAGCGTAAATCGGACGTTTATTAAAAGGTGGATGACGTGTTATCATTAAGTAATGTAAATCGGACTGACGCTGTCACTCTTGCGAATTTTATTATTCAATACTAAGTTGTCATTGATAAGTTATCATGGAATAATAAAATTCGCAGGAGTCACAACGTTAGTCCAATTTACACTACTTAATGGTAACACGTCATCCACCTTTTTAACAAATTTTATTCTATATATTACATACACAGTTCCACACGTCATGATCTATGATTTTTTCGGATTATTTGGTGTGTAGAATGACTTCAATTGTAGAAGACGATAAATGAAACTATAGCTATTGTAGTATGTATGCATCACTACACACCAGTTATCAGTAGGAGAAGTTGCACACAATTCGCGATGAACTATAGTTGGAGATTGTTCAATGCAGTGTGCAAAATGCCAATTGAGTTGTAGATAACGTATAATTTATATCTAGTATAGCTAAGTGTACCCCATACTTTATTTTGCAAATAAATTGTAATTAATAAAATGCAAACTTTCATATCCGTCTCTGTAAATGGACGCAGGTATAAAATAAATTTCGCGGTAATAAAGTGAGTGTAACATCTAATTTAAACGGTTACGAATTGGTCATATCTATAAAAGCTAATATTTATATTGTACGTACCTACATAATAATTTAAATTGATACAAAAATTCGATAAAAAGTTCGGGTTTAATCAGATATGATAGGTATTCGGTGCCTAAGATAGCTGAAGGTTTATATTGCAGTGATTAAGCTTTAGCAACGTTTATAATTATAGTAAAAATTACAATAGACAGTGTAGTGAAATTTATATGTAAGGAAAAATAGGGAGATATTTAATTTTGCGCGCTATTCTAGCTTTAGTATGATAGGTAGCGTGTGATAGAAAGCGCATGAGTTAAATGAATGTTTTGATGGTGTTTTAATTTAGATGTATGTATTTTATACTAAAACGTTATGAATTTAATTTACGAGTGTAATATTCATAAAACAGTATTGTATTGTGTCTACAACGTGGAGCTACTTTATAAACAATTTGCTTGTATACCTATCCAAGAATCATGTACTCAAATAACAGAATTGCATACTGGATGTCTGATAAGAAAATGCAGAAAATTAACTGGAAGGAGTTCGAAAAGATTTGTGTGAAATATGATTTTGAAATTTTTAAAGTAAGTACTATTAATTCGTCTCTTGATTTATTTTGTTAAGGAACTGTTCTCTTGTTTCAGCTAGATTTAAACAAGAGCCTAGAATCGCAAGGTCCATTCAATGTATTCCTACATAAATTAACTGATATCATAGCTTTAGAAAACCAAGGTGATGCCAAGGTATTACTAAGTATTAAAAATCTTGATAAAACAAGTAACTCCCACTTTTCAGAGTTCGCAAATAATAAAAGCTGTTGAAAGATATGTATCCGAGCACCCAACTATTACGGTTATTGATCCAATACCAAATGTTCGTCAACTGCTAGGCAGATACCAATGCTACAGTATTATACATGCAACTGGTTTGCATAAGTATGGCATTTTTACACCAAGCTTCTGTGAAATTACATCATATGATAAAGAGAAAACCATACAACAACTGAGAGACGCTAATGTAAAATACCCATTTATCTGTAAGCCGTTACTTGGTCATGGTTCTAAGAAAGCACATGAGATGTGCATAATATTTAATGAAGAATATTTAAAAGACTGCAGAGCCCCATGTGTTGCACAAACATTTATTAATCACAATGCAATATTATATAAAATTTTCGTTGTTGGTCAACAATACTACTTTTGTTGAGCGACCATCTTTGAAGAATTTCTACCAGTCTGATAGAAAAACCATATGTTTTGATAGCAGTGACATATCCAGAGCTAATTCGCAAAGTAGCTTATCAGTACTAGATCCTGAAGATATTTCAGTACCTGAAATAAAACCAAATCCAGTAATTTTACAGAAAATTGCTGAAACTTTAAGGATAGCTTTTGAAATGGATTTAATAGGAATTGATGTTGTAATTGATAATTCCACCGGGAAATATGGAATTATTGATGTAAATGCTTATCCAGGTATGATAAATGGTAATAATATTAAAATTGAGATCAAATATTTTTATCTATTATATATACTAATATTTTCATTTATCTTGTAAATTATATTTTTATTTCAGGTTATGACGGATTTCCCAATTTTTATGATGCTTTACTACAATGTATAGCTAGTAAAGTTAAGAATAAGAATAAAATGACTGACTCAACGATATCAAGTGAAAATATATCCCAAATTTTGAATACCAACAATACATTTCTCAATCATTTGAACAATACATAAGGCATTCACCAATCCTAGAAGATTAAAATTTTTGCTGCCAAAATTTAGTTTAATCAACATATCTTTGTAATTGTTATTCATCACAAAATATTTATTATTAGTATGATCAATAAGGCTAGCTTAACTTGAAATATATCTGCATTCTGTTGTAATACTCACAGGAAAAAATAGTTAATGTGACTATGAAACATTTTTATAATGAATATTTACTTTGTTATATATTGTATGCATTTATTTATACTATTTTGAATGTTACTTATTTTGAAGTTAACATATATAAATTGTTTTATATTTGAATAGCTTCAATGGTGCTAATTCTATGTATATCATGTAATTTGCTCTTATTTATTACATTTATGAAGGAGCTGTGATGATAAAATATTCTGAAATGTGCTCCAACTTTGACTCCATAAGTAATTCCACAACTGACTGAAGACATTACTTCTTAAGAGGGCCTTGAATACATTTACAGTAGCTTAGTAGGTAACATTAACAAGAAAAACATAAGGGATACATACAGCATTTCTTAATATATAATCAACTAAACTGAGGAAGTATAATACTGCTTCATTTACATATTTAATACCGTTTCTGTTGGGTTCCTATGTATTGTACTTAAACATATTGCTTGTGTATCTATACATACAATGTTGTTTCGACCAAAGACTACATTTTGTACTTTTATAAGGAATTTATGATATAACCAAGAAATGGTTAAGATTTACATATGTATATGTATATATTGAACAAATTAGTTTATTTAAGATTACCATTATAGCCAATGAAACTGTACATCTTTGTTAAATATACTGTATATTTGTGTATTTCCATTATATGAGTTTTATTAAAGTTATAAGCTGTTTTAAATGCATTGTAAGTTATTAGATATAGTATACACGTATATATAAACTTTGACTTTTAGTGTTTCAGGAGGAAATGTTCCGAAATAATTATATGCTCAATTTCAAATTGAAAATTTCACTAACAGTAATATGGACACTACATTATTTCATACTTCCACTCAGAAAGAAGATATTATAATTTTGAATGAGTATAAGTTTAATGTCACGTAATGACGTTGGTCGTTGTCACTTCAGTACATGTAGTGGAATTTCAAAACCAAAGAAGAAACATTCTTGCAACTTTTTTAATTCGAAATCGTATTCTTTGAGAATGGTCGTTTTACCCACAAAGTTTCAAGTTTTCCGAATTCAACACCCGATAGGCTTTCCTTTTTGAAAGGAAAACAATTATATAATTCTGCATGTAGTTCAATATAATAAATTCCTTCAATAGCATTCACCACTTCTGTATAGAAGAAAATATTCTCCAAAACTCGGCTAAATAATACATTTCAACAATTAATGTGTGTTTTGATAAATATATAAAAGCATCTTATTAAGAATTCATATTCTACCGATTTTAAATATCCAAAAATGCCAATATTTCGTATACAGTTACAGATAGCAAAAAGTAAAAGTAGGCAAAGCAAATACTAATTTTATCTTAAACACGAGTGTAACATTTGTATCTTGTTAAGTGCCATAGTTCGATTAATTTCCAGAAAATACTATCACTATAGGCGGTGCTAATCATTTACCTGTACGTTACGTATTCAGTTCAAATAATAAAGATAAATAGAAACTTTAAGGTATCACTCTCCTTGTACTATTTCATTCTTAAGTTTACATAATTATTTCGTGTCACGAGAAGGTATCTCGTATGATTCTATACAGAGCCGAGCCAAGGGTATCTACCACCAGGGGGAAAATATAATTTGCGACCATTATAGACCATGGACAAATAGTGTTTGAAAATTTGTGCATTTCTTCGATAACTGTTAATTTGTTTGAAAAATAAAAAATCATCAAGGTTACTATAAACTTTATTATTCATATAAACGGAAACAAAGAATTTAAAACAAAAGTACGCCTAAGTCTATTCTGGCTCATAGTAGACCTCAAATAGTTTGAATTATTATCAATTTTGAAAACGATCTCACCATAAGCAACAGTGACAGGCATCGTTAAAAATTCGTAGGGCTACAGATAAATTCGGGAACGTGCTAACTAAATCATTAGCCACATGATATTCTAAAACCTTGACCAATTTAGGTTTTTATAAGTGCGCAATACTTCAATTTCATTGCATAAATCAATTGCATTAACATCCATTTGTTTTGTAGATCAATCGGTTAATTTAATCCATACAATATTTAATTAATTCTTTATTCATAGTATAGATAACGAGCCTAGATTTATTAAAAGCCAAAATAGTCGTTGCACTCGTTCAATAGTTTTTTTTATATGATTTTATTTTACTAATTAGTGACTTTGCAAGATTTTTCTTCATTGTCTCTTGATGTATAAAGGGAAAAGAGCATCATTTTTTTTTTTTTAAATTAAATGTAAGGCTTTTAATGGCAAAGATTTTGCTCTGCTGCCGTGTATCAGAGAAAGGTTTTACAGTTAATGTAAGAATTTCTTTCACTAGAATATGCGAACGATAAGTGGAGGTTGAAAAAACATATATTTCTTGAATAATAGCAATGAAATTTGTTACTTCAAAGAAACCTTTTGCAGCATCATTTGCAATTAAATTAGGACTATGAGCTAAACAAGGGACAAAGGAAGCTCTAGGATTTGTATTAAGAATTCTGTTTTGCAGACCATTGTTTGCCTTTCAAATCAGCGCCATTGTCACATCTCTGTCTTCGCATGTCCATAATATCTATTATATTTAATTCTTTTAAATAATCCAATAAAAAGGCTGTTAATCCTTCACCAGTTCTATCTGTAACTGAGCAGAATCCTAAAAAATGCTCTCAGCTGCTCTCTAATTTTTATATTCTTTGAAATATCGCTAATCAAAACGAATCTGACAATTGCAGTTATTTGTTCCTCGTGACTAACATCAGGAGTGCAATCTAATGTAATTGAATAATATTTACATAATTTCAATGTTCCGATAATGTTTGGCTTAACTTTATCGCCTATCGGACAAATTAATTCATTTTGGTTTTTATCACCTACATATTGCTATCTTTTTAATTCTGCCAATATGTACCGCCATTATATAATTGAATTTTGCAATTGATTCAATTAGAGTCAAAAATTACCATTACCTTTCTCAAAAAGTTTCTGATTGCTTCCTCTAAAAGCTACATTTTTCAATAATTTATGTCCATTTTTTCTTTTTCAACTGAATGAAATTTTGGTTCACTGAGTCAACAGTTGTGTCTTTTTCAATAGACCTCTTTGTAGCTCAGCCCATCACTTTCAAAATGGCCCTTACTTGTTTCGTGTCTGTCTAAGTTTTGAGATAAGTGTTGCCAGTCAGTATAACCATTATCATCGTTAAAACTATTATAAGAATCTTCAAATAATTTTCAAGAAAAACGGAAGACAGAATTATTTGACTGAGAATAAGCTAGCCTTGTTTTAAGAACCTTTTGCATTATAGCTTAATTTTTTGTCATAATAAGTATTTGAAAAGATCTATTTGAATTGTCTAATCGAAATTCAATATTTTTCTATTGTAATGACTCTAAAATAGACATTTTAGTCTTGTCTGTTAAAACTTGCGGCGAAAAGGTGGATCTTTAAATATTTCCTTCCCAGCAGCTTCGGTTGATGATGGTAGAACCGGCGTGTCCTGTGCATCCGCCTCGGATTTCTTGTTTCCTTGCAGCTGCTCTATTTGTAGATTTTCCGTATGCGTGTCCTTGTTCGAATCAACCTTTCCAAGCCGGGATGTCTTTCTATCATCAGCCATCTGTATCAATCATTTGTTGTTATGATCTGACAAAGCACAAATACAAAATTTTCTGACTATTTTTCTCTCTAGAGTGCGCCGCTTTATCGATTTCGCCAAATCTATATAGTTTCGTATTTCATGATGCCGCACTATACCGTCAAAGCGGTAACTCTTGTGTCAGCAACCAACAACACAGTCGACACAATCACGGTGTTCAACTCTGTATTTGCAACAGCTATCGGCATCGATATGTTTATAATAAACATAAATTATAAGTAATAAATTGTGGAATGTTTCCCCTCTTTAAAAAAATGCAATACTTTCGGTATCAAGTTACGTTGTAGTAAATGCTTTTAGATTTAACTTAATTTATTTTGCCGCCCGGGTGCTGTGCACCTTTGTAGGCCTAGCACGGCTCGACCCTGATTCTATGCATCAGTGCGGTGCAACATTTAGTTACCCAAGGGCCAATCAAACTTTAGTATAGGAATGTGAGGGCCAGAGACATTCCAGAAAGAAAATGAATTACATATTGTATTCAAAAACTTTTATTAAAATTTATACTAAAAGAAGTTTAATATACGACTTCATTTTACAGTCGAGAAATCAATGTGATGATAGGCACTGCTTTGCTGATACAAGTTAATCAATGTCCACTGTAAATTCAGTAAGGCATAGTCTCAATAGGATCAATTCCAATGAAGTACTTTCAATTCGATTTCTGGTTTTTGATTTAATTCGTTTGAGAGCACTTTCGCACACGTATGTACTGCTGTTTGCTGGGCAAACTAAATTGGGGGTATTAACCATTCTAAAAGTGGGATGTTCTATTTTCTACTTCCTTAATTTTTGTCGTCGCTTAGAGAGGGATTTGATGGCTGTCGAGGAACCTAAGGACGTTGCCTCAGTCGATAATGAAGAAATCTGCTGGATGACGGATGTTTATTCGCGGAGGGGATCGACGACCATCTGAACGGTTGGGTTGTCGCTGGCGCGGGCTCTTTCTTACTCTTTCCCACGCGCACTTCAGAAGTTGGTCTAAGTGCTCACGCAGAGTCGGAATGTTTAGATCTCGATGGATCTGTGTATTCCATACAAAGTAGAGAGCGTCGGCTAAGATTCGGAGAGTTCGGTTATGAATGGCCTCCAGTTTTTTCACATGCGTATTCGCCAGACTGTGTCAAAAACACTTGCGAGATCGAAGAGAATGGCTCCTACGGAGTCTCGCCGTTCGAATCCGTTTCTGATATGCTCCGAAAAGCGGTGCTGTTGGTATTCGGTGAACAGTCCGGGTTGGAAACTGTACTGCTCATCCTAGATGATGCCTGAGTCGTCGCTGAGTTCTGTTAGCCGGGTCAGGATGACAGCCTCGGCTATTTTCGACAAGTTGGAGAGAAGGCTGATCGTTTTGAAGTTTCGGGGAAAGTGGTGGCTTTTCCCGGGCTTGGGGATGTTGACGCCTTCAGCGTGCTACCAGCCAGAGGGAAAGTGCTGGTGTCGGAGTACCGCGTTGTTGATTTTGCGCAGCTACTCCAGCGCTTCAGGAGGTAGTCTCTTCAGAGCCAGATTGGTGATACAATTCGACCCTGGGGACTTCCTGTTTTTCCAGCTTCTGATGATAGCTCGGATTTCGTCGGAGGTAATTGGATCGAGGGGCGTTTCTGGCCGGTCTGCCAGTCCGTTGACCGCCTCTTCCACTTAGCTACGGAAGTCTTCCTCCTCGTCGGTGCCGTCTGCGGAGGGAATGCCGCAGAAAGCCTCTTCGAGTTGATCCACATGGATCTCGACCTTCTCCTCGACGGAGAGGCCTAAACCGTAAGCGCCCTCGATGCGCTCTCGACGGGCACGTTTGCTGGGACGTCTTTCGACAGGGGCTAGTCGAGAATACGGGTATGCACGAACACCATAGAACGTGTGGTTGTCGAAGGATGAAATGACAAACCTAGGACGTCGATGATGGCAAGTAATCGGTTGTCGTGGGAATTTGTCAACCTGCTTCCCCAGAGAATGTGTTTCGCGCTCAGATCTCCTGCGATCAGCACCGGGTTGGAGTCGGTGATGATGCGGGCAAAATCCTGTGGCTAGATTGATTCCCCAGGTGGCCTGTAGATTGAGTAGATCTTTAAAGGACCGAAGTCGGTCCAGATCATGACGGCCGTCGCTTCAAGGTAATCGAGCGGCGGCACGGCGACTTCGGATTGGCGGATACAATTTTTAACGAGTACGACTGTTCCTCCGCCGCGGCCCGTCAAGCGATATCGACGGTAACTTGTGTAGTTAACGACATTGAGATTGTCTCCAGGACCGTTTCTCGTGCCGGACGTATTCGTGAAAAGACCATTCTGATTGCTGGCGGACTTCTCAGGAACTTTCAGTTGCCACCTGACTCATTTGTAACAGTACCGATTGAACGTGAAAATCGAAGTAGGCACGCCACGGATTATAACGGTCGAAGAGTGAAGTTTTAATATGGCCGTTATATGACCGTTACTTAAAAACTTAAAGCAGTAAGAAGGGTAACTGATTTCTTCAAAATGTTAAATTAAAATATTTTTCCAGTAAGAACGGCAAGGGCCAACTAAAATGAATTGGTGGGCTACGGATTGGACCACCCTGCTATACATAATAAAATAAGCATGTGCAAACAAATTAAGTTGCCTAACTATAAGGATATTATTCCATGATAATTCATCATTAAACCGGGCAAATATATGGACATCGGCCCGAAGCTGACGTTACCCTAAACGACCTTGTTCTTTAGCACGATGGGGAGCATTATTTTGGGCTTCATAGATTGCGAGAGGGGATACGAAGCGGTACCACTCTCTTGGATTGGGCGACGGAGCTCTGGAGGTTGTGGTCTGGTCTGGTGGTGTTTCCACTCGAAGGTTAGTTTTCTCGTCTTGCCGGCATCTTCTTTTTCAGACCCTGAGTCGGAAAGCGACCCTTCGAGTGCGCAGTTGCGGCGGGAACTGAAGTGGTCGCTGCTTCACGCTTCGTGTATCTCCCTCGAGTTTTGTCAGTAATTCTCTGACAGCGTGCTCCAACATTTCGTCAGGGCAGCTTAAACTGGGGAAGACAAAATGGAGCAATTTCGATACGGAGGCCGTTGACTTCACTGTAGGAGACTTCGACTGCGTGTCAGTGAAGGAATCCTCTGACATCCTATCCTCGTCGGCTGAAGGAAAGGGGAATCTTTCGGGCTGGGTTCATTCTCTCTAAATTCCGTTAAAGAGAGAAAAGGGACACTTTATAAATTGTGTTAATTGAAGTTGAAACAATCACGGCCTTTGAAATAGCAAACTTTGGACCACGATAAAATGAACTGCCGTCGTCAAAATTAATTTACCAAATTTCTACCAAAAATACCTTCATTTTGTAATTTCAATACAAATTCCAACTAGCAATTAGTTAATTTAATAGTTATCTAGTGATCGCTATTTTCCCAGAAAGTGTCACCAAGATTCCACATATCAATTGCAAATTAACTCTAAACTAACTAATTTCGCTCTGTACTTTTTATTCTTCGACAAAAGGCTTTGTGTTGTTCCAAAAACAGGATTTGGACGGTAAAAAATCGAGCAAATTAATTTCCCACCGTCAAAAACATTGATTTTGATCAACGAAATAAACAAAAAATTAAGCTTCACCGGCAGAATTTTTTCAACAATACGATAAATATATATCAATCGCTTACTGAAGGAATACTTGAACAACGACTAAAATAAATAGTCCGCATATTCTGGCAAGATAGTTTATCCGTTTCTATGACAATTTGAGTAATGCAATAAACACTTTCGACAGCCCATATTTAATTTATTTCCTACTCATCTTTATTCCAATACCTCCCATATTTCTCTTCTGAGAACATTGTCAAATGCTCTTTCTAAGCCTATAAAATAGGGGCATACTGTAAAGTTTTTTTCAGTCAACTGAATTAAAGCCACATTGGCCATTGTTCAAAGTGCATTACTTACTTGATTTTTCTTTCAAGTTCCAAGTATAATTTCATCAGTTCATCAATTTTGCTTATCATGGATTATTTGAAGTCGGAAAACATCAAATTAACAACTATATCTATATAGACAACTAGTTCAAATGAGTCCAAATTATTTGTTCCTCTTTGTCAAACATGAGATTCATAGAACCATTATTTCAACATCTATACAGAGCAAGCATTCGAAGGTCATATTTTTTGATATACCATTTTCTAACCGGAAAAACTCTTTGAAAACTGGTTCCAACGCATATAAAATGTATATTGATAGTAAGCAAGAATATTTTGAACGGCAATTAATCTGTCATTTTATTTTTATTTTTCTTCATCTTTTCCCAACATTCTGGGAACGACCTTATTCCTCAGTTATTAAATATAAAATGAATGAAAATTGAATTTGGGTCTTATAGTTAGTATAATTACAAAACAATATAACGAATATTCTGATTAAAACTTCATCACAATGTGAGTATCCAATAGAGAGACATTTAGTAACATCCATCAACATTCCATCATATAGTAAATGACTATATGATGGAAAGAAATAAGTTATACAAAAAATTATGTAAAATGTACCTTTCTATTGCAAACTCTCTCCAGAATTTCTCTTGTAAACTGTGTTGGTGAAGTGACCTGGAAAAGTGTCTGTGAAGAGATAATTATTTTGTTTATTACATTGCGTTTTAAATTTCATAAAATTATGTTTAACTACTCGAAGTATTAGAATTACGTGCACCTGTTGTTAGTGAAGTGGCTAACAGGTGTAGATCAAAATTCCTAATTTATGGTAATGCAATAATAATGGCGCCTTTCTAAATTTATTGCAAATATATATTACATGGCGAAGAAAGGCAATCACGTTAATAATTCCATCAGAAACTGATAAACTTGATTTGTAATTCTGTAGTGACTGACGTAAATTGTCCAACTTTAATTATTTAGAAAAAAGTACCATATTTTGCTTAAAAGTTTTATTTTGATTTTGAATTTAATAATAAACTGGTGTTAGACAATAAATAGTTTAAATTAAAAGAGAGCAATAAATATAAATTATATTTTTATTTATATCAAAAATATTTCTACATAAATGAAAATTTACCTACGTATCCATTTTTGAAATTTTATAGATTCCTGTAGGTCATTTGCTTTTTGGTTGTTGGACTTTTTGCTTTTTCACATGTGTTTACTACATTTTGAAACTCATGACCACCTATGATGTAATTTGAATATTTGTACTTGCATAAATTAAATTGTCCATCGGATTTGTCCTACGTACGTTAACTATTAAATTATCATTTTAATATCCTTATCAAATCAAGAGAATGTCAAAGGTCTTTAATCTATTATAAACGCCTGGTATTAAATGTGTGGGGACGGTACGCATGCTCAATATTGCATGCGAGAAAACACGGAGTTCTGTTTATTTCACGATTCTTTTGTAATTCATTGTTTGATGAGTGTTGTAGTGTGATGAGTGTCGAATATTTGTGAACATTGACTATCTTTTGCATTAAAATCGAGTAAAAAATAATAGTTTGGTGTGAATAATGGCTACCGATAATATTTTGCTTCAGCCTAGAAACCAAGGAGATATAAAAATTGATATTATACCGTGTCAACCAAGAACATTAACCCATCTACCGAAGCGCCCAAAAGTCGACTTGAGTTTTGAAGATTTAAAATATACCGTCCATCAACAGAAGGGTAAATAACTACATACGTATATTTCTTGTTCTATGTATTTGTAATGTTCAGCACGTGAATCCCTATTTAAATAATACTCCGTTCCGGTTTAGCAGAATTAACCTTTTTGAGACTAAATTACTGATTTGGTTTAAAATCAGAATTTTTAAAAATAAAAAAAAGTCCTCAACGTGTATGTAGAAGGAAGATAGGATTTAGTGGATCTATTTTCATTGTTAGCTAATGAATACAAGGTCAATTTTTATCCATAATAGGACTTTACCCTAAGTATTATACTGATTGTATTTATGAATAATTTTTATTGTACTTCGAACTGCGAGTTCAACACGCATTTTTTTTTTGTTTTGATACGGAAATTTCCTTTTGTTTGGATGCTTTAATTTTAATTACAAAGAATTACATGTTATTTTATAACTTTTGATCAATGTTAATCAATTTATTTCTAAACCAGTCCGGTGCAATCCAGGCAAGATCTTAAAAAGATATTCAAAAATGTGGTTGTTAGCAGTTTTCACCTCTCAGAATGGTCTTGAGAGCGTACTATACTTGACCAAAAGAATTTGAAAATTACTCTACGATAATTTATAAATGACGTATGTGAAATTTCCAAATGAGTTTATCTAATTTTGAAAAAGTACTAAAAAATTTGTTGTGAATCACTATTTAACTTTTTAATTATACCCACATGTAGCGAACGACGGATTAATCTTTTTGTAATTAGAGCAAAACATTTTTTCTAATTAGCATTATAAAATTTACAACAACCATGCATATTTTAGTCGTACAGAACAAACTATAATTATGAAAATCTGCAATGGTTGTGCGGAAGTGAGAAGAATTTCAAGATTCGGTTTTTTCCGAAAAAACAAATAAGGAATGACGAAAATCAAATGTCTATAAGAATGAGTGAAAATAATGAAGGTACAAAGGACAACGTTTAACATGCAATATTCTCTTTGTGTAAAATATATACTAAAAATAAATCTAAATAAATATTGAGTGGTTAATTTTTTTAGTATTTGTTTAAATCTTATGCGAATTGTAAAGAATATGTAGGTGCTATATTTTTTCACGTACTATATAATGAAATGATAGTGGCTGTGGTGTATTAACACTACATCACATCGGTAAACTGTTCACCACACAATTGTTTAATAAACCGATAGGTTTTACCGTTTTGATAACGCTTAGCTCGTGTTAGCGAAACACGTGTCACCGAATTTATTATTAAACAATTGTGTGGTGAGGAGTTTACCGACTTAAAACTTGAAAATTTCTGCGACTTTTAGTTTTAAAATAGATATGGGCTACCTCACGAAATACATACGTACATAGAGATATTATTATTTAAATCAATGTTTACTGACAAATTTTGGAAGAGAGACGCAAAAGAAGATTTCGCACGTGAGTGTTACATATTTACATACGGCTGCTTCATTGGAAGTGGTAATAACTAATAATGTAAAGAATATTATTATCTTAAATAAGTAGTATTTGATAGTGTTATGTTGGTTTATTTATTAGCAGTACAGTAAATTCATTAGTAGCTACGGTTCATTCAACACGAAAATGTGATATTACGTCATTAATTTTTGCATTAATAACAGACAAGTTTTTATGAGACCAATGAGGGAGATTTGAAGCATATTGACATACTGTCATGCTCTCATATCCAATAGACTCTATTTTTTGACACACCACATTTTTTAATTTCCTTAATTTTAGTCTGTGACTTTGTACTATTGCGGCAACAAAAATCGGGACAAGTCATATAGGCTATTTTGACTGTTTTTAGCTGTGTAAACCAGTGGTTTGTCAAGTTCACGTCAATCATCTTGTCTAATGTCAAAAATAGTTTACCCACAAACGCAAGAAAATTCTGTTAAATGCATTTATTTGAAATAAAAATCTTGGAAACAAATCTTTTTTAATGGAAACAATAAATTAATCTAGTATTTTTAGTTATTTTTTACCACGGTATCAAATGGATTATTCCTTAAAAACTGAATAAGATTTTCTTCTTCCATGAAATTTCGTACTAATTTACGACCAGAACCACTTTGCCTTTCTACAGTTCCCTGTTGTAGTCATTTATTTTTTAATGTTGTGTGTGCTTTTGGGCACTCCAAATTTATTACCTAGTCTTCTTATGGACCATCCTTCCCCAAGTAATGTAATTATTTCCATTGTTCCAGTAGCACTTAAATGCGGCATAATGACATATGTCAATAATGATTTCAAAATGACATAACTTTTGACAAGGCAAAAGGCAGATTTAAACTACATTATTTTAAGTGTCCCATTTTTTGTTGCCGCAATAGTACATGTTGCTATATATTATTACACGTGTCTTCCAAGTTTATAAAATTATATTATAACTAATATAGATTGTGGAAAGCAGATTATTTAAATTTGTTTAAAAAAGTAATCAGTAATGTAGATAATAGTTATTAGTACATAGTCGGCAAAAATATAAATTGACACTATTGCTCTTACTGTGCTAATGAAAAAATAAGATAATTGGTAAGAATATATAAAACGAGACTAGTTTTTATTTTATCATCACATTGGAATCACGCTACTCTCTTAAAGACAAGTTTAAAAAGCAGAAATTCTGGTTTTAAATTCAAATTGAAGATCTACAATAAAACATCAATTTCACTTTTAAAACCGGCTGAATGTTTTAACAGGTCTGGTTCAGAAGTCCAGACTATAACATTGACCTTGATGTTCTTACATGTGGTGGTCACTACTAGGAGTTTTCAAAAGTAGAAGGGTGGGGTGGGGTGGGGGATTAATAAACAAAATTGTTAAATGCTTTTCATCCGAAAAGTTCGTAATACAGAAACAAAACTGGCACATAATATATTAAGCAATTTGTTATTCGAATATATTTTCGGACAATTCACGGTTTCACTGAAATGTAGTATGAAATAGTTTGAGGATACAAGATGTATTTTGTAAATCATTAATTCTATGAAAATAAGAAGATTTAATTCAAAATGCGAAACGTGTACTTTGTTTTGGTTTTCTGAAGGTGAATGTCAATGTTTTGGCTCCCTTTTTCAATGTTGAACAAACAGGACTTACATTTTTTCAAAAATCTTTTGAATACTACATGATACATTAGGAAAACAGTGTCAAAGAAAAATGAACTGTATAATGAAGACAAAGATACACTAGGGTAATAGAGTAAAATAGACACCCAACAAACACACATAATTTCCTAATTTTATGAATTCTATGAAAAAAGGGACAGCTATCTCTGTGTATTACACTGAGTGTAAACATATTCACAAAGTTTAGTAGTGTTACAACCATGTCACGATTACAAGGTCGCACAGACATACATAAATGATTTTACCCGTCGGCATATCGTAGGTTACAGCGAACTGGATGCTTCGCAACGCGAAATAAGCGAATTCTTAGCAATTCCCTTATCAACAATTAACCTCGTTATTAGGCAATTTAACGCACTGATAAGAGGACAGTTTTATATGTTTTTCAAGAGCACTTGCCCGTGAAGTGCTAAAGCATCCGCAAGAAACTGTAGCCGAGCTCGCAGAAACATTTCAAAGTAGTAAGCAAACTGTCCAGCGATATTTACACAACAGAAAAGGTGACGAAGGGCTTGGGCAACAGACATGCCGGACAAAACCGGACAACTTTTGGCGATATTAGAAATTTACTGACAGTGATCGCACATGGGTCTGGAGACGTTCGCCACAAGAACTGTACAACAAATTTCTTCACCAGATAGTGAAACACGGTGAGATTAGCATCATGGTATGGGGTTGCAATATAACATGGAGTTGCAATATGGCATGGCAGAAGATCGCAACTGGTCATGTGCGAAGGAAGCATTAATGCGGCAAAATGCATTGAAATTTTGGCAAAGAGGCTCTTGCTACTTTTTACTAATAACGTTCTGTCAAAAGAAAGCGTTAATTTTATGGAAGACGGTGCACCCTGCCATAAAGCGCGAACCACAACCGCGTGGAAAGAAGCTCTGGAGATTCAAATTTTGCTGTGGCCAGGAAAATCACCTGATATAAATTCTAATGAAAACGCGTGGCACATCATTCAGCAAAACATGGCAAAAGAGTCCGACAGCCTAGCAATAAAATAGAACTGATGGCGGCTGTTACAGAAGAGTGGAACAATGTACCGGAAGAAACTGCTAATAATTTAATTGATATGCCTCGACGAGTGCAAGCACTGCTCACAGTTAAAGATAGTTCATTTAGTATAGGCCCCCTATAACACGGTAGACACATTCCGTGTTATAGGGATCATTTAGATAACGTAAAAATTATAAAACTATTAGACTAACCTAATTTATGTACACGTATTATAATAACTTTTTAAATTAATTTAACACAGTTTAATTGATAGTATGTATGTATGTACCAGAGATAACAGATATGTACTTCCTGTAGATGAAATCGGGTTTAATTTCGCAAAGATTTATTTTCCTAAAACCGTTTTTCCTCAAATTTAAGTTGAATAAATAAATCCTATCATATAAACGTTTTTTCAGACACGTTTAAAGTGGATCACAACTAGAAACAAACTGAGACGATCCGAATTAAAAATGGGGTTTCCCGAAGCACAAGCACAATGACGTGTACTGTTACCAGCCAAAATTTATAGTCATTATTGGAGCTAAAACGTAATAAAGTCACATGTCTCATTCTTTTACCGTGTTATACCTGCGTCTATTGGCGTGTTATACGAACATACACAATTTTTCCGCCGTGTTATACGAATCCGTCTTATATGAACCCGTGTTATAGCGGGGTCTGTACATATATATAATTTCATAGTGTATACTGTATATAATCATAAAATCATTAAAATCGTTAAATTTGTTTTTTGAATTTTATATTTGTCTATTTTACTCTGTCAGCCTAGTGTACGAACTAGTTTCATGACGTACCGTATATCGTATCTATTATATACAGGTTCACACGTGAAAAACTAGAAACGAGCATCTTTACATCAGGTTTTCCACATTAATTGGCACGTTGTAAGGAATGTTTGTGTGAATTATAAAAAATTAATATATTTGTTGAACAGTATGGAAGTCGTGCATGTATTCGCAATTTTTTTTATTAGATAAGAATACAATTATTGTGTTTCAGTAATAGCTAAAAGTTGGACACTAACATAAAATATGATTGATATGTTTCAATTGTATTATAAGCATATATGTATTATATGTATGTATATGAGCTTAAGTGTCGAAAAGATAATGTAGATTTGCAAATACATTGTAATAGATAATGCGTTAAATAATCAAATACTAACGTACTAGTTTACTTGAGTCATACCCGTATTTTAATGCTATTCAATATAATTGGGAATGCAATTGAAAACCGAAATTTTAAATTGACAGAAATTATGTGGATAAATATGTCTATAGGAAACTATTAGTTTGGCAACTAATTGTAGATTTTTGCTAAGAAAACAAAGAACATATTTTTGTGTAAGGAAATACGTTTATTCAGAAATGAATTGCCTATTTTATCAATGACCTTTGACCATATTTCAGGCAGCATAAAAATGTCTCCTAGATAAACTTCAGATTTTTATTGGTACAATAACTGGATCAAGTGCGATTTCTCATCATCATCATTGAAATTTTTTTCATGCAAGAAATTTTGCAAAGAAGGAAACAAACGACAACCTCCTAACTGGTTTTGGACTATAGTAGTAGAACTGGAACACAATATCTTTGTGTTTTTCTTTTAATTCCATTATTCAACTTTGTTGGTTAGCAAACGTACATTAACCTGAATCGAAGTTAATGATTTTATTGCGTGGTAATGTTTCAGCATAGGGACTTTTTTGTAATCCAAACAAACTAATGACGTGAAATTCTTTACATGAGTATCAGTTTTGTTATTTGAGTTGATTTACATATCTTGTATACTTGACGATATTTTCCAATTGATATTGTTCTAAATAAACCAGCTCCCATCGCCAGTTAATAATTTAAAAAAAATGGACCATTTTTGTTACACTTTATAGTCAAGTCACATGTTTGTGGCATACGATTTAGTTTCGATGTAATGATACGTTCATGCGAACCGCTCATTGCTTCTATTTCGTCACCATCGACTTCAACTGGACAATCTCAACATTGCTCACGTTTGAGTGACAAATCAGCAAAATGAAATTTATTGATGGTATGAGCTTGAGCTACATGACAAAGTAAAGTATGATGAATGTCATTTTGATTTGAATCGATTGATACATCCTTTTGCTGTACCACAATTAAAGGTTACCGTCAGACAACAACAAAGATTAGATATTTCGTGTTACATGTTTACATAGGTAAATGTATCCAAAATTCGTTTGTCGCAATATATTGCAGATTTCAACAGGGAATTGATAAATCTATCCAAATCTTTTTGCATGTTTTCCTTAAAAATCGTCATTTGTCACCGTAATACATATATTTGCGGGATGTTACGTATTTTTATTTTTTTGTATGTATTTTATTTCCAAAAGCAAAATATTTACTGTTCTTAATGCAATAGAGATTATATAATTATATCATAAAATTGTTTCTAGTAACCACATGTAAGCACATCAATTACCTGCTTTTGCTTATGTAGTTATCTATTTATAAATACATTCCTGTATACATATTTGTATACAGTAATATGTTGCGGAAATAAACAAACTTTAATTACGTGGGACTTGTTTCAAAGGAAACTAGTTAAGTAACTGTTTTGGACATTGAAAAATCTTTTTGAATCATTACAAATCTCTAGTTGATTTATTAAAGAATTAAATTGTAGGAATTTTAGGAAAGAAGTTATTGCTTATTGCTTATTATTGAACGGCGTTGTATATTTTTCAAGTGGATAGCTATAAAAGTGAATGCGTGTAAAACTACGCATGTATGTATGCCGGTAGGATTATTGACTGCTAAACTTGAAAAAATAACTACATACGCATTCATATACAGCGAAAGAAACTTATCGCCCAGATGTTCATAGCTTGATGAAAATGCTGCTTATCATTCTGATCAAGCTACCCGGTTGCGAAGTTTTTTCCGTTCTCTATTAAATAGGTTTCATTAGAAGATTTAAAGTAGAAGTAACGAAGTTCTAAGTCGTCGTTTATATTGAATGAATTTTAATTCCGCCCTAACGTAATAGAAGTTTGCGTAAAAGTTATTTAATATTTCGGGAGGATGCATTAGCCGAAAGAACTATATGAAATTGGTTTGACGAATTTGCTCTTCTTGATGCGCTCAACTCAGAAAGGTTCATTTAACCTACAACGATATACAGTGGCCGCCAACTAATTAACCACAGAGTATGTTATGCATGAACGCATTTTTGGTGAAAGTATTAGAGGAAGACTCAATGAAGCAAATCTATTTGGGCGAGTTGCACCGTAGACGCCCCTTGTAAATAAGAAAAATCGTCAGAAGAGACTTGCATTTGCGCGTGAACATGTAAACTGGACAATTGTAGAATGGAAAAGGATTCTGTTTTCAGGCGAAGCCGAAGCAAATAGAATGGGTCCTGATATAAAACAAATATTTTCGACCCCTCCCCTCCCCTGTTAAGAATTGAACCCAAAATACACGAAAGCAGTTGTAACGCATGGAGGGGCAATATAAAAGTTTGGGGATGTGACCTCAAACTTGCAAGGTACATTTAACACTACAAAAGATGTTATTTCTGTGCTGGATACACTACTATTGAAATTAGAATTAATTCATCAATTATGTAAGTAATCGCAGATTTTACTGATAGATGACTATTCGAATTTTCAGGTATATTTATGTAATTTTTGTTTAGCGTGGGTTAAAAGATCTAAAACAAGCATTTTTGTTGTATTCTATACTTTCCCAGATACAAAAATACATCGCAAGCCCACAAATGTTGTGGTTTTGCGGGAAAAATTTATGAAAGTTTAGAGTTCTTTTCTCCCATGCAGAAATTGTGCTATCTTTTTCTAATCCACTAGTAGTAGCAATTGCCAACCCAATTCCAAGGATTGGGAACAGATTCTTCTGGAAACAACCTCATAGTAGTGAATTCGAGAAAACGTTTACTTTAATTACCGAGCCTGTCTTTATATTTTGCCCTCTTATATCAAAGGAGGTGGGTATTTTGAACTGCAATGATAATTTTGTATCCAGTTGGACGGATCAGTAGTTATTTATGCTTCTTAGGAATTAAATTTAAATTTAAAAATGTCTTTTTTCTTAACAGGTGTATAAATATACTTAATAACGGGGGCCATTAGAAGGTCGAAGTACCAAACCTTTTGCATAATCAAATTGAACTTTTACAAACGTGAAATCTTTCCTATAAGTTGCGAAATTTATGTGAAAGTGCAGTAGTATACCACCTATTTGGATGAATAAATCTGTTTTAAATAAAACTGCGGTTTAATTTTCATTCTAAAAGATGCCGGGAGCTTATTGGCCATATGAGATATAATATGACGAAAAAGATACTACCCTATTATTTATGTATTTATATTAAAATTGTTAGAAAACAATTACTTATAGTGCGAAACTAAATGTTAAACCACTCCAAGGACGGTGCTAACAATGTCACGTTATTTTAATCTTTATTCAATTTATGGGCGCAGAATACTGTGGATAGTGCATAATAAATAATTAACATCAAATTCATGTACTATTAAGGCTGACACTGATCAAAAATGCAAGTGAATATGTGGCTTTAGCAGGAACAAGAGATACCATTGCGTAAATAGTAATTGTTTTATTCGTATTATGTTTCTGTTGAAGAATTTTTCAGAGAAATTATTTTACATGTACATACGTGTATGTGCAATACTAGACTTTTATTATCAATTATTTCAATATTTAACTTAGTACATTTGAAATCACTAATTAATTTGGCAGATTTTGCTTATTAATGTTTAATCATAACCATTGCAGCAATTTTCCAATTCATGTTTTAAAGCTGGAAAACTACTAAAAGACCTCATATAATTGTAATCGTATTGTGAGTAGGAATTGCTCCCGACCAGGAAATGCTATCAAATTTTTGAATTGATTTTCAAGATTAAACAGAAGTACAACTCAATAGAACTATTTAATTTGGGCCATGCTTAATGTTGGGTATAATTACGGCTTACACTTCATATTGGAAATGTTAAGATTTTAGAAATACATAAGAAGATTGCTACGCGCAGGAGAAAGTCGCTGCTTATCTAATCAATTAGAAAAAAACTAACATTACTATATCGCTGAATACTACGAATATGCCATCGAATGCATAAAGATATACTAATTACCAAAATGAATGAAATATTCCTTCCCATTATACTATACTGCTATCAAACTTCTGCTATATTCATTGTACTTATTTATCGTTTTTACTGTACTTATACATTCTATTTTATCATATTTTGCACATATACTATGTGACAAAAAAGCGAATCTTCCAGTAAAAAGTATATGTACCTATATGTATTTTTAATCCACATTTTGTACAAATGTTAAAGGTGTAGGGAATAAGAATTGATAAAGCAATTAACAAGAAAACAATAAATCTTTGTGCTGTTTCTTGCCTAATTTCAACGAAAATATTCGTCTTTCTTTTCCTTATTTCGGATCAGTTTACTTCGGTTATTTGACTGTAACAGGTTATAGTTGTATGTTAGTGTATTACAATGAGGAAGTGGATCATCTTTAGTATTTCTACGAGGTCATTTAAATGCTCAAATGTACATTCATGAAGTGTTGGAACCATTAGCTTTACCATATATCCAAACGCTAAATAATGCCACATTGGAGCAAGACCCCTGTCGTATGTTGCCGCAGCTACATTACGATTCCTGCAAAGGCCAACATCAATATTCTCAATTGACCTGTGCGATCGCCGAATCTATCGCCCATAGAACATATCTGGGATATGATGGGTATCCCTCCAATGAACTTACAACAACTACATGATGCCCTACAAGTTGCTAGGAATCAACTTCCACAGGAGTTAATAGATCGTTTTAGGAGCACGCCCACGCGATTAGCAGAATGTATTCCTTTACTTGGAGTGGCAACTCATATTAAATTTTTCTGTAAAGGGTACTAATTTTACCATGAAAATTTAATTGTTTATTACTCTCAACACAGTAAACATTTGTGCAAAATTTTGTTTAAGAGCATATACTTTTACTGGGTGATTCGCTTTTTGTCACAGTATATCTTTCTTTTACAACCAAGTAATCAATTTAAAATAATTCGTTAATCTAATGGGATGAACAAGTGATTTCAGTTTCCATTATTTACTTCTTTGAAATTACGTGTATCGTTTTTTCCTCGGAAGTTATGCATTCTGAATTTAATGAGGTTGCATAATTCAATCACATATTTAAAATTGAGTCACGCGCTATACGATCTCATGTCAAAAGAATAGCATTGGGAAACTAGTAGATGTATCATTAATAACGCACTTAATGATGAAGTACTTTTTGATACAATCGATACGTGACTAAAGGGATGTTCCTTATTGAAGATCGGCAAGCTATTACGTACTTACTATTAGTTAATGACGTTTGCAGAATTTTTGTTTTCGCTCTGAAACACTAAACGTATTCATTCATTCTTCGTCGAAATAATGTTAAAAGTGTTACGTACATTTATGTAATTTACACGCGCAACAGATGTGATCCCATTTTTACTATATTTAGATTTTATCCATAGTTAAAGCATGAAGTATTTGACTTTGGACTTATTGTTAGCTGTGATGAATGTGGAATAGCTTTTACCTTAGAAACCATTTGATTGATGATCGCAAGAGCCATGGTGTACATGGTGCTAAAATAAATTAGTGGCGTTGTCATCATCGTACTGGTGGACCGGAAATCAGAAGTAGACGTTAAGTGGACATCAGATTTAAAAAAATGGAATAGGTAGTTTAAAAAATGGGGTTACTAGACAATTACTTCTTCAGATAGAAAATTTGGACCAAAAATTTTAGAAAACAGATAAAACTACCCGATGTTCTTATAACTGAGAGAACATGATACTTGATTTTGCAGGATTTTATCGCAATCTTCACTAGAAATATTGGAATCGTGAGATTACTTCTGCATAAATTGAAGGAAATAGAAATGAATTAGATGGGTACTACATAATTTTGTAGCGATTTACAGTGAAGTAGTACCACAAACTTAAATAAACTTAATTCCATCATAAGAACCAAGCAATTTTAATCCCTAATTGAATTGTGATTATCCTAATATTTGAATCTTATTGTTTATTTTATTAGAAAAAAATCAGATAAAATGTAAGAATAGAGTTCCCTGATAAGCTGGAGTTTGAGAGACGAGGAGGAACAATAGGCCCGTTTTTTTGTTGGCACTGAGATTAGACGGGGTACGCTCGCTTTTCCTGATATGATGAAGTTGGAGGGATAAAATAGAAATCAGAAGAGTGGGATAGAGAGGAAGGCGTATCGTGTTTACAGTTCCGCAGAGCGGGACAATTATTGCTTCTTAGCAGGGAAGTAAGTGTCTCAAATAACGTTTTGAATAAAGACTTGAGTTTCTTGTTCGAGAGGCTAAATGTACTTGGACACTAAATGTGTTAGGATGACTAACTGACACGCTTTAAAAGATGTTAACTTCAATTCAAAATTAAAGATAATTGTTATTTAAAAAATAAAGTGTCAAATAGGTTGCAAAATGAAAGTTGCAAGACTTTATAGAAGTAAAAAATCTCGAGAAAACGTATTAGAAAGTGAAGCACGATGTTTGGTTCTATTCTGTTAAATGGAAAGAATTTGGATTCCCTAGTTAGTAGAAATGCGTGCCGAATTTTAACAACAAATGTGTGGGGATGCTCAGAAATATGCAGAACAAAGTCCGTTTATGTTGGTTATCAGTACACCGGCGCATACAAGAAAACGGAGAGGTGAACATTCTAGTTAGGGAGGGTACAAAGAGAAAGGTTGTAGGGCCTAAACATGTGGATTTCGTTCTCAAACCGAGACCAATACTAAGCCGGTCTCATGTGTTCATATCGGAGCTTTCAGGCGATACAACACAAGAATTCGTGCCAATGGGTAGGGAGCAATTTGGGATGGCAGTAAATCTCTTGACAGGGCACTTAATAAACGGCTTAATAAACATCTCCACGCCATAAGAATAGCAGAGGGTCCTAATTACATGGCATATCGTGAGCAAGAGGATTCACATAGCGGGATGTGCTCTGTGAGTGCTAAGAACTAAGTATTGTAAGACTTCAATACTTCGCGTACTTTGCATCTAGAACAGATTGACAGCACCGACCTAATGGTATAGAGCAGTGTACCTCAATGGGGTGATATTATTCCCATGTGGCCGTTTTCCCGCGTTGGGAAGGCGATGCAGTAAAACATTGTATTAAAATTAATTAGGTATTTTATTCGTTATATCGTGCATTAATTAAACAAATAACATATTATAGTGGTCACTAGTTTATTAAATGCAATACAAATTTAGCGAACTTTTCGAAGTAAAGGGGGCGATACTACGTAACGGTTTTATTGAAGGGGGCGATGATTCGTTAGAGGTTATGAAATACCGCTATAGAGTCTCCTTAGATAGTCTAACACAATACTAAAATAGTGCCTGACACTTTAGAGATAAGAACAAATTTTTTAACCTTCCTATACTCACGTCGAAATGAAAGACGTATATTATACTATATAAATCGGTCTCACAGACCGTATGCGTGAGTATAGGAAGGTTAAAGATAACAAACCAGACGCATTTAAATATGCAGAGCGATCTCTTGTAGAGGCTATTTTCATAAAAGAAAAAAATTTTGAAAATTGTGTGCTGTACCTACATATTGCTGTACATTATACGTACGTATGCCTTAAAAGATGTTAAGCAGCGGTAGCACTAAGAATGTATTTTTATTTCCACGCTGTAGCGAATATTCATGAATCCATTAAAAACAGACAAAAGTGCGTCATTATCTGTGACTTGCAATGTTTTGTAGGTATAAAAATAAATATTGATTAAAAAACGACTAAACCAATTATCTTATTGGAATAATTGCAATCGGAAGTAAAGCAAAATGATATATCTGTCATTTCCATATGTATTTTATGTTTCGTTGCAATTATTCATTATCTCTGAATATGTTGTTCCTTGTTTATTGTTCTGTTATATGCAATTAAATGTGAGGATTATAAATTATAACGACCAATTTCACCACGAAAACTTTCTTGGAAATAAAATGGGACAAACATATATATAACATATATCTACCGATTGGAAACAGCGGGTAAGGTCTAAATGGCTATCGCGCATGGAGAGACACCTGTTGCACATACGCTTAAATTGACTTGTATCTTGAATGTATCGAAACTGCTCTGGGCAAACAGCGGTAATTGCGATAGCCTACATATACACAGAACTACCTACTCGCATGAAGCTAGATGGGGAGTCAACGATGCTGTCGTAACTTATCGTCGTAATTGTATGCTGTTACCGCTGCGCGCCCAGATTAATCGAAACGTACGTATGTATCTCGTATACTTAAGCGTACATGGGACGGGTTGGTCTTCATGGACAATAGCGATTTTGACCTTACCCACTGTTTACACACGGCGTATAATATTATGATTCAGATATGAAGCCATGAAAATTTAGTAGGCTAGGCATGCACGAAAGAAATTATCATTAGTGCGAATGCATACGTTGTTAGTCTTGGAAAATAATTTTTGTAATTTGTAAAATGTGTATGTATGTTTTTGAAAAAATCTTTCCATTGTCAAGTGACTGTTGGTAGTTGTCTTCTGGTACTTCCTGTATACTATTATATCAATCCCTAAAGGTGATGACATTGCTGTCCTCAAGGTTTTCTTAATGTTATCGGCTAACCTTTATTGGGAACCTCAAGCATACATATTGTACATACATGGAAACTCAAAATGTCCCCCTCCTGGGCGCATACGCCCCGATTCTCATAATCACACCCGCCCTAAAACCGTCTACTTGGGAAGTTATTATTAGTTGGTCCGTATAAAACAGTTCTTTTATTATTTAATTTGTGTTATAAAAGTTTGTGACATTTTAAAAGGAAAACGACAAGTAAAATAATGTAGTACTAAATTAATAGATCATTTATTCTTCTTATTCTTGCCCCTGATTTGTTATTTTTTAAGATTTATGAATAAGGAAATATAATTAGAATTACGGTTTCAGTAATTGAAATTAATTTTTAACTACTACAGAAAATAATTATAATTAAATATAATATATTAGAAATTAATTATGTGGGATATAAATAATTCTCTTAAAACTCTCACCACTATTTCTAACATCTTGAATTGGTGTCTAAAGTCTAAAAGGTCTAAAGGCTAAAGACAATCTGAAATATTCTTATTAAGGAACTGTGATGTGGTTTTTTGTTGCTACACTGGAAAAATGGAATATGCAAATATGTGAACATTATTTTTAAAGTATGACGCACTACAACTTAAAAACTGTCATTGTATAACATCTATAAATTAGTTTCCTCAACATTATTCGCATCGTAAGTATGTAATTGAAATAGTAGTTAGGTTGACAGAAACTGTTTCATTTATTGAGAACAAAGATTATGAAATCACATATTTTTTTAATAACAGATAATGTTTTCATTGAAACAAATTATTTCATTCAATAATGTGCTGTTTATATTTTTTTCATTTTCCTTTTGCCATCTTTAAGCAGCATCATACTACCATAGAAGTGTGATTTCTTTTTGGCGTTCAGCGAGTGGTAAAAAGAACGAAATAATAATCTGGTGGTGCAAAATTAGAAACTATGTTATGGATATTACAACACATCGCAGCCAAGTTCGCGCTTGGTTTTAGACCTATTGCTTTCTAATTTTTTTCGGACTTAGTACTTCATAGTGGTTTCAATTCGTATTTGAGATTGTCTCCATTGTGAAGATACCCTTCAGTATTTTTAACTTCGTTGTATACCGCCTCATTTTTTTAATGATCAGATAAAAATGTAGATGTGTAATTAGAAAACTACTTTTACCATTTCCAGACGCGTCCCGCCGTTATACCGCTCGTCAGTGCGACTTTGTGAGAGGTAGTTTTCATTTTTAAATAAGCACTATATGTGCTAGTATGTGTGATGTTTGTACATACAAAAATTCAATTAAATTCCCCCAATATGTACTTAAATGCGCAGAAGACCCAGAACCATGACTTCGACTGAAGATAGGAAGAATGTGATTTCTAGCAAACATAATAGACGCCTTACTGCACCGGAAATAGCAGAGCAAGTGAATGTGGAAAAGCTTAATCCTCTCAGTATGTCAGCCGTCAAACGCAGATTTCAAGAGGCAGACCTTCATAGCCGAGGAGCTGTAAGAAACCCGTTATTACGCGCCGTCAATAAGAAGAAGCGATTACAATGCGCTAAACAACACAAAAACTGGACACTTCAAGAATGGAAAAAAGATTTGTAGAGTGGCGAGTCTAAATTCGAAGTTTTTGGATCGAGGAGTTTTTGTGCGTAGGTCGACAGGGGAACGGACATCTGATCAATGTTTAGTCTCTACTATGAAACATAGTGGCGGTTCGGTTATTGTATGGAGCTGTTTTGGTGGAAACAGAATTACCATAGTTGCAGAATACATAATTGGGCAAATTATCAGCTGAGGGTACGCTTAATGTTATGGTTTGACCACTACAGTCAATTCCATTGAGCTTTTGTGGGTGAGCTCGACAAAAACGTCAGAAAAGTTTGTCGTACTTCTACTGAACACTTGTGGGATATTTTGCAGACAGAATGGAACAAAATTTCACCAGAAACTTTAATAAAATTGGTTAATAGGATGCAGAAACTTTCTGAAGGGGTTATTAACCTTCCTATACTCACGCATACGGTCTGTGAGACCGACTTATATAGTATAGTATACGTCTTTCATTTTGACGTGAGTATAGGAAGGTTAAGAATAAAGGTGGACATATTGATGAGGCAAGAAATTAATAATAATACTTTTTTTTGCTAATTTTTCATTTACTTTATATACACTATAAATACTACTCATCACAAGTTTTTAAATCTATATATTTTCTAACCTGAAGAATAAGTAGATACTCAGGTATCGTGGTGGGCAAATATTGTTGAGCGCAGTATACATAAGTTGTGCAATTGTCCTGTATAACCATCAATACATTTAAACACTTTTTTACTTCATTGTAGATTCTTTTTAAATTATTTCTATTTGTTCGTTTTCTGATAAAGCATACACTCTGAGAAACGGTAAGAGTAACCATGAACTGTTAAAATGACAGTTAAATTCAACAGTGCAGTGATTGGTGTGCCTATTTTACTTGCGATTGCCCTGATTTGCTTGTTAGCAATGTTGTATTTGAACACACGGAGGACTAAACTTTCCGAGGTATAAGATTTATACTGCGTTGCCATTTAAAAATAAATTAAATGGTGTTCTTTAAAAAGTATCAAACCGACAAAAAATTATGCACGCTTAAAAATATTTCACAGCTGTACAACTAATTAGTTTGTTGGATATAATCACGATTCCATACAACTCGGCAACCTGTATGTGTACATACTTGTTTTGTAGTATACATCGTATCTCGTCGTTTATAATGCGTCTGGTGTTTTTGTGCCCCACAAAATCGTTGTTAGTTTATATTACAATAATTAGTTATTCCGAAAACATTAAAAGTAACCTTGACTTTTTGAAATAAAATACCGTTTTGACTATTTTTTACATTGTAAAGTATTATGGTAACACAAATAAGTTACAAAAATCTACTTTGTAGCTGAATAATAAATAATGATTATGAGGAATAAGTAATGGACCACGTTTCATTTTAAGGAAAAATATTAGTTATTGCAATTTGCCTCCAATTATATTGACTTTGTTAAGCTTTACGAACTCAATTTCCATAATGAGTACCCTTGACATTTCTTATACAAATAAATTGACTGTGTGGATCATCAGCAAGCAATGCTGTCAAGATATGTGCACGTAAGCGTAGACTTGAAATTACATTACATTACTACAGTTTAAATGAAATTAAAGCTATCTGAGCCATTGTATGTAAAATTTAAAAATTAAGCATTGAATTCAATATTCTTCAAGTGTATGTAGGGGAATGTCGTCAGAGTCGGACCATTGCGATATTTCATATAAGACTACTAGCGTAATCTTCATGCGCTTGTGGCGAATTTTTTCGGTGGTAATAAACGTTTCGTGCCAATGTTTACTTCGTAATGTGGAGATTGAAGGTTTTGTTGATATAGTGCGCGAACAGATTTTCGGTACCTGTAGTAATCGTGCCAGAACTTGGAGCGGATGCTATCCGCGAGGTAAGCATATGAATACGTTAAGTGGTTCATATGTAAGTAAGTACCGGAGAAGTGTCCGATTATGTTGTGAGTTTTTGTGGCGTGCCGCGATGCGGTAATGGCGCTCGTCAGAGTTGGGCAATTTGTGTAGTCAGGGTTGGCCCACTGTAATTTTTGTCTTTAATCGAGATAATAGCAACGCCGTTTCAGTTATTCATTTCACGTCTGGTGAGTCCAGCCTTCCTTCCCTTTTGTCCGCAATTGGACCTGTGCAAGCCGCTCTGTCAACGGCAAAAAAATCAAATCTTGGACGGCGCCCTATGAACAGCACAGTTTTGACTTCGCCAGAGAATCTCGATACATTGCGCGAAAAGTAAAAAAGCGAAAAGCTTCAAAGACGCCAAAGAACGCTAGACAACAACCCCAAAGGAGTCAGGCGCTAAAACACCAGCGAAACGAGGTTGCCTACCAAAAAAGTAAAAAGACCCTGTTCGGATGAAGACGAAGATGAAGATGAGGACTTCTGTATTATCTGTATAGAAGCGATGTCACGACACTTGAACCGCAACAATTCCGTCGCATGTATTGAATGTAAAAGAGATGTGCACTTGAAGTGCGCGAAACTCACGAAAAATGATTTCGTGTGTCATAACTATGAATCGGAATAATTTTGTTTGTGGAATTTCATTGTGACGTTTTATTGGGTGCAATAAATAAACAAAATCGGTCCTAATTTGATTAATGTAATTCTTCCAGGTCATATCAGCATTTATTTTGTCAATTTCCTAAGGTGGTCCAAACTTAACAGCAGGGGCCAACACTGACTGCATATTTCATTTTTTAAATTGTTCATCATTTTTTTTGTTTTTCATTTTATTATTTTTCAACCCACCGCAAAAGTCTCATTTTACTTCGACTTGTCTAACGATTTGCAACAATCTCAATTCTCATTTGTCACCTAGTTATGGGCAAAAGTCAAAAAAGGACCCAACCCTGACGACATTTCCCTATGTGTATGATTAGTAAAAATATTGAATGTAAATTTATAGTAACGGAACATGGGTAATTAACGCTTACCTTTGAGTGAATTTGAATGGAATTTTGAGAATTCTTCATAGAATTTATAAAATTTGTGAGAAAATGTAATCGGTCGTTTTCTTTCACAATGACAAATTGCATTGTATCTCTTTATTAAATTCTTACTTTATATTCGTTTTAATCCACAGTTAACAATTATGTCAATATAAAAATTATCATGTAACTTTTGAAGATGATTGGATATGATTCAAGATAGATCTATCAAAATTGATTTTAAAATTTATATGAACGTTGTGTAAAGTTATCTTCTTTTTTTATTTACAGTTGAAAAACAAATTTTAAAATGTGTAAGTGGACAATTGAGATCTGGAGAGCTAACAGCTATTATGGGACCATCAGGAGCAGGAAAATCAACCCTGTTGAACATTTTAACAGGATACAAGTAAGTTGTAATTCTTGTAACTCTTCTATATATTAGTCAAAGTTTAACCCCTTGCCATAGTTTAATTATAGTTTTAATTTGTGATAATTTCATGAATACTACAAGTGTGGCTTGTGGTTACAATTTTGGACTAGTAAACATGGACATGAACGAAATCATGATGTCGACTTCGAACCATACATATTCTAAGCACTAGGTATTTCTGTAGTTGACGTAGCTAAAACCTAAATACATATATGTATAATAAAATCTGTCAACTACGAATCTGTGATATAACGGAATCCTGCATATAACGAAAACCTATTTCCTGGTTCTGGCCGAGTTTTATAGCGCTTATATATGTATGTACAGCAAAGTTATATACAGTCCGCTCTGGTAATAGGGCCGGCATTGGGCGGTGAGGAGAGTATTTTTCCTGGAATTTGGGCACCCCCACTTTTGACGTGCGCTCACGCCGTCAAAAAACACTTCGGGCTAAATTGAATTTGAAGCAGCCCTATTAGTAGAGGTCCTATTATCAGAGCGGACTATATAACGAAATCTGTCTAACACGCAAAAGGGCAAAATTTCTAGCATAACATTTAAATTAACCTGTTTATAACGAATTTTCACGTAAAGAATCGATGAAAATAATAATAATTTATAAAGATTACGTTCGATTTTTTAAAGTCAAGTAGGCCTTTACAGCTCAGAAAATACTATTTTAGTTGTAGGTAAACTACCTTTTCCGTTCACAGTGGGCCAAAGTGTTACTAAGAAAAGTTGTTCAAAATGAAAAGCTATGGCGTTATGCAAATGTAGAATGATCGGCCTACTTTAATAAAACGCAGTATTGGTCAGTTCCCTTTTACGTTAACTTCATTTTCAACTTCGTTTTGTGTCAACTTTGTGTCAGCTTGACTTTAAAGAAATAAATCTGCAATTGAAACTACAATCATACCTTGAGATGGGTTAATGATCACAAAAACAAAAAAATGTGTATAAGAAATTTTCAATTAAATTATTAAAACAAAAAACAAGTATTAAGATATTCTATTAACTCTCCACCTTCGTCGCTGCATAATTCAATCCTCCGTCGCTGTTCCTTAAAGCTATTCTGGATTTCCTGAATTGGTAAGGCAGATATAGCATCTTCTATGCGATTTCTTAATACCTCGGCATCATTGGGTAAATTTTCTGCATACACTACTTGTTTTAAACGTCCCCACAAATAAAAATCGGCGTTAGTCAAATCTGGGCTCCTTGGGGGCCATAAAACTTGACCATTCCTACCCATCCAAAGGTGACCAAATTTACGGTTGAACCAATTCACAATAATTTGTGAATAATGTTTTTTGTTTTAATAATTTAATTGAAAATTTCTTATACATATTTTTTTGTTTTTGTGATCATTAACCCATCTCAAGGTATGATTGCAGTTTCAATTGCAGATTTGTCAAGCTGATACAAAGTTGACACAAAACGAAGTTGAAAATGAAGTTGACACAAAAGGAAACTGACCAATACTGGATTTTATCAAAGTAGGCCGATTATTCTGAAAATTTCTATAACGCCATAGCTTTTCATTCTGAACAAGTTTTCTTAGTAATACTTTGGTACACTGTGAACGAAAAAGATAGTTTACCTAGAACTAAAATAGAGTTTGCTTAACTGTAAAGGCCTACTTGACTTTAAAAAATTGAAAGTAAACTAAAAGTAAATTTCACACCAAGCAGGACGGAATCCCAAAATATGAAATTCCAATTCGAAAATTTTTGGTCAATCATACCTATTGTAAACTCAATCCGGGGACAACTGTATAATATAATTTTCTTATTTGTGTGTTCCTCTATTTTGTCTATCCAGAGCTTTTTGAAGCCCACTGATGAGCTAGAAAGCTGAAAATTGGTATGCATATAGTGAAACGCTTAGACCAAATCCTAACGTAGCCGGATTTTTGATTTTTTGCCTATGGGCGAAGAATGAAGACGAAAAAGGGGCGTGGCAAAATTCAATTTTTTTACGTTTTAGCTTATATTTTCTTTTTCTTCCTGCCTGGCAGGGACAGGCTTAACAGCTAGTATATATATAATTTCAACAATATAGGATTCAAACAAAGAACTAGAAGAAAGTAATAATTAGAGTTGCTCGCTAGCGCCAATGAGCAGTGGTGAAAGTTTGATGCAACCTTCAGTATAATTGTGAGTCTCAATGAGATTTATTGTGTATACATGTACGCTGCCGTAAATACTATTTTATTATTACAATTATTACAATGTTCTGCTTATTTACATTTACATACTAATACCACAATACGTTTGGTTTACACGAACTACCTTAGCTATCAAAAAATAATCACGCACGGTAAACAATATTTAATTCTAATGCGGTAAATTCAGAAATTTTCAAAAATTTCGTAGTTCTACATTTATTTTAAAAATGACACCTAAACGTTGCGAAAACGACCAATGTTGGAGAAAGTTACAAACTTTATAGCAGAAATGCCTGACCTAAATTATGATGGCATTAAACTTCAATGTGTAGTTTTTAATATTCATTTGATGTGTTCGTCTAAAAGGGATTGTCAACATCACGTAAATAGCAAATGGCATTCGTCAAAGGAAAGTTGCTTATGATAGTGAAAAATGTCAATTTAATTTATATGTTACCTTTATTTTATGTCATCTACCGTTTAATTCACTAGACAAGGAAGAATATGTCTTCTTTTGGAATAAATATTCGGACTGGAAATTAAAAGCTCGGGCATCGTTACAAAAATTTGTGCCATCTGCTAGTAAACGTGTTGAAAAAGAATTGATCGGAGTTGAAAGATGAGAAACTGTTATCTATGGACAAAAACAGATCGTGAAAAATATTCTGTGCTTAATGTAATGCTACGTACAATGGAACCACATCAATCGTCGTCTACAATTCTATTAGATTTCAGACAAGTACAACAATGTACTGCCGAAGTAATTTGAAAGGTACTGCTAAATACATTGGAAAAGTTCGAACTTTCAATAAACCAACTGTTAATGTTCATGAGTTTTGGTGCCACAAAGATGGTTTCTGTCTTCGGTCTTAAAAAACATTGTGCTAACCTGTTACATGTTACGTGTAAGATTCATGCTTTCAGTTTTGTGACAAATAGTATTAGAAAATGTTATTCTGAGGTAGACGCTTTAATAGCGCATACAAAAGCAGTGTTTGTCAAATCGCCAAACCGTATTCGGGAATTTCACAGACTGTGCCCCTGTATGCCTGAGCCACCAAACCCGATTCTTACATGTTGGGGAACATGGTTACAGGCCGCCTTTTACTTTACCTTTTAAAATTCGATCCAAAGAAAACTGCGCCAATCAAGAAAAGCCGGGCTAAATTTCAAGATAATCAGGTTAAACCAGATTTAAAAACTATTCAGTACAATTACTTCAGACTAGTGGAAGCGATAGAAAAATGTAGAACGTTCGTTTTTCCTCACGCCGCACTTAGTTTGCAACAACTGTGGAAACATCTCTAATGTTGCAGATATTGTACAGATGTTATTTACTTTATGATTTCACCGATGACTTAAGACGATAAGTGTTTGATAACGTATTATAATTTATTTCTGACCATTTATTTTATGTGTAAACTATAATGAGCCCACCACTGGCTGTTGGCGCAAATTGAGTAACTCTAGACTAATAATTGTGTACCGTTCTTGTCATTAGGATGCGAAAGTTACTGAGGACTTTTTCATACAAATGTTAGCTAAGTACTAATTTAAGAAGCATTCGACCCGTAAGAATATGTGCAATGTTCTTACATTCTTATACATGTACAAAATTTCCTTTTTCTCTTGGAAGTTCGGATTGTCGCTGTTACCTTATATTTAAGTAATTCGTTGAAACAATGCCAGTGCGCCATATTTATTTTAAACCTTCATTGTGTTTATTTGTGATAAAATGATTCGTTTTCATAATGTATTCGAGGTTACACGTTTGCAAATTGTGGTATAAGAAACTAGTATATTCAGTTTATTTAACGTGGTAAATAAATTCTTGCACGTAGTTATATATGTATATACATATGTATATATGTAAATATGTCTACGTAATATTAAATTAAGTAACATTATCGTCATGTTCTTAAAATTATGAAGCAATTAGGAAAACAGGTTTCATTTACTGCCATTATCAAAATAGGTCTGGGAGTATGAAAATTTTCCTCTATACATATAAATTCGTAATTAAAATAATTATTATGAATATTGACCTGAGATTTTGTAGTCAATAAGTTGCCCCACAATCGACAAACAGCGTTAATTTGCAGGATACAAATTTAAAAAACAAATATTCTTTTTCATAAAATCATTATCATTCCGAAAGTTATAGCAACAAACTAGGAGTTCAGTATGTTATAAATTTGAAAAATGTCGTATATTCTGAAAAGACATATTCCAAACATTGCAAATTTCAAGAAAAGAAGCTGTCAGTTCCAAATACAATACATACGAGGTGTGTACATAAAGTAATGGTACCGATTTTTTTTCACTTGTTTCATTTCAAAAACATTACAATTCAACATTATGCCCTTCAAAGGAACTGAATTGGGAAACTATACAGTGCTACAGATGGTTCTTCGTCTCATAACAGTGCTGGAATTTGGATACTGGAATAGGCATCAGGTGGTCGGTTATATCTATGTGAATGTTGTCCAATGTCCCAAAACGACGTCCCTTGAGGTGTTGTTTCAATCTCTGGAAGAGGAAAAGGTCACAAGGACTTAAATCACACGAATAAGGAGGCTGAGGAGCCATAGAAATGTTCTTACTGGCCAAATAACGGTTTACTGAAATTGTTGTGTGACAAGGCGCAATGTTGTGATGTAATACCCAGCTCTTTTGGATGTTTGATTTCACACGCATGACTATTTCTCGAAGTCTTTCAAGGAACTTTCGCTAAAAGTGTTGGTTTACTTCTTGGGTTGGAGGCGCAAACTCTTTGTGAACGATTTCCTGGCTATCAAAATCAAATCAGCATGCCTTTGATCTTTCACTTGCTAATTCTAGCTTTTGCCTTGGCGCGCTTGGAGTGTGCCACCTCATGCTCTGGCGCTTGGTTGGCTGATCGCACACCGCTGCTCGAAACTCGTGCCACTTATTATCAGAACACACAAGCACAATCTCCTTCACTAAAACAATCGTTATGGACAGGCAACGTCATTCTAGCGAGTTCCAACTCGCCCTGATGGCGTATCATATCTTCACCTGCATCTCCTCCAAGTCCTACATCTCCACTGTTGTCCGATACGTACGTGGTATGAATGTATATAAAATTCTGATTCAAAATATGGGGTACTCCTAGCTTGAGCATAGTACTTTCGGTATGTTAATCTATATAGTATATATATAAATCAATTGCTGTTCGTTTGTCTCGCTAAAACTTGAGAATGGCTGGACCGATTTGGCTAATTTTGATCTTGAAATATTTGTGGAAGTTCAGGGAAGGTTTAAACGGTGAGAAACAAATAATAAGTAACGGAAAATACTAAAAACGACAATTTAATTTTCCGTTATGACAGTTATCATGGTGCCCGCAATGATAATTAAGATTATGACATTCGTGATTGTGCGCGCATGAATAATTGTTATGTCATAATAGAAACAAAGTCAGCAATATCCATCACAGTGTTATTTATAATGCCGCGAGCGAGAAGATCGAATTTTTCACAACAAAGCCGTAATACAAATAGACTGCGGAATATTGCGAATGAATCCACTGCAGATGAAGAAGAAATCGCACGAGAGAAGGGCGCCATGTTAGTACGGCCCGACTTCGTGCTTCACAAACACAAGAAGAAAGAGAGGCCATACATGAAACGGCTCGGTTGGCAAGCCGCAAGAAGAAAGGTTTCAAGTGTTAATTTGAATCGAGGAGCGTTTCAATACGATTCCAGAATTGACTACAGCTCGCACCCTTTCGTTAGTATTGGCCCTATGCAGGCTATGTGCGTCCATTGCGGTGCATTGAAGTTCGCTGGAGAAACGCCTGGATTGGGCTGTCTCATTGGAAAGATTAAATTGCCATTGTTGCCTCCCCCACCTAAGCCATTGCGTTCATTGCTTCGTGGCGAAGCTCAAGAATCACGACATTTCCTTTCGAACGCTTAAAGGTACAACGCATGTTTCCAAATGACCATGTGGAGCAAATATTATTGAAGAATGCGGATTCAGTCCTACATTCAAGGTAATGTTTGTGAATAAGAGAGTAACCTTTTATTTTTGGTAATCATAAATCACTAATTATCACTTCGCTTTCGACTGTACAGATACAAGATCAAATTTACCATAGAATTGGATCATTACAACCAGGTGAAGACGCATAGCATAAAATTGTTACAAATTTGCTTCATGACCACTATGGAGGACCAACTTGATCGGCGTCAAACGATCAATAACGCAACGAAAAGATAAATTCTTCAAGAATTGCGGGAAATACTTTATGAACATTATGCATTGATTCGGTTGTTCAAAACTGCGTTGCATCGCGTGCCGAGTGATGACTATAAAGTAGTGATCAGAGCTGGAACGCACGAACGATAATTCAACGCTCCGACAATAGATAAAATCGCAAAATACAGTATATCACAAGGTGGTTTAATGAAGATAGTCGACACGAGTGCAACCCATTCAGCAAATAGTTTAACAGAAAGTTGTGCTACAACGAGACGCGAATCATTTCGTTTACATTCAATAAAGCAAATGCTTTGCTCCCACGTGAATTTGCTTCTTTCTGAACTTTTATTCAACTTAATTAATTTTATCTTAATATAAACAAGTTAATAAAACTCAGGTAATAACATAAGACAACAAAAGAAAAATGTTGCTTGACATTTGTACATATTTTGCAAAGCAATGCTGTTCGTAGATTGTGATGCCATCTGTTGATTACAAATCTAAGATCACTAGGACAAATATTCTAAAAGTATATATTTTATACAAGACAATGCCCTAAAATTGACAAGATGTTCATCTGGAATTATTAGGCGTAGCATATATAAATTGTAAACATCATATATATATATATGTTATATGAATAAGTTCAATCTTGTTGCAAGTTGTATCTCTATTGTATAAAGGTCGCCAGTTAATTCATTTTGTAACCATAATTTAAGTTTAATTTCAATTATTAAATTTTTTTATGTTTGTTTCTACTAAAATAATTTGTTTTTGAAATTGAAATTGGAATAATTTATTTAATTGTAGAGTAAATATAGAAATAAAAGTAAGAAGTAAGTTTGAAACGTAGAAAGAAGAAATTAACGGCGGGTTTTGAAATTTTAAATTATCAAAGTAACATAAAAATACAATTAAGAATTTAAGCCCCTGAGAAAAGTTAGCAACATTTTAATTGAAATTCAATTTTTCTTGTCAAAGGTTTCAAGTTCAAAATAAAAATTCAGTTTCATCAAATTCAACAATTTATGCACGTATTTACGTACGTAATTTTGTGGCTCTGTGACATTGAATTCATTTGGGTTCACAAAAATATACAGTGTGGAAAGCAGTTATTGAATAGATTCAGTAATGCCAAAATCGAGCAATTTTATAAAAACGGTGAAAGAAAAATTTTTGAGTTATGACGTAACATTATTTTTCTAGCGGAATGATACATTTTGTATTTTCTTTCTTGGATAGTACTTTTAGAAACATTCTCGACAAACTTAAACTTAATATCTTTATTTTTGACAGTTCTGGAGATTTCGAGGATTTAAAAGAACGCATTACAACGGAAATGAGAACAATTACGCCTGATATTTATACCATGTTAGAAATAATTTCAACAACATTTTGAGCATCTTTTACGGAATAAATAAATCAAATTCGTTTATTATTGTCTTTTTAAAAAGTGTTAATATCTTAAGAAGTGCCTGCAAATAAAGGTAGTATTAAGTTTAAATTTTTTAAAATGTCTGTAGAAGCACTACTCAAAAATAGAATACATTTTTAATCCTTCTCTTTCAAAAAGTGTTGTCTCAGGAACTTTTGGAAATAAAAGAATTAAGTTTTGGTTTCTTGAAAATGTCTTTGAGAGTGTTAAATAAAAATAAAATAAAAATATAAAGAAATTGTAACATTATTATTTTGTAGATATTTAAAACGTAACCGAAGAAGTGTTTTAATAGAACGCGATGATATAAGTAGATGGAGAGTAACTATTTGAAAATTATTAAACAATACAGAAAAGAAGGTCGAATATTTTATTACCTCGATGAAACTTGTGTCAAGGAAGGACACACAAATGGAAAAAGTGTGGATTGAAAATAATATCCAAAATCGAAGACAAGCATTTATCGAAGACACGTGTTTAATAAATTTATCTGGAAGAGGGAAACGTCTAATTATTTAACACATTGGCTCGAAGTTTTTAGAGGTATAAGAACCACATATTACCATTCTACTATATTTGAAGAATGATTTGCTATATTATTGAATAGTCTGGCTGATAATGTTGTAATTGTGGTGGACGGTGGACAATGCATTATATCAGAGTAATAAACTAGATAGATAGAATTCCTACATGATCATTAACAGAAAGCGAAATGCAAGAATGGTTACGATTAAAACATAAATTTTGATGAAGATATGATTCGATCAGAACTGTTACATTTAATTCGTCGTCATAAAGAAGAATACGATTTATATGTAGTTGATTAAATGACTAAGAAGAATAACAAAATTGTATTGAGGTTATCCTCTTATAATTATGAACTCTACGCGATTGAGTTTATAAGGCAGAGATAAAAAATCGTCTAAAAACTGTACTTCTAAATTAAAAGATGTTAAATAACTTTCCTTGCAAGCAGTTAAAAATGTTACCCGTACTAATTAGCAAAAGTGGATCAAGTATGTTCGTAAGGTAGAAGATAGGATGTGCGAATTAGATGGAATAATAGATAATACGAACCATTTATTATTTCCGTTGGAGTTGAAAACGGTGACTTCTTATTTGAGAGTTAACTGTCGTTAATTGAATTTTCACTGGAACATCATAATTACTAATTAGAACATTTCCTACAATCTCCATAGTGAAACAAGTGTATACAGGCTATAATCAAAATTTTATAATGTTGCTCTTTAAATTCCTATAATCTTTTTATTTAATGTTTATTTGCTATACTGCAAACACTATAATTGAACAAGAATACCTGTATTGAATTTACATCAAATATGTAAATATTTCTGTTTTGTTTTTGTTGGTTTTCTTGCCGTAAATAAATAAGTTAGCAGTCATCATAATCAG
Organism: Chrysina gloriosa; assembly: GCA_038088585.1. Taxonomy (NCBI): domain Eukaryota; kingdom Metazoa; phylum Arthropoda; class Insecta; order Coleoptera; family Scarabaeidae; genus Chrysina; species Chrysina gloriosa. The sequence goes on from CM076090.1 coordinate 23,709,489, forward strand.
TTTTTTTTTTTTTAATAAAGCTCTGCATTGCCAATTTTTCAACAAATTTGCGACCTACATTTACCATAAAGAAAAGATTTAGTGATTACGTGGTGATATTTATATTGTAAGTCGGACTTGTCATTTTACACCTTCTAATGAAAAAGTTTATCTGAATTTATTGAACTTATTCCATAAGTGTTTTCCACACTGTGTACATAAAAAGTAAGCTATTAAAGATACGTTCGCAGTTTATTGGTTTCAAAAAGCTTATTACATAGGACAACTTACAATAATACAGTGAAATCCAAAATGACTGCCTGCCGCTTCAGTTAACAAATATAACTTTCTCAAAATGCCGCCATACTTATATTGTGGTTAGCATAATTTCAGTGGCGTGTACATTTAATAACAAAATGTGATATTAGAATGTTGAAATACATGATTTGATCACTAAAACAATACATTCACTTTCTCTAAAGCACGTTGAATACTTCTGTTGTGGTAATACAAACAGATAATATAGAATTTGTAACAAAAATAAAAAGAAGCTAATAGTTAATGCATATATACGAAGGCATAATCAAGCGTACGCCAATGTCAAATAATACTGAAAAATGTATTAATAAGAAACTAAAATGTATAAATTACTAAAATATAATCAGCTGTTATATTCACTCAGAAATTTGGAAGTAAATATTGATATCACCCTCTGCGGCGACCAGTATTTTTCAGACAATCATTTTGGATCTCTCTGTATATTGATCGTCTTAACAATGTCTTTTTTGACAGCGTTCTATCTTGTTTCTTTTCCAAAATGGTCAAAATACATGCAAGTTATATTATAAAGTTTATTTTACATTTATCTTTAACACATACCTACTTCACAGTTTATTAAGAAATACAGTTTATTTCAATTTGACCTTGTAGTCTTTCAAATAAAGTTGTTACCAGAGGTTTCGTGAATATATCTGCTAATTGTTGTTCACTAGAAACATATTCGACCAATATTTGCCCTCGTTCGTACATATATCTCATGCACATATATACTCTGTCTCATGATTCTCATATCATATGTTTCGTACTACCATGAAATTCTGGGTATCCTATCAACCTAATGATAATTTGATTATCTACTTGAAAAGTAGGCCCAATTACAACACCGTTAAGTTCCTTTAATAATTGCCCTAACCACACTACTCGAGTTGCAGCCAAATATGCAGAGATGAATTCAACCTTCGTTATAGAAAGAGCAACACATCTTTTGTGTTTATTTGCCCATGCAGTAGCCCCATCACTGTAGATAAACACTGTGCCAAACGTTGATCGTCTAGTCTTCATATCTCCATTACTGGCACTTGGGATTAAACACTTACTGCAAAGAATACATTTAATCTAGAAACAGTTGTTCATAGTGATTGTGTGAGAGATACACTCCATTTTTCGATGGAATCGAGGCCAATCGGTCATACTGAAACGCTCTAATATAGTACCTTTGCATACTCTTCTTGATATATAAAGATTGAACCATTGTCAAGATGCTGAAATTATGCATCTAAATAGCAATCAACATGTCCACTCATTGCTTTGAACTCATTATGTACAGCTTTCATAAACTTGTTCAGCCAGTTGTCATCCTTAACGACAACAATACCATTAATATAAAGAATGACAAATAACTCTTTCTGTTCTTCCAGAAAAAAAAAAACATGGATCAGCATGGCTTTGTTTAAGTCCAAGAGTTTCCAGAAATTTTCTAAATCTTGTGTTCCAGCATATGGAAACCTGCTTAAAAACCTTATGTGTTTTACAAAAGTTTACGTACTTTTCCGAATCCACCATCAAATCCTATTAATTGTTGCATAGATCATTTTATTCGGCTTGTCAACAAAAAATGACTTCTTGTCAAAGTCCGCGATTTCCAAATTTTTGTTGGCATCTTGCCCTACTTTGCTATTGGACTAAAAGTTTCTTCATAGTCTAGACCTGCTTTCTGAGAAAATCCTTTAATTACCAGTCTAGCCTTTAATCGTTCCTCGGTTTTATTTTAAAAACCCAACGATTATCAATGCGACGTCGTGTATCATCTGAGTTTATAAGTTGCAAGGTTTCCATTTATTCATTCATGACATCCGTGCAATATTTTCTTTCATCACTATTGATTGCTTTTCCATACTTACTTACATACTTACATGGTTCATCAAAAATCAACGTGGCAAAGTCATCGTATCTGCTTGTTTTTGTCAAACTACTTTTGCATCGAGGATATCGGCTTAGAATGGCCACATCATTCGTTTCTTCATGTTCCACATCTGTCTGAGTTCCCTTTTTGTAATATTGTGTTCGCTTCTTGTCTCCCGGTTTCATTCACGTATTCACCACCAAACAGTCTAGTACATTATACATGAATTGGTGAAATGTTTTCTTGTCTGAACACATCTCTAGGAAGTACGTTATTTGCCTCTAAATTATCAAACATCTACGTTCAAATATGTGACGTTTCTGCTTTGGTACATGACCAAAGCATTCAGTTCCAAATATCTTGAATGATTTACGCAAGGACTCCTTTCATACCAAAATTCATATGAGTTCTTCAATTAACTGACGTCGTTTGATTTATAACATAAATGGCCCTCGTAACAGCTTCTGCCCAAAAATTTTCTGGCTTGTTTTGAACATGCATCATAGTTCTTGCACAGTCCACCAACGAATGGTTACGCTTCATTTATTTTGCACTTATCTTTAACATAAGCAAAGACGAGAAAATTTTATTTAAAATATATTTCTAAAGGGATCAACAAAACAACAATTGTACAAATTTAGGGGTAACACCACTGCAATTTTTTTAGAAAAGCAATTTTTTTTATTGCCTTAATAGATCGTTTAAAGTAGGCATGGGCAACCTTTTTTGTAGAAGTTTTATGCTGTGAGTAATCTTGAAAAATATACATTTTTGTAGTATCCTTATGATTCATTATGAATTAAGTTTAGACGGGCCGTGCTAATATGCAACGAAAGAATTCAGTCGCGGGCCAGACAAACCTTACTCGAGGGCCGCATGTGGCCCGCGGGCCGGAGGTTGCCCATACCTGGTTTAAAGCTTCTAGAAAATTTTCCTTGAAATTGCGAGATCTTCCCCAAGCCATCAAACCGATTTAAGAGGAGCTGTGCCGAGATGAGTTTGCTAAACCCCTACTTGGAAGGCTACACGCAATATACACTTAATAATTTCCTCTAATATATTTTGCTGTCACCTTTTCTTCCATCTAAGAAAAAATGTCAAGACAACGCTTTTTAGGCTGTGACAGTGGTGTTACCCCTTCATTCATCAATTATTTTTTATCGTAACGCCCTAATTTAATTAAAAAGTGTGGTCAACAACATTGGGTAATTACAGGAAACATGGGAAATCCATATATTGAACTGTTTAGTTAGAATTGAAAGATAGAAATTGGTAACAACCAAATGGATAAAAGCCAAAATGTATCGTTTTGGGAGAGTACGTTCAACCAAATTTTCTTTATTTGTTTTTGTTGATGTGCCAACACCCCTTTGCCTATTCGAATGACTCGACATTTTTTATTGGTTTGGGAGTAGTTGTTTATGTTTACGCGTACAATGCTCGTTAATAAAATATTATTGTATGAAATTATTATATATAACATTCTTGTTTTTCGTTTAATCAATTAGAAAATATTTTAATTGTAAAATCCAACTATACCAATACTTACATTATATGTTTATCTCTGTATGTCGTGTTTATTACTTTTACGTGTTGCTTCCTGTAAAGTTTTCAAACGATATTAGTCCTTGCTTCAGTGTTATTAAAAGATGCGTTTGTATATACGTCACCAACGTCGTCAAACCGGATAAAAGATCAAAGATTCCATCGGATAATAATACCATTAAATTAATTAGGAACATGTACTACATGACTTACCTTATATAGGAAACCTCATCGTCCCTGTTTCATTGCTTGAAAAATTACGGCTTCCGTGATATACATATGATGCAATGCACTGATAATTTATGTATACAGGAGAAAGTTTTGGTTTATCTCTCACTTGTGGCAAACGTAGTTTTTTCAATAAGTAGTCGGGTAGTGTAGAGATGTATAGAGATATATACGTAATAAAACATGTTCAGTACCAAATTTATTGCAAACAGTTTAGTCTGCTACAAATTCTAAAAATTCTTGCTTGTGTTAATTACCACGACATTTGGGAAGCAAACCAGCAATGGAGCATCGCTTTATTGAATCTCTTTTGAGTACTATTTTTTATTTGTGTTTATTTATAACTCTATAGGTCTTCGTGGCCTATAGATGTACTTATCTTTTAAACATCATCTCTACCACTTTCAGGTCAATCAAACAATAAATCGGGAGTTAATGGCTATATTTTCAGAACGTTAAAGTGTGGTTAAATTCCCCGATTTATTATTTAATTGAACTGAAAATGGTATTTAAAAGATTTATTTATAACCACAGCTAACCACCTTAAATGAAATAATTCTTGTTTTTTTCTGAGAAAAATGTCGGTTTTTGCACATATGATATAATATCACGTTTTCATACTGAATGGATTCGGCGCTACTAAAATAATAAATACTTTTTTCCAATCAATTTTTGTCTTCAGTGTAAGAAGAAACATCAATATTACCTACGCATTTTATATCTAATACTGATTTGAGAATAAGTTTTAAATAATATTTACACGCAAAAGTTCATCCCTCTCTTTTTCTACTGACGATGATAACTTCGTTGTGGAGATATGTTTCTACAGATACTGAAATTGATGAGATGAAGCACCGATAACTAAATCATTAACTATCATATCAAGTACACGTATTTCATCACTCCAATTAGATTTATTCATGTTTTTTGTTATTAGGACAAGAGGATTAGATGGAAATATTTACGTAAACAATTCCGCACGAAACTTAAGTCATTTTAGAAAACTATCTGCGTATATCATGCAAGACAATCAACTACACGCCAATCTAACCGTCGATGAGGCGATGACCGTTGCAGCAAAACTAAAGATCGGTAGTAAAAAGTCCAAGGAACGGGAGGAAATTGTAATAATAATTGTCATCCATTCTCAACAAATATTAATACCAATTTTGTTTTCTAGATTAACGAAATCTTAGACACTTTAGGCTTACGTGAGCATCGAAGCACGATGACCAGTGGTTTATCGGGCGGGCAAAAGAAACGCCTTTCCATTGCCTTAGAATTGGTCAGTAATCCTCCAGTTATGTTTTTTGACGAACCCACTAGCGGTTTGGACAGTTCTTCATGCTTCCAATGCATTTCCCTTTTAAAAACACTTGCGAGCGGGGGCCGTACGATTATCTGCACGATCCATCAACCGTCTGCGAGATTATTCGAAATGTTTGATCAGTTATACACTTTAGCTGATGGTCAATGTGTCTATCAAGGTTCCACAAAGGAATTGGTGCCCTTCTTGAAAACATTAAGTTTACAATGCCCTTCGTACCATAATCCAGCTTCCTTTATCATTGAAGTCGCATGTGGAGAATATGGCGATAATACTAGGAAATTAGTGGATGCTATTGACAATGGAAAGGAGGATATTAAATATGGAAAACCATTTCCTCAAAAGGCAAAAGAAATATTGAACAATGGATCGGAAAAATATCCGGAAACTCAAAAGAATTTAAATGAAAATACTTCAAATGAGAAATTCGCAAATACGTCGAACGACATACGTGTTGGATTTGAGGGAGTGGTAACGGAAGTAATGAAAGGAGTTGCAAGTAAGTTTCAATGATTTGTTACTAGTAAAGTATATATTGTTATAAATGCTTTTAACAAATACGAAATATACAAAGTAGTATTGTCTGCATTATATTTCAACACTAAGTTGAAAATGATTTGCAAATATTTGAGATTTTTAAATCTTCTTATTTTTAAGTAAATTCGGTTGGTAATTAATTTGCCAAAAAATTCAGCTCAACAGACCTTGTAGTCCTAGGGCTATTGTATTGTTGAAAGAAAAAATTGCTGCCAAATTCCAGTTTGATTTGAGGTTTTTTGAAAGTAAGAGATCAAAATAAAATCGGACTTGCACCATTGCACATAGACCTAAATTTTGTTTTAAACTTGTCATAGATTTCTATCAATGCTTAATTGTTTGCTCCCTATTTTAGATGGTTCTTCGATTGCGAATGAAAAATCTGAAAATGTTGATTCAACTCTATTGCAATCGGATATTCCGACTTCACAACCACGTTATGGAACTTCCCAATTCAATCAGTTTTTCATAATCTTGAAAAGGGCGTTACTTTTCAGTCGAAGGGATTGGGTAAGACCCGTGAAAATAGGCTCAATTTATTTTAATATTAATTTTCTTCTTACATTTTAGACGCTAATGTACCTCAGACTGTTTGCTCATATATTAGTAGGTCTCCTAATCGGTGCTTTATATTACGATATCGGTAACGATGGTAACAAGGTACTTAGTAACTTGGGATTCTTATTCTTCAATATGTTGTTTTTGATGTATACATCGATGACTATTACGATCTTATCATTTCCATTGGAAATGCCTGTTTTACTGAAAGAAAACTTCAACCGATGGTACTCTTTGAAATCATATTACCTTGCAATTACTTTATCTGATTTGCCTTTCCAGGTAAGGAACATTATTTGTTATGTTAAATTTATAGATATTATGCGTTACATTAAATTTTCAGACTATATTTTGTGTAATTTACGTGAGCATCGTCTATTTTATGACTTCACAACCTCTAGAGACTTCACGTTTCGGTATGTTCTTAGCTGCGTGTTTGTTGGTATCTTTTGTTGCTCAAAGCGTTGGATTGGTCGTCGGAGCTGCAATGAACGTCCAGGTAACTTATAAAATTCGACAAAATGTAGTTATGACATGAATTCTAAACATCTATTGCTACCTTTTCAGAATGGAGTGTTCTTAGCGCCAGTAATGTCAGTACCTTTCCTGTTGTTTTCTGGATTCTTCGTATCTTTCGATGCTATTCCAATATATTTGAGATGGATCACGTACTTATCCTATATTAGATATGGATTTGAAGGTACGGCGCTCGCAACGTATGGTTTTGACAGACCAAAGTTAATGTGTTCTGTCCAGTATTGCCACTTCAAAGATCCAATGACGACCTTGGAAGAATTGGACATGCAACACGCAAACTACAACGTTGATATTATAGCTTTGATAGCAATATTCTTGGTGCTCAGAATTGCAGCTTACTTCTTCCTATGTTGGAAATTGAAATCCAACAGGGCGTAAATTGATTGAATAGAAAGTTTTTATATCAGATCGTATATAAGAACATTATTAAGTTGAATATTTTTAAATAATTATATAATGATAAATGTAGATTCACTGTTTTATATAACTGTTGGTTAATTTATTAGGCACTCTATCATTGTTGTATATGTTAATCAGTAGAATTTTGTATTGTGTATATTGGGCTGTGATTGTGAGGATTGGAAAAAGTGTTCTCTGTGTTGTACCACTTGCCACTACACGACTACACGTGAATATTGTGAAGGTAATATGAACAATATATTTTTATAATTCATAATTTTATACTTGCCTCTGTTTAGAATATAGATATCTATGTAAAGCATGTTATCAGAGTCAATAAATATTTTCAGATAAACTGTGATTTAATCTGACAATTTCATTAATTCATCCTATATGTACCAAAAGAAGTGACCTCTATTAGTACTTACTGATTTTTAAAGTATTTTTAGATATGGGATTACAATGCAACATTACTACGGGTAGACAGACTGAGAAGTTATTAGCAACAATTCTAGAAAATAAATTAATTTATACTGGGTTTCTGAATATTTTCACATCAGTAATTATAATCAGAAATATTGGAGAAAGTATTGTTATATTTTATGGGAGTTGTATCTGCACTGGTTCGTGCTTAAATGGATTGAAACATGTAGAAATCTTTGAACCACGGTACGGCTATTGTTACCTCTCCAAAAAAGTAATTTTCGATAATAAATAAGGGGTGCTACTAACTTATCGTGACTTCAGCAAAGCGTTCGACTCTGTGGATCAAATATTGTTAGATATTCTGTCGTATGTCGGAAAATAAAAGCAAAATCAGAATATTAGTAGGTTCGTGTCTCTGAAACAACATAGATTTTATTTTGAAATGCAGTTTCTCCTGTGAAAGACTACTATCTCGTGGGAAATGCTGTAATTAAAGGATTGTGTAAAACAACATTAACATTGTGAAAGCTATTATATGAAGATCAGAAAATATTTCCTTTACCCGGAGTATATACAATTTGATACAAACTATCGATTGATCAGCAACCAATGTATAGCTGACGAGTTGTAATTATGAGTGCAAATATGATAGCATGCCTGTGTCTAGAATACAGTCATTTGTCACAACATACTGTGTTGTATTTACAATTTTATTTATACACAGTACAACGGAAACACTCCTATGTATTAAAAGCTATTCTATCAACTTAGAGGTTTCATATTTATGATATTGTTAGAAACAAGCAACAAAAGCTTACTTATTAAAAAGAAATTACACAATTAAAATTATCTTTCCAACTGAAAATAAGATATTTTAGCAAAGTAAAGATTACCTCATTCCAATATTCAATAAATAGAAATGAATAATTACTTACAATCTTGCTGCATGCTACGCAAAATACTTTTTCTCTATCCATACGCAATTCTGAATAAGGTGCAATCCATCCAAGCACAGTCGCTATTTTAGGCATTTTTTCTATAATAATTAATAACAACCCACAAGTTTACACTTCGAAAAGCCAACGTAAAATGACGTTTAAAATAAATAAGATTGCTTTTCTGGTAAAATGTATTTTTGTATTTCTGTAGAAGTTTCAGGGAATTAGCTTTTCCTTGAATTCTGTCCCGGTCTAGATGTATGGGAACAGCATTAATAAATTTTTGGAAGCGCTTATCGGAAAAGTGTCGTGAAGAAGCTTCATAGAATGCTATTTTTAATTTAAAGAGGGCTGTTTAACTCTTTGTTTGTTACAACCACGACATATTTTTAGTAATGCCTATCCTATAATAAATTACATCCAATAAAACTCGGATACTTCAAATACGCTGAATTACTACAAAATATGCAAATAATATACAAAATGTATATATTATGCAAATATGTAAATTTATGCAAACTGCATATTATCCGCCCTTTAGTCATTAGTATTTTGGAAATTTATTGGGTAAATTATTTACTAAATCAATTGCTGCTCTAACGAAGAGAAAAGAATAAAAATAAAAATAAAAAGTTACAAGCTCAAAGAAGAGATACACAGAGAAAAGTACAAAAATACTCTGATAAAAAGTACACGTATAGAAAGAAACAACAGAAGTAAAAAAGTGGAATAAATTTATGGATTCGATATTAATAGCGGCAGAATGAAGTTGCAGTACATCTAAAATAACTAACAAAATTTTTAGGACAACAGACGTATGTACAAAGGACTATCAAGATATCTAAACCCAAGAACATCTGAAGATAATAGAAAATACAAGACGAAAAGAAGAGAGGCAACGGGAATAGTAAAGGGAGCAAAATATGAGTGATAACTTATTTTGCAGCACTTTAAAACAGCTGAGGCAGAAAAAGAAAAGCATAAAAACAAAGACGGAGGTATAATGACCAACGAAACTAATATAATGAAGAGATGGAGACAGTATTTTTATGAACCAGTGGAGATGGAAGAACCATATACAGCGGAAGAAGAAGAGACACAAGATAAAAACTTGAATATACCCAAAGTTACGGTATGGAATGAAGCCATTGGTAAATTAAAGCTAGGGAAAACAGCAGTTATAGATAAAATAAATAACACCAGAAATGATCAAATATTTGGATGAGACAGGAAAAGATCCATTCACAGACTTGTTAAACGACATTATCAGAAATAATAAAATCATCTTACCTCTACATAAAAAAGTGGATGTGAGAAAATATTCGAATTATAGAGGTATAATCTTAATGCGTGTACCAGCATAAGTTTTAGCCAGAATAATAGAAGGGAGAATAAAGGAGGATATTGAAAGATCACGGCAAGAAACCGAATATGGCTTTAGAAAAGGCAGAAGTACCCAAGATCCAGTTTTTATAATAAAACAAGTAATGAAAAAGAGCATGATTAAATACAAAGAAATACACACACCTTTTGTGGATTTGGAAAAAATGTTTGATAAAATAAGAAGAAAGCATGTGTGGGAAGGCTTAAAAAGAAAAGGGGTAAATAGAGGGATTATAGAAGTATTAAGGACTATGTATAACACTATACTAAATGTAGTAAGAACTAACAACGAGAAATCTCAAGAGTTTGAAACACGAAACGGACTGAAGCAGGGTGTATTTTAAACCCACTCTTGTTCTCGGTAGTGTTGGATGAGCCATTAAAGAAGGCTAAAAAGAGGATGAAGATGCTGACATTGAGTTGTTCGAAAATGGAAAAAGGTGGTCGTATCGGAACTTCTATTGGCAGACGACATTGTAATAATAACAAACTCAGACACGACTCATTGTCAGAAAAATCTGTAGCATAACGTTAATGTAAATAAGAGAAAAATAAAAGAGCACTAATATGAAGATAAATGTGAGGAAAACAAAGACAATGATTATTTCAGCGGGTAAGAGAACATATTAAATAATATAACAAGGTCAATGCATCAAATACCTAGGATCTACAATAGAAGAAAATAGAACCCTAGATATGGAAATAAGCGAGAAAATAGGAAAAGTGGGAAGAATTTGTATGGTAGCGTGTCGTGGACATTATCCCACAAAAACAAAAGTAAAATAAATGCAACAGAAATGGTTCCTAAGGAAAATAGAAAATAAAACAAGACTAGATAAAACATTCAGGGGAAACCTTAAGATAAAACCGAAACTAATGAAAACAGAGGAAAGACAACTGGGTGGTTGGGACATATTCACAGACTCATAGCCAGTAAGTTAACTATGACGGTACACGAGGTACGAGTGCAGGGTTCTTAGAGAAGAAAACCGAGAAAGCATGGCGGGGGCTCTGCAGCAGGAGGCACAAGAAAGAGGAATACGATAGGAGCAGATCAAAATCTTATCAAAGAATAGGAATACATGGAAGGAAATTGTTAGCTCAGTTCGACCTTATAGTCTTACACCTCACGGTAGGAAGACTCAGTATTAAGTAAGCAACTGCTCTAGAGTTGTGAACCGGGCAAGCGTCTCGTTGAAATCAAATCCTGTGTACATCAAACCCCTCTCTAGTTGCCGGGATTAGATCGATTTTTGAGATGTCAAAATGCTAGGAACAAAAATGGACAAATAATTCTATTGTCCAAAATGCTAACCCAAACTTTAATTTTTTGAGTAGGTGCTACGTTCATGTACACGTATAGTAAAATGCAGATTATTTCGTGACTAGTATCGTACTATAGCTGAAGTATAATCCCCGTGAATATAGGAAATAACTTCATCCGTGAATAAAACATTAGGCAAAAATTTAATTCGTGATTACATTAATTCCTTATTTGTTCAGCAATGCTATGTAAAATAGTCATCGCGAATTATCTCCTGTGGTGCACGAATTTTACAAGAGTGACAATTGTTTTCTTGTTTTATTATTATTAAAGCCATTTTGTGACACACACCAAATTTGCGCCCACTTTACCGTGATGATAACATTGGTGTATACTCAATTAGAGTACACATTTGAACCCCTAAATCGGGAACATTATCTACTCGTGCAGTTTTATTTCATTATTAACCTAATATTATTCGCGTTCAGTATAAATCTATCAGGGAACTTTACTGCAAATAAATCACATACTTTCAGCCGAATTACCACCGTAATATAGCTTAATTTGCAAGTTCCCTTCGACCGTGTAATAGTGCATATTGACGATTAGTCAGTTTTTTTTTATAAAATCGAATGCATACGAATGACTAACTTCGCTAGTTACGCACGCGTGTTACAGCCCAAACCACAGTGGCCGCTTGTGTGGGGGTGATATTACAACACATCCATCCAACTCACTTGCTCTTGTTTATTTCTGTATCTTGCGCTTGTTTACAACTAATCTGTACATGTAATATATACTTTATTCTTTACTCAACGAATCTAACCCAATAAGTATCACTAAATTCTGTTACACGGCAGGAAGGGAAAAAGTGCAGTATTTCTTATAAATGAAAGAGAAATTGGAATTTCCTTTCTAACTTCCCAAAGCTCTATGTATGTATAAATACAGTACGACGGAATGGCAATTAATTTAATGAATCATTATCCCCAAAAAATATTAGGATGTAAAATTCTGTGCATTATATAGAACTCAGACATGGAATGATAACAGCTTGGACTCACCTGTAGAATGGCAAATGAAGTATTACTTGGTAGCAGGGGCGGCTCCTCCATTAGTGGTGCTGAGCTGCAGAACCACCAGAATAAATCCTCAATTTATGCATTAAGCTTTAAATATTAACATTTAGCATTTACTGAGTATTTCATTAAAAATATTAAATTTCCATAATTTTATCGTGCGCAACTGACATTTTAATAATTATTTGCTCCTACGAAAATCGCAAGCGCAACGCACTTATAATTTCCGAGAAAGTCGTCTCTGCAGCGCAGTTCTTTGCAATACAGATAAATTCATACAGGAAGTACATCAAGAATAATCGACGGTCTTTGGCCCCCGGCGCGAGAACGTCGAAATGAGCTGCATTTCGAGCAGCAGTGGTCAGTGGGAGTCGGTCGATGTTAATGTGACGCATCGAGGGCGTTTAAGATTACCATTACGTGTCAATGTGATATGAAAATGGATACTGTTTTTAAAGTCGGCGAAATTAAGTTTCAAAACCTTAACTTTCAACAACAACTAGTAGTAAATGAGCGTGGACGTTCTCTTCCTGTACTCAATATGGAAATGACCGGTAAAAGTCTTTGAAAAACTTATAAAAGACAATTTAATAAAGATATATTTTCGTAATAATTGGATTTGTGGCTGTGGCAAAAAAACGTTTTTTTTTGTTTTCCGTGTGCATTGTTCGAAACTAATTATGAAGAAAAAAATTGGCGGGAAAAAGGCGTACGTGATTTAATACATTTAAGCGAAAAAGTGAAAAACATGAAACAAGCCGTGTGCATATCAGCAATCAAATGAAATTTGCATTATTTGGGAAAATGTATATTCAAGCTCAACTTGATTCTGCGTATTGGATAAATATACAAAAGCACAACAAGGAAGTAACGAGCAACAGGTATGTATTATCAAAATTTATTTACTGCATAAAATTTTGTGGGGCCTTCGAGCTAGCCTTAAGAGGACATGATGAAAGTGAATCATCCGAAAATCACGGTATTTTTCGAGGTTTGGTGAATTTTACGTCAGAACTTGATAAAACACAATAAAGCCCCGTTTTTAGCTGTGATGGCTAATGACTTTACAGACGTTACCTCTAAATTTCAAATGGTGATTGTTCTTCGTTACGCTACAGAGGAGGGAAACCCGGTAGACAGGTTCTGGACTTTTTTGCTTTCCGAAAATCATAATACTGTGTCATTAGGCTAACAATATTTTTAATGTTATTGACCCTATTTTAAAAAATTATAAAAATAAGCTCATTGCTCAAAGCTATTACGGGGCAGCTATAATGAGTGGAATACATGGTGGAGTTTAGGCAATAATCAAAGAAAAATACGAAAATACGTACACTTGCGTACACTGCAATGCTCAGCAATTAAATTTGGTGATGTCACGAACATGTTCAATTAATCGTCAGGTACGTGTCTTTTTGGAGATGTAGTCATTCGCCGCAAAAGCGCGCGGTTCTGAAGCAATTCATAGAAAAAATGTACCCCATTTTGCACCTACACGTTGGAATTTCAATATTCGTACGGTTGTGAATTTCGATCACAGGGATTCTATTATAGAATGTATGAATCCAAATTTCACTTTTTGGCTGACTGTTTTTCATTATATTATGCCACATATTGAAATTTTATATAACCAACTGCAAAAAAGGACACGTATGCAATAAATGCACAAAACGTGTTAAATAATCTCCAGAAAAGCATTAATTACGTTCGAAATAGAATAGATTCTATCATACAGCAAGTTTCAAATTTTAGTACAGTCTCCTGTGATGCAAAAAGGAAACGTTTAAATAATAGCAAAGAAGACCACCGTATTGCATGTATAGAAGTTTGTGATGTTATTATAAATGCAAAAGAACGTTTTGCATTTACAAACCACGTGGTTGCCGCATCGCTCTTGAATTCAGACAATTTTGAAAATTATAACCATTCATTTCTTGAATATAACCTGGGCTTTACATGTGCGGCTTATAATTCTTTGGAAAAACAACGTCTGCGAACAGAGCTGTCCGTTTTGTATTCAAATTTTCAGTGTAGGACATTGAAAGGTGCAGAGCCTTTGTTAAAATTTATAATTTTTAACAATTTGGAAGAAACAATGGCAGAAACTAAAAAGTTGGAAATTCTGACGACAATTCCCATGACCACAACTGAAGCCAAACGTAATTTCTCCACCTTGGAGCACATAAAAACTTTTCGTAGAAATTCAGTGTGTGAAGATCGTCTATCTGCTTTATCGATGCTTTCAATAGAAAGAAAATTCCTCTCCTCAGTACCGAATTTCAACAAGAAAGTAATTCAAAAGTTTGCCTCCAAAAAAGAGCGCCGTATTGAAGTCCAGTTTAAGAAAATGAAATAGGATAAGTTCAATTGACTTTGAAATTTTCCATATTGTTGTAAATTTTGTTACTGATATTTTTTGTTTTTGGTTATAAATATTATATATATATATTATATATATATATATATATATATATATATATATATTATCGGGTTATTATTATTATTTTTATTACTTTAAACTGGGTGCGGTTGTGGGACTGACGCTGTCGCTCAGTCAGATTTACACTACTTAATGATAACATGTCATTCACTTTTTTAACAAACTCTAGTTATCATTAAGTAGTGTAAATCGGACTGACCCTGTTACTTCTTCGAATTTTATTATTCAATGATAACTTATCACTGAATAATAAAATTCGGAGTGATAGTGTCAATTCGATCACAGTTCGATTTACACTACTTAATGATAAACGTCACACACCTTTTTAACAAACTCAACTGATGATCATCCTTTTCTACTATGCGTATAGTTACTAACAGTTAAAATAACGTTCAACAAAATTATACGACTTATAATTAATTCATTTGGTATTAAACATGCTCAATCGCATTTGGTAATTTAATTAACAATTAATAAACAATTTGATCAACACAAATCACCGTGATTTGTACCTGGCACAAAATGCCTGTACAAGCTTGCGCCATCTAGTAGTCAATCGTGTAAATCAAGCGTGCGCTCTTTTCCGCTTCTTTACGTCAACGTGAAAGGTATGTTTTTGTTAAATTTTCTATTTATCTTTGATCATCGAAGACCTTTTAAGAATAATTACAATAATAATCGAAATTCCTGATTCAATTCAGACCCATTTTTTCAATTACATTATATTTCTGGCTGAAGATATTGAAAGAAGTGCGTATTGTATGTTTCTGTATAGGTTATGTTGTTATTTCTTTTGATTAAATTTTTGTATAGAATCTTTATTCGTAATACTAATTCGTAGTTGTAATGTATTTAATTTTCGCCAATTGTTATACTTACATTAACTATTTTCTTTTTTGATTTTAGTAAAATGAAGCAAATCGTAACGAATCAAACGGTGAAGATACCAGAGGGTATCACAGTGGCCGCTAAGTCCCGTGTTGTTACCGTTAAAGGTCCAAGAGGAACACTAAAAAGATCATTCAAACATCTGGCTCTTGATATTCGTATGTTGAATCCAAGAGTATTGAAAGTAGAAAAATGGTTTGGAACGAAGAAAGAGTTGGCCGCCGTGCGAACAGTGTGCTCGCACGTTGAAAATATGTTGAAAGGAGTAACTAAGGGTTACCAGTATAAAATGCGTGCGGTATACGCTCATTTCCCCATTAATTGTGTAACCACCGAAAGCAATAGTGTTATTGAAATTAGGAATTTCTTAGGAGAGAAATATATTCGTAGAGTACGAATGGCACCTGGAGTAACTGTACAGAACAGTGCAAAGCAGAAGGATGAGTTGGTTATTGAGGGAAACTCATTAGAGGATGTGTCACGATCGGCTGCCCTTATTCAACAATCCACAACAGTTAAAAACAAGGATATTCGTAAATTTTTGGATGGATTGTATGTATCTGAAAAGACAACTGTTGTTCAAGATGAGTAACTTGTAATTTCTTATAAATAAATATATATATTAAAATCAAGTGTTTCTAAATTCATGCTCCAATTAAATATTTAATAGGCATATTTTTTATGTATTTAACATGTTCACTGCTATCTATGAGTATTCTTCTAGATAGAAAACTGAGCAAGAAATGTGTTAAGCAAATTGAGAGAGGGTTAGTTTGTGAAATTATTTAGTTATAGTGGTTAGTACATGCTATACCCGAAGAGGTGAATTCTTATATAGCAAAAGCAAATGCAACTTTTTCAATAGATGATGAACAAATTGTTGAAATGTGTTTGAAAATTAATGAGGCAAGTACGAACCATCTTATTTAGTCTAATTCACATTTTTTAATTTATATTTAATTGTTGATTAGCTGGCGTGCGGTGCAAACGGGCATCTCCGTGGGGCGGCAAATGGCCCCTTGGCCACTGTATGTTTTATAATATTCTTTTTTCCAAAAATTTACGCATCATTAAACCTTAAAGATTTCAATTGGAAATTATTATTAGTGTCGTTTCAGAAATTTCAGTAGATTTTACTACTTTAAATTGTTATATGACACAAAGCAGACTCTTTACTCACGAAAATTCTGAATTTTAAATTTAATATACTTATAATTAACTATGACTATTTGGTACTACGTTTTGTTTAAAATTAAGGTTGTAAGCAAAATGGTACAAAATCCAGATGCTAATATAAAAACATCCCTAGACTAAACGCAACCTGGTAAATTATTTTAAGAATTATCTTAATGATAATAACAGGAAATTCTATCTAGAGCTGCAGAAGTTGCTTTCAATTTAGACGTCGAAACTACTTTTCCACGCAATCAAAATATTCACAGAAGAGTGCACCAAAATCTGTCAACTATGAATATGCTAATGAATAGAGTTTGTTCAAAAGGTTGATGACGTGTTAATTAAGTTGTGTAAGTCAGACTGACGCTGTCACTCCTCCGAATTTTATTATTCAATGATAAGTTGTCATTCATCCCAGTAAACGTTTTTTAAATTTCGCGGATAGTTTAAGTAGGCAGTTCCGGCAATACTGAACATGTTCGCATGCAATGTGCTTCAAAATTGGCGAGTATGTCCACTATTGCCGGAACTAGCAACTTAAACTGTTCACGAAATTAAAAATGTTTACTGGGATAAGTTATCATTGAATAATAAAATTCGCAGGGGTGACAATGTCAACGCGATTTACACTACTTAATGATAACACGTCATCCATCACTTGTGGAACACTTCCAAATATATTTTCAACAGAATCATTGACCAAACTTTAATATCCTTGCAAAACAGATTGGTGTTAATGTCGAGCTTTAATGATGTTTTTTGTTCTTTAGTAATATTCCTGATCCGTCTGAGCATGATCTTTTAAATCATTTCAAAACTTTACATTTAAAACTAATTTCCAAAATAAAAATAAATCTGACATTGTTGGCAACGATTTACTTAATAAAATAAAAGCGCTTAAAGTATCTTTTTCGACAAATTAATTAAATAATTCCTCTGATTTATTGCAACACATTTTTGAAAACAATTTATCACCAAGGTTTTCCAATTTGATATAGTCTTTGAAGATTCTTCTTAACCTGCCGTTGTCAGCGGTAATAATAATTTTATTAAGCTTCAGAAAAACTGCCGAATAAGCAGAAGCCTGAAGTAGTCAAAAATTTAAAAAAAAAAGATTCGCGTAATGTGCTAAGTATATAATATAATACACATTTTATCCATAGAATGTGAACTTTTAGATACTATCAATACGGAGGATATCTTAGAATTTGCGGCAATCAAAAGTAGATAAGTTAAATTCGTTTAATTTTTAATTTTCATGCGGATATGCTAAATTTTTCGTATTAATGTCATGTAATTTTTAAATAAAAAGTTAGATAAAAAAATAAATTATTTAAGCTACTGTCTTGATGTTTTGTATTAAAAAAACAAAAATTATTATTTGTATACATATATGTATACCTACCTAACCTACCTAATTGAATAGCACAAATTTAGTTTAATGTTATTAGAAATTTTAAGTTTCCTTTGTTCTTGTGGTTTTGTTAAACTTTTTCCTAATATTAATAATATTTAAATAAAAAGGCTTTCAAAGGATCCCCCTTGACCTCGCGGGGGCCCTGGTTGTCGATATAACCAACTTAAGATGTAATATGTTTTTTGTGGAAAACCGACGCCTAATCAACAGTGATACAAGTGCTGAAGACCAACAAATTTTTAACAACGAAAGGATAAACTACTTTTCCTACTGTAACGAACTGGATAAGTACGATCGGTGGTGCAAAAATATCTAATAAATAATCTATGCTTTCGACAGAACGTCGCTTGCTTTTACCACTTCTCAAGTATTCTACAGCTTTAATGTTGTAATCTAGGTCAACAACGCTCCTTCTTCTTCAGGAACATATGCAATATTTTCATAATTGTCTTCTTCATCTTCTGCTACATCCTCCACAAATTGTGTTTCCTCTTCTATCAGCTTTGTTGCGTTGATTACGAAGTTGTGATAGACCCTACACTGCGTTGTCGTTAGAAACGCCTTAAGTATAATTTGCTTTCCATTAAAGACAATAGAAATATAGTCTTCGTGTGCATTTGCATGCTGTATGATGAAAGCCTTACTTTCTCTAATCGCGTAATACTACAATTTTATTTTAGGAACGTGTAATTTTTTTAACTGAACGATGAAGAATTGAATTTGTAATTTTTTTAGTCTACAAGACTGTGTGCACAAACCTTGACATATTGCTTTTAATATACACATCGTTTTTATGTATACCTATACAGTTGATATGTAGTATGATAAATTCGACTTTGTGTAGTTACATACGAAATTTTCATTTAAAAATTGTTGGTTATAACTCTCTTATATCTACATATCTTCTAAATGGATTGCATATCTTTATTTTTATTATATATAGAAAGCCGTTTAAATAGGTAAGGAAGTATACTAGGCACCCTTTTAATTTTTAATTCAGACTGTTTCGTAATAGAAAATAAGTACTTTTAACCCTCATGCTTGTTTAAAATTTGTATTATACACCTATTATTCAGAAAAGCACGCCAAGTCGCAATATATAACATTTGGACATATGTCATATTAAACAAATCGACTTTGATTTGTTTTGAATCAATCTATTGACAAAAGGAGTGTTTGTAGAATCTAAAAAATTTTTTAAAAAGTTTATATAAGATGGTGAGGAAGCCATTTTAAATTCAACCGTTTTATGAATGTATGATTAAAAAGCATCTTAATATGTACTACTTTGTCTATTTAACCCACTTTCTATCTTCAATAATAAGATACCAATGCAATTCATCGTCCCCAAAGATACACTGTATATGCTAGAGGCTTTCTATGTAGATCAAGAAATAAACTGGGCAAATATACGGTATGATGATTCATTTGTCCTTTTCACAATGTAATATAGAGGACAAAGGACAGATGACTCATCATACCGCATATTTGCTTAGTTTATCAATGAATCATTGACTCCTTTGCAGCACTGCTTATTAGAGCTAGACCTTCTTCATTACAATACCGTAAATTTGACCCAACCACTGTAGCGAATCTATAGGTCCAGTACCGCCTCGCCTGGTCGATTCTACTGCAGGTTGCTTGTAGTGTTAGTTAGTATACAAGAACGCCACTGTTACACACATCTAATTTGGTAGGAATTATGGTTAATGTATATTTTCCCGACTGCCATTTATAGTTAAAATATAATACAAATATATCTGCTGTAATTTATTTGTTTTATTTACATCGATGGGGTGGAATCCTCAACCAATTTTATCCAAAACAATGAGCTACTGATAAATTGTTTAATGATTTATTATACAAATAAATATTCTAACATATTTAATCATTTTAATCACATATTTTCTAGAATAGTAAAAAAGTCACTCAAACAATAAATATTATTTATATAAAATATAAAGTCTTTGGCAGATCTGGTTACACTAACATGTATGATGGGAAAAAAAGTAAATCAGTCTATTTAAGTAAAAAACTAATCTGGCTTTTAGAATTTTCAAATATCGACGTTATTAGAGAATAAATTCGGCATCAGGATTTAGTGTAACGCCGTCTGCATACATTATATCGTTCACACTGATATCATTGCTTAGATCCCTTATCGGTCCTATTTTGCCTACATCTGTATTACTGGCATCTATTTCGTTGTCAATATCATTACCATCTAAATAGACCGATGGCTGCCTATAGGGCATTGGAAATTGCGTCGCAAATTCAGGTTGATTTTTCTTATCCATCATATCCAATGTTTCAATGTCGATGTCCGTGTTCTAGTGAAGAAACATGTGCATGAAGAAATGAAAGTGCAAACATATGACATAACATTTAAAGCCAAGAACCTTCAACCCACTTAATCGCAAGAGCGGTGTCTAAGAGACAAACAAAAAACAAAAGCAAATTTTACATCGATGTGATAATTAATTATAAATTGTAAATCCTTATAGGATGATGTAAAATAAATAGTTAGACTAACCGAATTCACTTAGTAAAGCTGCAAAAGCATTTACGGCACTTAACAGGATTCTTTGTAAATGTATAGTTAAAACTATTCTGTATTTGCAGTTGTCAAAGAAAACAATTCTTTGCTACATCCGTTTGGAAAATTAAGAAATTACTGTTTGCATACAAGTAACACGAAATTTTAAAATTTTCCAACACAATGGCGAAAACTATAATCGATACAGAACTAAAGCTTTTGGTCGAAGCAAAGTAGCGGCAATGATTAGAAGAAGAAATATGTTTGTAGTGTTATTAATTTGTTAGTAGAAATAAGCAAGAGGCTAGTTACATAAAAATTAGGCATAATAAAAAAATTAAGCTTATAAGTAAGATAAACTTTATTTATTTTTATGTACAAGTATTATGGGTTGTACAAAAATAATTCATCGATTTCATTTTATCATAAAATCAATATCAGCATTATTCTTGCATCTATAAAACACCTAACAAGTCAGAATGCTGCTTAAACGTACGACTATTGAAGAAAAATTACTGTAGTAAGTGTAGGTATGTATATATTAATTATTTTTAAGTTGAAGTGGGTACTGTGCAGGTCTCGTTAATAAATTTTAAACTTGACGCAACCTTTGCGGTACTGAATCTTTACCAACCTCTGGATTGATTTCATTCTCGACGGAATCTTCCAGGGATTCGCGGTCCTTATTGTTCGGTTTAGTCACGGTTTCTGTATCTGCTTCTGTGGCGCCTTGTGGTTTTATGGTGTCTGAATCAAGTGGTCTTACGTTTATGAAAGATACTTTCACGTGCGATGTTCCGAAATCGGTATCCTTCTTGTATTCAGTTTCATTTACTTCCACTTTGTGATTGCCTATGATCTGTAAATATATAAGAGGAGTTGTTTGGAGGCGCTCCATTATTCGTCATACGCAACTGATGATATATATGTATATCTGTAGATGCGCTAGCTATTTTGGAAAACAGAACCTACATACCTGAGTATATGATGTCGTGTTTCCTGGTCCCAAATCTCCAATAGATGAAATAACACCTGTACGATTAGTAATACTTTGCCTGAGGCTAGAAAGTACATCTGGAAGGTAATGGTTTATATTGGGAAAAGTGAATATAAAATACATTCTAATTGTGGCATACCTTGTAAACGTTTGTAAAAGCCGTCCAAGCCGGGTAAACTGTCAAAATAACCAGTGTCAACAATTGGGCCTTCACCATCAAATGGATCGAAGTCTACATCGGATAGATCTAAGGGTTCTCGAGCTGTAAATACAAAATATTTTAATGCGTTTGCAAGGCATCAATGAACAAGCTACTTAATTAGCAACAATTGAATTATAAATAATGCACCAAAAATTGTTCAGGATATTTTATCTAAATTAAAAACCTGGGTGCTATGCTTAATAGATATATGTATGTCGGTGTTAACTTAATCAGTTTAATTTGCAAATGTACATTTTGTACAGTAAGATGGGTTTGTATTTATGCATATAAAATATTTGAAGAAAGCATGAATAGAGACACTACGTACCCAAGTAAAAATGTCAGTGAATATTAATACGGAGTTGTTATTAAAATCAAACGGAATCAAATTGGTGACTTTTATAAGAGTTTTATGACCAAAGTCTATTAACACTTACAGAAGGAACTCATTTAGTTTTTTTGCGATGTAGTTTTGAATACCTTTGAATCTTTAAATCCAGAAACAAAATGGAACATAAACAAAATAAGAAACTCTTCTTTAAGAAATTTAATAAAAAGAATAAGTTGTTCTAGTTAGAGCTGTATATAGTAACATAAAACGTTAAACGTAAGAAGTATATTCGGAATCATAATATTGTTGAAATATGTAGTTTTGGGTAACTTTTTCAATAGTACTTGTATAATTTTTCTTTAGTTGGTATGCCAAGATCTAAATAAATAAGTGAGTCAGTGCCACATTTCACTAAAATAGTACTAGTGATTATTAATAATAATTTTTAACCCTTCTACGTAAAATTGGGTAATTTTGTAACTATTCGCAAACTTTAACTGTATTTTCAGTAATAAACTATAACGTGATTTAACTGCCGCTTGATAATATCTTTAAAATCACTGAAATATAGAAGGAAGGGCCGACCAAGAAATAGGTGGCTACACTCGGTAGAAGATTTGAAAGAAAACGGAATATTGAATTGAAGGGGGGATGGAGACGGGTATGAGTTTAACACATACAATTATGGTTGATATAGTAACTACATATCGGCACATCGTACGACAGTTAAGGTGTTAAATGGCGTTGATGCTGTATATACAGCAGCCATGTCAAACTCAGTCACTGGTGAGCCAAAAGCATTACAACCGTAGATTAGGTGGGCCGCGAAACCTAATCACATAAAAACGCAAAAAACTGTCGCTGATTCAAGCCACGTGCCTTTATGAAGTTTATAATTTTTTCACTGATTTGAAAACGCTTTCCAACTTGATCGCTTTTGAGCATAAGCCTTCTTGGTGGATTATACAATGCACATGATGAAAATCTGGTTTAATCTTTGTCTGTAATATTTTAACCTTCCTATACTCACGCATACGGTCTGTGAGACCGATTTATATAGTATAGTATACGTCTGTCATTTTGACGTGAGTATAGGAAGGTTAATGAAGCCATTATTTACTCCAGCCATGGAATCTAAATTGTACTTTTGCAGAAGTCCGTAAACACCACTGAAAATATCCTCTCCAGTTGTTGTACCATGCAATGGTACTAGTTCCAGTAATTCTTCAAAAATGTTGATATCTCTATCAACAGCACGAAGAAAAGTAGCGAGTTGCGCCACACCACACACATTTGTACTTTTGTCACAGGCAACAGAAAATGCAATGAGAGTCTGATTTTGTTTTTATCTGATCACTTATATTGGCAGCCAACTAAGCAACTCTTTCAGCCACAGTATTCCGGGACAAGAATATATTTTGAAAAGCCTTCAAGCTCCCGGGACTTACGATTTCTGCGGCCTTTACAAGGCAATCTTTTATAAATTCACCTTCAGGAAATGGTTTTGAGTGTTTTGCGATCAATTCCGACAGTACGTAACTCGCTTGAACAGCAGATTCATTCTCTTGCTTTGGACGTGTAAACATAAGCTGTTGATTTTTTAACCGTGATTTTAACTCATTTAACTCTTCGTTTCTAATCATGCCTGTATACTGGTCAAACTTAGTTTTATGACAATCATAGTGACGTTTTATATTATATAATTTTGGGACACCGATTGTACTGTTACAAATCAAGCAAATAATTTTGTCTTTTACTTCACCGCAAGAAAATTCTAATTCCCACTTTTCTTGAAAGATACGATGCCCATCTATAAGTTTCCTCTTACTTCCACTTGGTTTTGAAAAAGACATGTTGAAAACTTTATTATTTATAACAATAAGTACTGTTACGTGTTGTAACAATAAGTACGCAACTGAAATCGCAATTCTATAGCAACTGACTGAACTCAACCGAGCGATCTTGGCTTATATACGGAAATGTGATTTCTTGACAGTTCTTTTCTAGAATGCTCAGATAGGGTCAGGCGCATGGACAATAAAGCGGTTGGGCAGCGGCACACGACGCGGCGAGCGTGGGACACGAGTGCGGCCGATCACAGCCCGGATAGACTGAATCGATCGTCGGTTTTTAATATTAACGCGCTTGTGCACGCTCGCGCATTATCAGGCTGTTTTCAAAATTGATACGAGCTGCAGGAAAATGGTCAGTAGGCCGCATGTTTGACATGCTTGATATACAGGCTGCTCCAACCTTCACTCAACGGACTTGTAACTTTGTTATTTTTCAAAATAAATAAAACAAACTATATATATATATACTTCTAAATGGGGGAAAATTCTCTATACGACAGGAAAAAGCAATTTACAAAATGTGCGTTCGTGTAATGACAGTGATATTCATTTCTTTTTCAAATAGCACAGTATACTTTCTTTTTAATACTCATGTTGTATCTTATATACTCGTTACAGTCATATAAATTAATATGGGCCTTACATAAGAGAATTAAAAAAACGAGCTAAAGTTTGCCATAACAATAAATTGAGGTTTGTACTGTCTACCTAGTAGGTAATACAAATGGTATGATATGATGGATATGAATAAACAAAATTATCGCTTCTGGAGCTCTGAAAATTCGCGTGTAATTCACGAAAAGCCATTACATCCTCTAAAATTCACTGTTGATGCGGCGTTTATGGAGGAAAGGTGATTGGTCCATATTTTTTCGAGGATCGCATCGGTAGCACTGTTACTGTGACTGGTGAGCGCTACAGAAACAAGATCAACGACTTCTTCTTGCCACAAAATGACGAATTGGATTTAGAGAACATGCGGTTCCAGCAGGACGGTGCAACCGCACACGCAGACAGTAGACATTTTGCGGCAAGAGTTTCCCGTTTGCTTAATACCTCGTTTTGGTGACTTGTACCACAAGATCGCCTGCTTTGACCGTTCCAGACCCCAGGTTTTTGTTTTAAGTCACGGGTCTGCAGGAACAAACCAGAGACGTTGCTGGCCTTAAAGAAGAAGATCTGACAAGAACTGGATGATTTATTGCTACAATTTTGGGATAGAACATGGAAAACGCTGTAAAACGAGCCCGAGTGTATATTTAATACATCTATTTTTATTTTACCATATTTAACGAATGTACATATTTTTAGTTGCAATTTTCATATGGTACACCGCTTCCTTTTTAATTCGTGCTAATATTAATAATGTTACCAAAACGACATATTTAGAATAACATATGTACATACATATAAGAAATATTCACGTACACGATGACGTTACTGGTAATAAGATTTAAATATTTACAGATTTTTTCCGGTTTTTAATTATTTAGTTGACTTGTTTCTAGAAATACATTGAGTTTGATAATACTAAAAACATTAATGGATAATGTAAATAGGTTGTAACAAAATGGATTCTACTTGTTTTGAATAATGATTCTTATACTATAATATATGAGAAATAGCGAATGAATGCGGGGATATCAAAATGCATTTGGAGAATATAAGTGGAGACCTTTGGCATTTGAGGTCATCAGATACAGAGCGGTTCACCTTGCGAAATCCACACGTCACTCTAGTCTATTACATATTTAGAACAATCCAAAAGTCCAAATTGGAAAAAATAACACGGGAGGAATTATTTGGAGTGCGCCGACGTTAAAGACTATAAATGTATGGAACAAGTGCATAAAAATTATGAGAAGCGCATTGTACAAATCATTTAATTTTACAATGTAATAGGATACTTTCTGTTATTTACTGAAAAACGATGATTATGCCGGACCAAACTGTCGCGATGAGTTTAAAAATACATGGGAGCCAGATTTCTGAATCGAACTTGGTGGTCATCAATGTTGTTATTTGCGGTAATACAATATTCAATTTTTAAAGTTTCTCATTATACGGAGATAATGATATGATACTTGGGACAATGAATAAAACAAAACATCTCGTTTCACAAATTTGTAGTCACAGTATGTATTTAAAGATACATATCTCTATACATACACACTTGTAGATACAATTTTTACAAAGGATACTAATAATCTAAAACTAATTTTCATAGAAATACGCTGCATTGAAGTTTTCGAAATTACATTGAAGGAAATATATCATGGATTAAAATTTATACGCAGTTATGTATGACTTATGATTAGCGAAAGCCAGAATTGTAACTAAGATCCGTTTTTAATTAACGATGATGTAACAACAAATGGAACCGAATAAAACTAATGATAGCGTCCAACATACTTGCTACTAAGAATTTGCAGTAAGATATGCAGGTCAATGAAATGCTTACATACGTAGTTACAATTATGAGAGCATTCATGGGAGAGGCGGAACTTCGCACAAATATGTAGATTCGAAACGTCTCTTATGTCTGCTTCGGCTGAATCTACAAAATTCCTCCCAACTGACTACACAGAAGCTGCCGATCTACATATATCGGCTGTGTATAAATTGGCGAAAAAGCTACAGGTGACGTAACCCCTTATGATATCCTGAATCGAGAATCTCAACCAATCCAAACCAATCTCGCCAATAGTATCGTGAATCAACTCTCCTACTTATAAGTTGTCAAAGAGGCTAGTAAACGAATGTAAAGCTTTGCCTAAGGGTACGAACATGCCGAGTAGATCGCACATCACACATGGCACAATGGAAATATCTATGTAAAATCAACCTTATAGAATCGAATCAATAAAGATATGAATATAACTATGAATGATCAATCAGAACGCCGCACATCGATACGAGCGATGTAAAAACAAACGATTTTGTTTCCGAAATTTCATCGGAATGAAGTGAAATGTGCGCTGTGCTCGGATCAAGCACAGGCTAATTCCATTCTATGAAGTTGATTTTACACAGATATTTCCATTGTGCGATGTGTGATGTGCGATCTACTCGGCATGTTCGTACCCTTAGGGTACGAATATTCTTCGAAATTTCTTACTTAATAGGTTAGTTAAATTCCCGCCTACAAAAAGTAGGTTTCGAAAAGAATTAGAATAAAAGGTAGCTACATACAATGGCTACTCCCTACGAGATGTTGAAAAACGGTTAGAAAGAATTAAAAGAAAAATCTACACAAGAAATTCGACGACTCTGGCCTCGGTAATAACGCGTGAAAAGAATTTTATAAAACTACCGTATCATGAGATTTCAAAAGGGATTATGTACTAATATTACAAAGAAACAAAGCATGAAAGTGTGCTCGACATCTAAGAGCACCTTAACCTTCCTATACTCACGTCAAAATGAAAGACGTATACTATACTATATAAGTCGGTCTCACAGACCGTATGCGCGAGTATAGGAAGGTTAAAGAATCTTTAGGTAACCCGAAAGACAAAACAGTTTTGGAACAACGGTCCGATATCTGTAAAATTGATTGTAGTGAATACGATAAAGGGTATATGGGGCAGTTGAGACGTGCAATAGCTACACAATACACGAACAGATGCACAACACGGGGCACGACATAGAAATGGAAAATTTTAAATTGATAAGATAGGTTGATTCACTGCGAGAACTTGACGCGTATGAAACGATACATATACATAAAAATACAAATCTTCCAAATAGAGACGGCAGACCGATTCAATCTAGTTTATTCCGGCTATTATAATTGAATGAAATAATTAAATAATATTACTCATTGAAGGGTAACTAGCACCACTAGCGCCATACACACGGTTACAGCCAAAAAAGTGGGGTAAAATGCATGCTTAGAGCTTTGAGGAAAGAAAATTATCCGCTCACTTCGGTTTATACGGTTGCGATAATGCTTACCTAGCGCTAGCGAAACACGTGTCACTGAATTCATTATGGAATATAGTGTCAAAAAACATTAGTGTCAAATTTTGATATTTATGTATTGAATTTGACTTTCATGTTATAATTTTGTATAGCCTGCGCTTTTTCGTGACTATTTGTATAGTCCATGTTTCTCTCACTCATAATGGATTTTACATCTAATAAATATACCAATATGTACAACATGGTGTACGATTTCTCTAATGGAAATCTTAATATGGCAGAACAAAAATATCGCATACGTTTCTCAAACCGGAGGTGTCCTAGAGGAAATATATTTCGAAGATTGCATCAACATCTTCCTGAAGCTGGTTCGTTTAATATTAGAGATGCTAATGCTGGTTCACCGATACAAAGGCGTATAATACAGGTAGAAGTGAAAATTCTAGACGCTGTACATGAAGATGCCTCCGTTAGTACCCGACAGTTAGGTTCAACATCAAATATCTCCAGTAATAAGACAATTCAGTTGGTTTTGTGAGAAAATATTCTTAACCCATATCATGTTACTAAAGTTCAGCCGCTCTATGAATACGATAACATATTTCGATTAAATTTTTGGAACACAATCTTAAATAGGTTTCAAGAAGATGGCGACTTTTTTGGACGTATTCTTTGGAGCGACGGGTCTATGTTTGCCAGAGATGGTGTAATTAATACTCATAACTTGCACCATTGGGCAGAGGAAAATTCGCATGAATATCGGGAATATGGTCACCAACGCAACGGTTTTCCGTTAATGTTTGCCTGGGCATAATAAATTACAGAGTCGTGGGGCCAATTTATCTACCAAATCGTCCTGATCCCAATGGATATCTCAATGTATTGGAAAATGTTATTGACGAGATGCCGTTGAACATATGTCATAACATGATTTTGCTCGTAATGTGAGAGAGTGGTTGGGTAAACACTTCCCAAATAGATGTATTGGTCCTTTAGACTTTTTGTTTGGGCTTTCATTAAAGAGAAAGTTTATGTTACTCCTGTTAAAGACCATGATGAAGTTAGAGACAGAATAAGCGCGGCAGTATTAGACATTACACCAGAAAAGCTCGAACGAATATTGCATACGATATCTCGTAGGTAATTATGGATATAACCAGATAATTACGTAAGTAATAATGTCAATGATTTAATATCAGATAAATATCTAAAAATAAGTTAATTCTATTATAAAATGCACTATAATTTACTATTTTTCAATATGTATTATTTTGACAATTAATAATTTGAAGAGCAAATCATATCTTGCGAAATGAGTCGATTTTAAAACGTAAAATTTACCCATCTGATACTATTAGTGACGAGTAAAATATTTTGGAAGAATGAAATTCAGTAAATATTACGATACCTACTATTATTATTAGTATATATGTAAGTGCAGTACTGCCGAATGTACATATGTTTCTCTCAAGTGGTTCCTAAAAACATACGAAGCATACAACACTTTAAGATTCAGATTTTCGATTCAGAACTGAATGAAGGATCCTGTTGCGTGTACCTGCTTCGCCAATTTATGCACAGTCTGTATAGTACATACACGAAGTATTGATACAAAATTTGATAGCATTTTTGTTGACTTAATATGTATTAATGATCAGGAAGAAGTATACATTGGTCTATAATCATTGCGTTTCTATGTTGAGAAGTTAGATTTAACGACTGTGGCACATAATGTGTAGTTACAATGGTTGATGTGTTGCATTTTTATTAAAAACAATTCCATAATTTGAATTCAAGGTTGTATAGATCCGCTTAATTATCATATATACCAAATAAAAGGTGTGCTATTAGATGATTCGCATCTGTACGAATTTGCTCTGAAATGTTTAACAAGGCTTAACAAAATGAGAGGTACAGGTATAAGTATATGAAGTTATAAATATCTATTTTATAAAAGTTGTAATAAATAACGTATCGAAGAAAATAAATCCATATAATCCCCAATTATTGAAAACTAACAGCAAAATATGTCTACATAATTAGTTTCTAACATAACCTTCCTATACTCACGCATACGGTCTGTGAGACCGACTTGTATAGTATAGTATACGTCTTTCATTTTGACGCGAGTATAGGAAGGATAAAGGTGCTGTCGTTTCCTGCTTAAGAATATGAGAGTGGGGAAGTAACTTACCTAATTATGAAAAAAAAAAGTAATGAAAGGGGACATAGGTAAATACCTAAGAGATTGCACAGGAAAGTAATACTGTCTTATTTGATAAATAGGATTGCTAATTTTCTTGCTTTGTTCAAAACCTTGTACCAAATTAAATATTCAAATTTAGAAAAGGCAACTAGTTAATTCTAAATATGTACATACATGTTTGGAAGTACGTAATTGTGTGGTAATGGTACAAACCATATTAATTTAATAATAATAATGCTAATAGATAGATAATAGATAATGGTAAATAGTAATAAATGTACTTGCCCTATGAAGGAAATGCGTGATTAACCTTCCTATACTCATGTCAAAATGAAAGACGTATACTATACTATATAAATCGGTTTCACAGACCGTATGCGTGAATATAGGAAGGTTAAGATAAAAACCACTTTACTGAAGTAGATTTCAAAGCATAGGCTTTTCAACTTTTTAAATGATGAGTAACGCAATGCTTACAAATATATACATATGTACTATTCGTCACCATACTTTTAACTAGTTACGTATTCTATCAAAGAAATCAGTTTCATCCTAGTATAGGTTAAATTGAGTAATCATTATACATAATTGAAAGAAAATGAACAGTTTGACAATTTTTGTTCAGTATAGTACTAGGAGCAGTTGATTTTGAATTGGGTACATTGTGGATCATGCAATACAATTTTCCTGTATGTCGCAATCATATACTATTGTAAACATGTATGTATGTATTATATGAACCTCAGAAAAATATTTGCCCAAAACGAAAATTGAGTATACTTGATGTTATAAAATAAATTTAAAAACTTATGAGTAGTATTTCTATATATAAGTATTACACTTATTTTTAATAACCGTTTTACAATGTTTCAGCATCGTATAACCAATTTTATTAAAGTCTCTGGGTTCTATTTAGCCTACAAAATATTCCACAAGTGTTCAGTTTCTGTTTATTACACAAGAATTGAATGAGATTGAGATGAAGGGACTATGGTGACCAAACCATAACATTAAGCGTTTCCTTAGCTTATAATTTGTCCAATTATTCGCTGCATAGCTTTGAGGAGTACTTTAGGTCTTTGTCGTGCTGAAATATGAATCCGTGTCAAAAAATACGCAGTACACATGGCAACATTTGATTTTCAAGAATATCCCGGTATCGCCTTTTCCTCATTATTCCCTAGATCCTGCAAATATTTACGATTCTGTCTCCAGCAAAACAGCCCCATATCACACCAGAACCGCCAACACGTTTCACGGTGGGCACTAAACATTAATCAGATATCCGTTCTCCTGTTGACCTTCGTAAAAGAAACTTCACCACGATCCAAAAACATTGAATTTAAACTCGTCAATCCATAATACTTTTTGCCATTCTTCAAAGTTCCAGTTTTTTCTTATTTAGCCCATTGAAATCACTTCTTCTTATTGTCGGCGCGTAAAAACGGTTTTCTTACAGCTACTTGGCCATGAAGGTCAGCCTCTTGAAGTCTGCGTTTGACCGTTGATACACCGAGATTAAACCTTTCCACATTCACTTGCCCTGCTATTTCTGTTACAATAAGGCATCTATTACGTGTGCTAGAAATCAGAAATTCAGTCTAAGTCGTGGTTCTGATTCTCCCACCACCTGTTCTGTTTCTAACGTTTAAGTTTAAATTTCTTCACGTCATAATCCACTGTTCTTCTTGGTATTTGCTGTTCCCTCGAAATCTGGCGATCGCTTTTGCCACTTTTATGATAACCAATTATTGTAGACCGCCTTTCAATTGAGAGCTCCTTCGCTTTCGACACACACACACATTTACGATTCCCACACCGAAGAATTTTTA
This sequence comes from Chrysina gloriosa, assembly GCA_038088585.1. Lineage (NCBI taxonomy): Eukaryota > Metazoa > Arthropoda > Insecta > Coleoptera > Scarabaeidae > Chrysina > Chrysina gloriosa. Next base: position 23,741,673 of record CM076090.1, read on the forward strand.
AACAAAGTCACGTCGGATATAGCGTAAATTTTAAATGTGCTCTCCTCAAAAGCTAAAGATAAACTAAAAAGTTGATGCATTTCTAACTATAGTGCAGTATCATTTTCCGATAATAAAACAAAATTAAAGATTAGGTATCTACTTCAGTAAATCCCACTCGAAAGCTGTACTTGATTTTTGTATTAGATGGTTATGCACCCTTATTTCGAGAAATTCCGGAAATTTTATGACTACAGCTACAGAATTTTTTATAGACAAACCTGGAGTATCAATTAAATGAATGTTAAAATCTGTTTACAGAATAAATTATGCATATAAATACGCAAGATCAAAAAAAAAAAAATGGCTGGGCACTTTTGAGCGGTAGTGTACCTATTGATGTATTTGTAATACGCATCTATTTTCTTTAGATTAACCTTCCTATACTCACGCATACGGTCTGTGAAACCGATTTATATAGTATAGTATACGTCTTTCAGTTTGACGTGAGTATAGGAAGGTTAAATAGAATGAAATAAATGAATTGTGAAAACTACATTTCACCTACGTACATAATAAGATAAGACCACATCCTCTCTGTGAATGTTGGCACTACTATACTAACATTCTTAACATTCCTATACTCACGTCAAAATGAAAGACGTATACTATACTATATAAATCGGTCTTACAGACCGTATGCGTGAGTATAAGAAGGATATACTATATGTATGTATATAATTTGTATGGATTAATATCAAGCTGATGTAAGTAAATTGACTATTTTTCTACCTTTGATACATTTAAGATTTCAATTAATGAATCCATTGTTTTCATATGTGTCATACAATTAGTTGCAAAAGCTGCTGTGCTATCTGCACGCAATTTGTAGTCGATGCATGGATGTATTCTAGTACACAATGTGCGCAGTTAATGAAAATAAAGGGCCCATTCTCTTCCGGAAATACGTGAATAGATCGCTTGTCTAAAGCCTCGTATTACGTATTTGAGAATTGCTTCCAACGTGATTTAATCCTCCAATTCACGTAGTTAACTAACTAGAAGTTGATGAAGGTCAATGAAGATCGTTTATTGATGAAGTGTAATTTATGAATTGAATAATGCGGTGTTTACCACTGACGTAATGTACTTTCCAGTTGGGAATATTCAGTCAAAATTATCTGAGGTATATGACGGAATTCCAACGGAAGATTATTGTTTTTTGTAAAATTATAAATGGTTGTGAAATAACGTTAGTGACAAGACTATTTATAAATGCAAATGTATTTATGCACATATTGCACATACCTGCAACAACCGCTTGACTAATGCGTTGCGTACAGAACTTTATGGCACGAGTAATTTAAATTTTAACTATGCACTTGAAGTAAGGCCAGAATTGTCACTTGATAGTTCCTCGGCGCTATTGGATATTTTTTCACAATTACATAGTTTTTCAAGGTATCCCTTAACCTTCCTATACCACGTCAAAATGAAAGACGTATACTATACTATATAAATCGGTCTCACAGACCGTATGCGTGAGTATAGGAAGGTTAATGCTTTTTCTCACTAATTTTATTATTCCGAAGACAAGTAACTAATTCATAACGGACATAAAATAAGAAAGAATAACAAAAGCCAAAGGAATCAGATATACACTTTGTCTATTTTAACAATTTATCTACGTCATTGTTTTGTGGTACAAGTAAAGACAATCTATTCATTTGACCGTCTTACTCAAGTGATGCCGGTGAACAAAGAAGCACGATTTGCGCTTGTCTCAGATACAAAGATTTATGGACAAAAATTGATAACATATATAGGTAAAAAGTCTAAATTATAGATGGGCAACCTCCGGCCCGCGGGCCACATGCGGCCTCGAGTAAGATTTGCCCGGCCCGCTACTGAATTCTTTCGTTGCATATTAGCACGGCCCGTCTAAACTTAATTCATAATGAATCATAAGGATACCACAAAAATGTATATTTTTCAAGATTACTCGCAGCATAAAACTTCTACAAAAAAGGTTGCCCATGCCTGGTCTAAATAGACAAAGTGTGTGTTACATATGTTTACCTGAGTTTTTCAAGTACATTACAGTCCTGATAACGTGAATACAAAAACAGCGCCTGTTCAAATTATCGCGTGTTATACTAATGAGGCCAACTTTGAGACGATTTTCTAAGAGAAATGGTATGTATAAAACGAACATTGATTATTAACTTACATATTTGAAATGTATGGGAAATAAAATACAAATAAGTGAACATCTATTTCCTAGAAAACTATATTTAAAAGATTGTGGTATTCTCACTATCTAGTGCATAATGCAAAAATTTTGTGTTCGTATTAACGCATTGTCCACATTAACGCTTGTTCACATTAACGTGACTGTACTGCATACGAACAATTAAAGGCCAACAAGGAATTCAACCAAGAACTAAACATTAAAGGGACAACGGAAAAGTAAAAATGAATAGTTACGAAAGTAGATTCTCATCAAATTGATTCTTGATATATATTCAAATTTTGTAATAAGGTAGTGGTACAAGTCAAAAGGCCTAATCTCTGTAAATGAAAAGAAGAAGAAGGTAATGGACAAATCTTGCTTATTCCCCGTACAAAAACACTCTCGATTATTGCATTATATTCAGATCGAAAATGCCGCAATGACTTATTAAGTAAGTTATTTCATTTCAAAAACGCTTAAACTTAATTTCTTTTTATTGATTCCAAAACTATTTTGAAGCTGTATACGTTAGTTTTAAAAATAGTTTGTGTAACAATAACTAATAGTAGGTTTGTACAATGTTAAGTGCTCTTATAGTTTTAATATTTTGTCAATAATAAGTGAAGAACCAGTAGGTTTACGAGGAAGATATGGGAGTTAGAAATATAGAAAATGAGGGGATAAATGCATTCTTTTTCAAATAGAGTAATAATATAATAAGAAATGGTGCAATATAGAAAATATATAGAAAACTATAGAAAACTTCCTGCCATTTTATTTTGCTTAGATCTAATGTAAATACAAATTAGAGCTCATTCCAGAACGTAGTTTCAGTAATTTTTATAAAAACTACATTAAAACTAATAGTTCAGAAATTATTTTTTGTTTATTTGAACTGAATTAATGGATAACTAATTTAGACCAGAATATAGGCGTATTTATTAGTGGAATGCAATAACATTATAAAGAAATATACATACACTCCCAGTCACGGAAGTTGGGACAGTTCATATTTTTTCAATATAAGTATTTAACATGCACAAAAATAAAAATAAAACATAAAATCAGTTATATATAACAAAATATTGGTTTATTATGACAAAATGATAGCAAATAATAATATTTATCAAATACAATCATTAAACTTTCTTCTCGTCGAAGAATCCTCCTTTTGCATTCAATACGGCTCGAACAACTCTCGGCATTCTTTTGATAAGTTTTGTAATTGTGTTGGGTGGTAAACTGTTCCATTGTTCTTGTAAAACTTCCCAAAGGTGTTGTTTCGAAGTTCAAGCCACTTTTCGTATCAGTCTATCCAGCTCATCCCACAAGAGTCCGATCGGGTTAAGATCGGGACTCTGTGGAGGCCATGACATTATTTGCAAGGTATTTTGTGTTTGTTGTGTATTCAAATAATCCCTACATACTAACGCCGTATGTTTAGGATCATTATCTTGCATGAAGATGAAATTCTCCCCTATCAATCGCTGGCTAGAAGGTACAGTATTATGCTCTAGAATATTTCTGTACTGTTCTTTTGTCATAATACCTTCTATCCGAACGAGATCTCCTACTCCTGCGTACGAAAAACAACCCCACACCATAACTGAGCCACCACCATGTTTTACAGTGGGTGCTAGACATTCGCGAAGCATTTTTTCTGTCTTTGATTTCCGAACATAAACTCTTCTATTTTGTCCAAACACTTTAAACTTGGATTCGTCGGTCCAAAGCACATTTTTCCACTCCTCCACCGTCCAATCTCGATGTCGTTGGGCCCACTGTAATCGTTTTAAACGATTGGTTCGTCTTAGTAACGGTTTCCGTACAGCAATTCGTCCGAATAGGTTTGCCTCTCGCAAGCGACGTTGAATAGTGCCCACTGACACTGCGTTTTGACGATCGCGATTGAATTCTGCTGCTATTTGTGGTGCTGTCAGTCTTCTATTTCGTTTACTAATTAAAACGATTTGCTGATCATCAACGTTGGTCGTAATACGAGACGGACCTGGTCGATCACGGTCATTTAAATTTTCCGTTATACGGTACAGTTTTATAATATTGGCTACACTAGATTTTGCCAGACGCACTTTTTCGCCAATTTGTCGAACAGAATATCCTTCTTTATCGAGTGTGATCACGGACGATCGCTTTTCAACACTGATCGGCACACGGCATTTTCACTGTTAATACTTTCAAAATTCGCCCACTTGCACTTCGCGCGTACACGGAGACGTTTAGAAGTAAACTGAATGGCAGAATGGCCCGAGGTACTAGAGGGATAGGATAATACCTTGATGACCATAAAATCGTTCTTGGAAATACCCTTGTAAATGTTTATGACACAAAGCATTGTAATACTACTTGAATATTTCTTTCGGTAATACTATGAAATCATTATATTGCGATTATTAGGGATTATTGTAATTAAGATTAAGTTCTATTGTAAATTCCATTAGTGCAGCATTCCTAATAATGCTGTATGATCCACTAACCAGTAATAATTATTACGCAGTAGAATTCTCAGTATTGTGTAAGATTTTGAATTTGTATTGCACAATATCCTAAATTTAACGAGGTGTCCCAACTACCGTGACTGGGAGTGTATATATACTATATAATGTTTTCGGAAAAATCAAGGACGTCATGCCATTTTGGTCAATAATACTGCAAAATATTATTGAGAAAAGTTCGGTTTATACGGTTGTTGAAGATGCTTGTCTCGAGCTAGCGAAACACGTGTCACCGACTTTATTATTAACAATTGTGTGGCGAGGAGTTTACCGATGTGATATTTGTGTCAGTAAATTACACCACGGTCCTTGTAATCACCTTTATTGAGAAGAGTTGTTGAAAACATATTTTGGCTCTATCCAAAATTTCACACATACCGGATCACTTTGACTAATCAGTATTTGTTTTGAAAAAAATAAAAATAAGTATACTGTACAAGTTGGAAAAAAATTAATGCAAGTTTCTAATAAAGTATTTTATTAAAAAAAAAAATTACATATCAACTAAATTTAAATTGATTTTCTGTAGTAATTACAATGCAATACAAAACAAATACTGATTTAATTAAAATGATCCGATATTTGTGAAATTTCGCGTAAAGTCAAAATTTCATACTCTGAAGAACTTCTCTCAATAGCATTTTGCCGTATTATTGACCAAAATGCCACTTTACTTCAACAGAAAATGACTTTTTCTCAATTGTAACGACGGCCTTGACGTTTAAAGGTAAAAATGTGCTTGAAATTCTTTTCAAACCAAGCAGGGCGGCATCCTATAACTTTAAAACGAAATTCAAAGATTTTTGATCATTTATACCTATTATTATTAGTTAAGTCGGGAACATACTGTGTATATATAATCAGTAAAACTATCATTCCTAAATTACGAAGAGAAAATCGTCGCATATGAACTTCACTAACTTTACAGGCTGCATTTTATTGCGGTTGACCTTGATAATCTGCTTCTTAACTTTTCTTCTTTGGATGACAATATAGCTCTCTAAATTATAGACTATAGATATTTGTAAGTATAAATTAGAAAGTATGTAGTATATGAAATAAAAACCTTTCATTTTCCTTCTATATATTTGAATGTTGTCAGCTAGTAATTTTCCAAATAAATTAATTACCCAAGTATTTGTATTTCGTTGAAGATGACAACCGATTTGTCAAAATACGTATTTAAAACACCCTTGAAATCAGTTACTATGATGTAGCATATTTATTGAAAGTACTACCTTACTTTTCGTTCTTCCAATTATTAATCTGATTATTGCATTGCGTACAAAAGAGCTTATTGGAGATATCTAATTCATTTTGATTCGACTGGAAATGGGGTATGCATTCTCTAATTATAATGAATTAGATAATTGGTTCGGCTTCAGAGCTTGTAAGGTCATATGACCATGTGATCATGGAAAAACTGGCTAAATAACTATACATGTTGTACATGCATATGTATGTACGTAGGTAGTTTTCGTGCAAATTTGCTTATGGTATAATGAAGTAATAAATTCTATTTAAACTGGTTTTAGTTAAGCAAGGAAGAGAATATTATGCCTGTATATACATATGTACATACATGCATACATACATACATATATACAATAACATACACACATACAGTATATTAGAAGAGCAACAATTGATATTTCAAACAGTAGTAAAATTAAGAAAACCAATTAGACGTAAAATTAAATTACGTTTTCTCTCGACGAATTCATAAAAATTTATCGTCTATAAAACATACAATACCTTCCCATTTACTAGAAATTTCGCAGTAAATATTTGTACGTTAACCATTTCATTGGGTGGGCTCTTATCATTTGCACCATGACAAAGTACCGTTTCCTAATACTAGTAAGCAGGAAGTAATCTAACCAAATTTCTTGCTTACCTGTGTTTCATTCTACTTTGAGTAAATAAGGAGAAAGGATAAGAAAATCCTCTTTAAGATGCGTAAAATGCGCATATATTTTCGCAGAAGTGATAATTAGATTGATAAAATTCATGTGGTCGCTATAGGTTAAATAAACATTCAATAAATCGTGTTGTTATGTGTGGATTACACAACTTTCTTCCTGGTTACTGAGGCATTCAGGCTAATCAAAAAGGATGTTTTTATTCAAATTATTCGTATGATCACTTAATAAACAAGTGTAGGATTATAGTGAATTCATATCAATTCAATCAAACAGTTGTCAGTATTACGTTAGTAGAAATTATCAATACATTCCAGTAATGCAAATAATGCTTAAACGTTTTATCCGTAAAACCTGGTTTAGTTCGTAAATTATAACACATATGGAGAATTGCTTCCTCGTTTAAACTTTAAGTTTTCCCAACCGTAACAAACGAAATTGGAAATAGTTTCTTATTTATCGATTAATATAATTACATATACCTAGATATATCTACTATGTAATGTAAGCAAAGGTGGACAATAGTAATAATTATATTGATTATAGACTTTCTAAGTACAGGATATCACATGAAATAATATGGCACAAATCGTACACGTTGCAAAATTGTGTGTTTTGATTTCTGCGCATAGCACGGGAATACCAAAACATATAATTACTTTAAACGCAAACAGAAGTGCAGCAGCATTGATGCAATTGAAACTTAACATTTTTGTAATTTCCACGGCGAATTCTCACGATCTTTTCCCACAAGTACTGAATTAGAAACGAAAAGAAAAAGAAAGTGCTTTCCAAAAATTTCATAAAATGTGTGAATTAAGAATGTATTTTAAAAGGAAATTATTATATAGAGAATCTGCATAAATACATTTTTACTGTGCGTAGAAAATTTGTGTTAAATCAATAAAGTATCTGGTGTGAAGTTGTCCATAGACTTTATTTAAATAATTTTCCCTACTCTTTTGAACAGAAACTGACGGAAAATGCTTCGAATTGCCAACCAATTTAGTTTAATATATCTGGAGAGATGAATTTCTAGAAGCACTGAAGTCATATGAATTATAATAAAAAATCTAATATTATAATCCACAAGACAACAGGTACCTAACGGCCGTGAAGAAAAGTAAACCTTTTACAAAGTGCATTAACATTAAATATCAAATTTTGATTTCGTAAACTTATTTCCCATTATTGCTATAGAAATAGTACAAATATTTATAACAGCGTAGCACAGATATGTACAATTTTTTAACAGATTAACTTTATACCTGTTCGGAGACAATTGAATGTTTGCCAAAGTTCGATTTGAGATATCTACTTCAATTTTGATGATATAAGCTTATTCCCCATCATTTTTACCATAAGAGACCGTCAAATCCGTTACCATGATTTTATGCATTGTCTGGATAAAGCGAAAGGGGATGAAAATTGAAAATTGATGAGTTTGATGAAGTATGGTTCCCGATACTTAAATTTCAATGGTACTAGGTTATACCTATTACTTTCATATTATATAATAATATTATATTATCATTATAAGAAACGGTAGAAGCATTACACTACGATCTTAAAAATTTCTCTGAATACCTCAAACAACACAAAATTTAAATGTTCAATGCAAACCAGTCTAACTATATGTAATAGACACGCAATTAAAGTTCCACTGTTAAAATAATAATAATAATAATAGTAATTAAAATACTGCCACCCATTGAGGTATCAAGTTTTATAGCAAGAATGATGGGAAGTACACCCGTCGAACGAACATTCGAATATATAACGGCGAACTTTGCCAAAAAATAATCGATTAAGGAAATGTATACACGGCTTCACATCGGTCACAAACTAATTGTCTTCTTTGATGAAGTTACTTATTTGCAATTATTTTATTCAAATGAATAAAAATAAATGTAAACAAACGAAATCTACATCCATTGATAAGCAATTTCAACATTTCTTCTTCAATTTTTTATCTAATTCTTTGCGTTTGTGGAGTTCGTAAACTATGAGTTTTAAATCAAATATATGGCGTCATAATAGTGATGTTTATGCTTTAGTTAAAGCATTGTATAGTATATATTACTATTTGCGTAGTGTATCAGTAATTGAAAAAAATTGGGCGAGCATAAAGACGCATATTTCAAAAGAAAAACCAGGGTGTCCTGCTTGTAATAAGCACATTTTTTGTATCCATAGTTAAAATCCTACTTATTTGGTATCAGCGGCGTCAGGAAGTTGATTTTAAATTATAGACGTTTTGAGGGCACGTGATGTAACGATTCCCTGATTTGGTATTTGCATAATACATTTTTATGATGAAAAGAAGAAGAAACTGTTTTTGTAATTCCGCCAACTAGTTTCGTAGGAAAAGGCAAAGGTTATATGGATTCTCAGAATTTTAAAAATGACGGGTGAAAGAGTGAAATTATTAAGAGAAGCGAAGTTTTCACCTTCGCTCAATTTATCTGGTTTCCAAACTGTAATAAGTGTAATAAGCAATGAAAATAGCTATTTTTTTCTTTTAAAATTATGTATGAATTGCTATTGCGTATGTGGGTACTTCTAATCTTGATTATAAAGTAACCAAGGTTCCTTAGAATCTTGGCTACTGTGCCAACGATGATGTGTGACGTCTTATTGTTTTTCTAATGAGAATTACAATTTAGTTGTCGAAATAGGTATTTCAAGATATACGAGATAGCACTGCAAAACCAAGAATCATTTTATTTTCAGTTAGTTGATCACTTTCAAGTACTATGTAATGGTTAAAATTTGTGATTTGGAAATAATAATATTAATGTAGACACCAAATTTGGTTTCTAATAATAAGTCAACAGCTGGGTTGTCACCTTCAGTAAAGCACGAGATAATTACACGTCACAAATGTGATGTGCAAGACGCAATATACAATGATCTATAACCACTGTGCAGTGTTCACGGCGCGGTATTAACCTTCCTATACTCACGTCAAAATGAAAGACGTATGCTATACTATATAAATCGGTCTCACAGACCGTATGCGTGAGTATAGGAAGGTTAAAGAAAGGTAAAAGGATGCGATACGTAGTTCCTTTTACAAAGTTGTGTTAAATTATTACAAGCAATCTTATATATTTTCATTTATTTTCTTTTAGTTTAATGGTTTAAAAAGAATATTTGCTTAGTTTAATGGTTTAAAAAATATATTTACTTAGCTTCTGGTTAACTAAAAAACACTTCGTTAACCACAACCATACAATAATCTTTCTACATAAGAGATTGAAACTCAACCAATGTTTTAAATTGCAAATCATTTGATAATTAAGGGTTTCAGTCTAATCTAATAAGCTTCTGAATCTACAGCCCTATGGCTCATTTTATTAGCATTTTGACTTATTAGTAGATTTAAATGACATTAAAGTTGCACATAGTTTAAACTTTGAAATGTTTAAATCACAGACATTTATTTTACGTAATACGAATGCAATCATACAGTACGTACCTGTTTGTTTTATTGGTACGTGCTTGTATATAAATGGATGGCATGCGTATACCAAAACAGGACGAAGGTTATTTCATTAATTACAAACCTATTATTTATGGTATAACATAGAAAAAGATCAAATAATCAACGGATACCCATCAATACTGTACCGATATTTGCAAATAAGGATACAATAAATGCTTTAACTATTTAGTATAATTTGTTCAATTTTTTAAACAAGTATTTTTAAATCTACGTAATATATTTTTATTGAAAAACAAAACCTAGGTATGTGGCAAAAATAAAATTACAATTGCGCTAGCTGACACCCTTCTGAAAGCGGTAAAAATCAATAAGTTACAAACCTGGATAACAGTTAGCCAAAGTTATGAATAAAACGGCAAAAACAAACACCGATTTCATGTTTGCGGCGAATGGTACAATATAATTCACTCCGTATAATCGTCTTCACTCAACACACTTTTCAATAGCAATGACGATTTTTGAACTTCGTGCAATATATAAACATGCTGGCCTAGTGCGCCATCTTCATATTTTTCTTTTGTATTGTTGCGGGATCTTCGAATCGTTATTTAGCACATAACACTTGCACTTTTTATTCACTTAACGCAATCAATAAATATTTCATATTATCTCCTTTAATTTGCTTCTACAGAATACGTTTCAACGTATTTGTTTCAAAACTTTTTCAGTGAAATATAGCTGTTCATGAATAAAAAATAAATTATCAGGGCTAATATCAAAACTAATATGGTCAAACACGTTTTCTTGATGTACGCTAATTCTTTTTAAATACATTATTAGTGTAATTAAAACATTTTGCTTCCATAAAATATATTCTAAAATATTTCGAACTTCCTTGATGATATCTGCATATAGCATTATTATATATGTTTGTGAGCAAAAACATAAATTAGCAGACACAAAAACCCAGCAGAATATTTAAATATCCATTCCCTTGGTCTATCCTTATTATTATTTATCCCCTTTTTTATAGAAGTTCACTATCTATTTTGAGGTCACAAGTTTATTTTGTTACGATATTTTCAGTAAAATATCCTTGCTTCTAAAAAGCACAAACGTTATAATGGCAAAAATGAAAACAAGCATCATTTCTCTGGGGAAGTTTTTCTAAAAATATTTCAAAATGCATTCTATTAGAACAATTTGAGAGTTTTAATCAACTTGAACGTGAACTGATGAATTCTAATAAAAATATTATATTAGTGTAATATTGTTTTCTCCAACCATAGAAATTCCTTTTTGGTTGGTCGTAGCTATCACGCTATGGTGGAATTTCTCTTATCAGTTTGTCGCGTTTTTCTGTTTTTAGGTAAAATATATACATACCCGTACTAATTAGAAATTGGTGTACCGGTGCATGTAATTTATGTGCTGAAACTTTTGTGCTGTTATCACGTAAATTATGATGTAACGTTTCATGTGTACTTATTTAGAGTATTTAGAGAGACATGAAAATGAAATTCATATGCGTTAATTTCTAAGCTAAATATGTTTGATAGATCTATCATGTGTATCATGTGTAAGTATATGTTTATCTTCATTTTCATAATTTATGTTTCGGTGTAACTAGAAAATTATTGCATTGCAGATTTTTACAACATATTAGGCATAGTATTTTATGTCTTAAATGCTGGAAATTATTATGTACCACAAGCAAAAAAAGATTTTTAGACGGTCTTGTGTTTATGCGATTGATATTATCTTGTTTATTATTGTTATTATTATTTTTATACAATTATGGAGATTAATTGTATGCTTAGAACTAAAAAAATGGTAGAGTAAGGCTTGAACTAGGAAGTTCAAACTGATAAAAGTAAGAATGATTGGGACTTGGGGTCACACCAATATCGTGAAACATCAAGTTGAGGGTTAAGGTCTCGAGTACAATAAATTAGTACTGATAAAAGTAGGAATGTTTTATAGCCAGTGATGTCAACAACTATCCCATTCTTAGGGACGAAAAAGCAAAGGAAAAGTGAACCTTGCATTTAACCCATTAGTTCCCGCGGTCCTCATTTTAGTACGGTGAACTGTACCCAAATGAGTACAGCGGGTACTAATAGGTTAAAGAAGCACACTTTGAGTTTTCCTCCATCAAAGATGATACTTTAGTTGTCCAAATATTTGTGAATTTGGAGTTTTAGAATCGATGTGGTAAAAGTAAAGGCATCAATACGACTACAGTTCATTCTAGTCTTCCTGAAATTAGTTTTACTTTTGATCTGTTCTTGCTCTCGCAAGACTAAAAGTATTTGTCACCTTTACTTCATTAATTTGAACAGGTACTTCTACATACGAATGTCAACTAAATTGTCTTCTTTAATAAAATGCGCTGACAAGCAAGTGTTTTTACCTAACATTTTACTCCTTCGTAACTTTTTTAGAGATGAACACTTAATTTAAAATATGTATTTGAAAATAATCAAATTGATATAAAGGAACTGATTAGTGATTACTTTGTGCCAGTTCATCCTAAATCGTGGTATCTCCTACTTTACTTAATATTACTTTTCGTTTTATAGGCTTTGTATAGAATGGGACGATATTATTTGAATCTCATAACTTTGGCAAAATCGCTGAATAAAATGGATAACACGTACAAAGGAGTGTTCCCGTTGAATACACGTTGTTCGCCATTTGACAACGCAATATATAGCCAACGAATTGTAAGACTGTTGTGCATAGTTCTTTCAGAGGAATTGACGGGAACCAAAGACTCAGCAAAGCTCCGAACGTTACCTAACGCCGGTCGGCGGTGATCGTCAAGCGCGGCGATGTCATATCACTACCTATCTTCGATCCCTATATTGCATGGTAAGGGGACCGGAGTGTAAAAGGGGCGCCTTTTAAATTGTTACAAAAATTAGAAAAAAGATTGTGGAACAAACTGTTTTATTGCTGTTCAAAATATTCGTCTCTAATTGTAAGATTCATACACTTTGGACTGCGCTCAAAGCAATTCTCAAAATCCTTTTGTCCTTTCTGAAATTGGTATATCAAAAATATGGGTTTCGAAAGTTTCGACAGCTTTTCGAGGTGCTGAAAATCTCTGTGCGCGCATGTTTTGTTTGACATTCGTGAATAGAAAGAAATCGTTAGGCGATAAATCAGGTGAATACGAGCAAAAACACATTAATTCGATGTTCTTCTTCTCGATTGTCTTTCCTAATGTCGTCGATGTTTTCTGGCAATGAAATTGTTGTCTAAAGGAATGGTTACGACATTCAGAAGAAACAAGCGATCATTTTCTTGGAAGTGCTTCGTAAACGAACAACTTTTGTGGGATTCACCGCATCTTGGAACACAAAAACAGTGAATTATTGTTTAGTTTCCGGTTTGCACGAATATATCTAAATTTTGTCACCTGCCACAATGTTGTACGCGGATATTGCAGTCCCTCGGCCGATTTTTTGACCATTTCCCTGTACCATTTAACATGAACCTTCGTTGACCTTCGGTTAAATTATTCGGAATCCACAGGGAACAGATCCTTTTGACAACAGGATGCTGATGCAAAATTGAATGTGCTGTGCAATCTTCGACATGCCTAAGAGATTTGTCATTTTTTATCTCACTGCAAGTCACATACCAATCTTCTTCAATCACGTTGCGCACGGTGTTGATGTTTTCTGGAATAACAGCCGCTTTTGGTCGACCATTACACAATTCATCAGTGACGGATACACGAACACGACGAAATTCTGCAAACAAATTATAAACAGTCTCTTCTGACGGCGCTCCTTTACTAGGATCGTAAAAAATCATCCAACGAAAACCACGTGAAATTTACATTCTTTTGCAAAATTGCTTTTAAATGTTCAAACTACAAACAAGCTATTTGGTCAATTTCTAAGCTGCCACTGTTTTAAGAATAATAATAGTCAACTTTTACAAAAATAGTAATGACTAGAGTTTGTTAAAAGGTGGATGACGTGTTATCATTAAGTAGTGTCAATAGGACTGACGCTGTCGTTCCTCCGAATCTTATAATTGAATAATAAAATTTGGAGGAGTGGCAGCGTCAATTCAATTTACACTACTTAATGATAACACGTAATCCACCTGGTTTACAAACTCTAGTAATGATAAATATCAATAACGGCAAATAGTGGTCGTTTGTGAAAACATAAAAGGCGCCCTTCGTATAAGGAGCTCAAACAATCGCCGCTATCGGAAACGTTAGAATACAATGTCCTTAGTAAACAGTACCTTTGATTAGAATAACCAAGGGTAGAATACTAAAAAGTTAATAAACGGTACATAAAATACAAGGAAATTGTCCAATAGGAAGACCAAGGAAAAGGTTAGAAGCTGCTGTGGATGAGGATCCGAGAAATCTACTCAAGATGCTAAGCTAATGGCGGGAAGGGGAGGAGGAGCAAATACTAAAGGAGTTTCAGACTCGATCGGGATTGTAAAACCATAGTTGCAGGCAGGTTTTCTATTTTCATTTATTTTTGTTATCTCCAAAGGATTCGTATCGTTTTTATCCTTGTTGACGCTGTCGTTCCTCCGAATCTTATAATTGAATAATAAAATTTGGAGGAGTGGCAGCGTCAATGCAATTTACACTACTTAATGATAACACGTAATCCACCTGGTTTACAAACTCTAGTAATGATAAATATCAATAACGGCAAATAGTGGTCGTTTGTGAAAACATAAAAGGCGCCCTTCGTATAAGGAGCTCAAACAATCGCCGCTATCGGAAACGTTAGAATACAATGTCCTTAGTAAACAGTACCTTTGATTAGAATAACCAAGGGTAGAATACTAAAAAGTTAATAAACGGTACATAAAATACAAGGAAATTGTCCAATAGGAAGACCAAGGAAAAGGTTAGAAGCTGTTGTGGATGAGGATCCGAGAAATCTACTCAAGATGCTAAGCTAATGGCGGGAAGGGGAGGAGGAGCAAATACTAAAGGAGTTTCAGACTCGATCGGGATTGTAAAACCATAGTTGCAGGCAGGTTTTCTATTTTCATTTATTTTTTGTTATCTCCAAAGGATTCGTATCGTTTTTATCCTTGTTGGATTGTATATTTATTTTCTTTAACATAAGTTCAATTTAACGATAAGAGGATTGTGTTCAGAAGATGTATTTGCTCCAGCATATGATATTACCCCGTTATCGCTTTTATTTGCCTTTCCTTTATTAATATGTAATCGATTTAATTTCTGGTATTTTTATTGTCTTTTTCTGAGAGGAAATTATTTTCTTGACTAAACGCTAGCAGACGGTTCCCTTTGTAATTAGTCATTACATGTACCAAATCCATAGAATCCCACAACTACATCTTTGAATCATATAAGCTTTCCATAGCAGATTAGCATCCTGTCTGAAGTAAGAGTCGGGCTGATTACCCATTTACTTGTTTCCATATCGAGCATAATTTCCATTCCGTTCCTTTGTTGTTTATAATTGCTTCTTGAGTAGTACATTTCTCCTGTTCTAGTAGTACACTTACCTGAACTTCGCTATAGAGTTTCGCAAAATCCTAGTGTATTTTATATATTTCATTTGTGTATTTTAATTCCCTTGTTTATAACTATATTTAAAACTAAACTAAAAAACACATCGGCATACGTTACTCTAATGTTAATCATATTTACTGGCAATACTCACAATGGATCTTTAATGCAGTGACTTCCCGTTGGCTTCTGATATCTTATGCTGTCAACCAGCCAGTATGGTTCCTCCATTTTTAGGTATAATTTCAGACCCGCAGTATAAAAGAGTTTCACAATCACTAAGAAATGATCATTTATTACATGTTACTTATCGTTAGACGTGCCAGTTATATTTCAATAACTCGAATTGCGTCCTTCTGCAATCGAGTTGTCTTCTTTAGTCAAGAAACCATTGACATATGTGCAACATGTGAACCTTGACCATACGTATGTAAGTTGTCGAAGCACTTATCTGCAGTTCGTCAAAACTAGATGTGCTTTATTACACTATTATTATTGTGTAAGGGTATTTGCATTTTTGCAGACGATGACACCATTGACTGCATATCCAACATTTTTTGTGTCTTCTATGAAATTCGTAAAATCGTATGCTTTTCTAACCTAGTATAGTTAGAAAACCCAGTGTAGATTTTACATTATAAGAACTTTCTTGGTCCGTCCAATTTAGAGACCTTTTCTCTATTGTCGTCGTATTGTTTCCAATGGGAAAACAAATCTTTGTTCTCCATCTAGTCCTTACTTCTATAATTTGTCGATTTATATAAAAAAATATGTACATGCATATAATATTATAAACCAAGAGAAAAGTAAAAATTATCTTCATTCCAGTTCAAATTTACTTTAAAAAACAGAATACCTTTTCTAAATAAATAAAAGCATTATCTATAAATATCCACGTTACGTATGAGTACACGTAATAAAAGGAACGCTCTTTTCGCAGAATCGCACGCGCCATACGATTATTGCAAAACTAATTAAAGTATAATCGGGTTCAAGAATTTCTCCCAAAAGACTATACATATTTCTTTGATGACCAAACAATTGACGTATGAGCGTGTACATACATACATCATATACGTCATTATTTTGAATCAAATATGGTAATGGTATAGTGCGGGACAGCTGATATCATCGGCTGTCATGGTTTTATAAACACGCATTCATCACCGTTGATTTTATTATTTCAATTGAAAAAGTACTACCTTTAGTGTTTCCATATATTGCGTGTCTCGTACAAATATTTGAAATTAATCGATTGACTTATTGTAATTGAAAGTCTTTTTCGGCCTTTGGGATCCAAACCCATGTGCCAAATTAAATTATCTACAAGTGTGAATATACTTCATACCTCGAAATCTATTTGCGTACAGAGTTTAAGCAGTAAAACGCGGGAAAAAGATTTACCTTATTTATTTCTTTTTGATCTTATTTTACCATCTAAATGGTTTATTTCACAATTATTCCGAATAAAACAATATGTCAATGGACGAATTAAAATGTTTATATTTTACATGGTTCCACCTCTAATGTTGCCCAGGTTTGCCTGAAAAATTGTTTTCCTCATACTTATTGCTAGATGAAGTATTTCACTCAAATTCGAATCATAACGTCCGCAAAATTTCAATCAAGCCTCCCTTCCCTCTCCACTCCTCACCTAAATTTAAAATGTTAGGTTCATAAAAAGAAGGACTCATTTAACACTATTTATAGTATAAATATTAACATATACATAAACATGGTTTACAGTTTTATAATTTAATTTATCGTGTCTTCATACTAACAACTTTAGATATTAAATCTGAAATATTTATTTGTAAACATACATCTCGTTCATTTACAATAAGAAATAAACTATTTAATATGTCTTGAAATATAGACCTTAAGTAATTTAATAATCTTTCAATGAGGAAAGGAACATTCTCCCTGGTTACACCAATTGAAAGTGGTCACAAAACTTATTCT
The DNA here is from genome assembly GCA_038088585.1 of Chrysina gloriosa. Lineage (NCBI taxonomy): Eukaryota > Metazoa > Arthropoda > Insecta > Coleoptera > Scarabaeidae > Chrysina > Chrysina gloriosa. The sequence goes on from CM076090.1 coordinate 23,759,263, forward strand.
CAGCGATATACACAAATTTGGAAATGAAAGTTTGTTTTTGTGGAAAAAATTAAGCATTTAAATGGGCTATTTAATGCACTAATTTTACTAGCATATCATTTCAAAAAGAAAGTCCCTAAAATAGAAAAAAATATCACAGAAAGCTTTAGGGCCAGCCTTAATATTAATTAAACAAGATCCCAAAAAGGAATTATTTTACTACATCACAACAAACTTATCAATCTATCATTTGCATAGATTCACCATCTAATTCAAATACAAGTATAAATTCTAATATAATACGCATTCGTCGGCAAAAAAAACGCAAAAGAATGCAAAGGATCAAATAGGTGGACATAATAATGAAGATGAAGTTTTTGATGAAAATTTCAATAAAGTTCTTAAATCTTTATCTACTAAATCATTATCTAATGACATTTGACAAACATTGCCATAAATATATGTATGTGTTCTTTGAAAATATTTATTCGTTTACATGAAATATTGTATATAAATTCTGTATACATATTTGAATATATATCATTGTAATTAGAATATCCAAGCATTTTATGATCACTTTCATCAATAAATACAAACATGTGATTGTTTATTTGTTAAACACCTTTTATTTGAAAATGGATAGGTTTTTCCATTAGCGGTCATTTTATAATTTGTTACATATGTATGTATGTATATATCTGAAGAGGGATTATGTCAACCAGTTTTTCATTAAAGAATACATAATACAAATTATAAGCATATGGACTAGATAGATCAATGTTTATTGATAAAGTTGTTTTATTACTCATTACTTGTTTAACAACAACATGAGTATATTGTTTCCGATAATTTATATAATTTTTTATTTTCAATTAAGATCGTGTCTTTCTTTGATATTTCAATTACTTTCATATCCATTTAGTATGCATTACAAACAAATATAACATTAACAATAATTGTACCCTTAACATCATTTAATGCAATATCTGATTGAGTCCATTTTGAATGATTTCGATTCACGGTGATATATATAATTTAGCAAGAATATATTTAATTGGTATTCTTATATCAATTCCAGTCTTTGGTGTTTCATTTATATTTATAATCATTTTCATTGTATTCTAAATCGTCTTTGTTTCCCTTAATAAAAGCATTAATTAAGAAGAGCATTCTAGCATAATCAACAGACTCCTCAACAACAGTAGGATGATCATCTCCAGTACTAAATACTGTTGATTTAACTGATATTCGATTTATTATTTCTCGTATATAATCTTTCTTTAATTTTATCACATCATGGGTTGGATTATTAATTGTTATATACAAATTCTTATGATCAAACTGTAAACAAGTATTTGTCCCCAAATGAAATTCTCTTGTTATTGTATACGATGACTAAAGATATTTTGAACGAATCAGTCTTGTTACTTCAAGAGAATTAAATGGTCGTTCTTTTGATAATAATGACATTTATTTACATAATAAAATTACATCAATATTACTTTCTCCTTGAAAATCAATTAATCTATTATTTCTAGCTAATTTCAATCCAATCATTGTATTGTTTGAATTTGTATTATCTAGAGGAATATCAAAAATGAATCAATACTGTTAATCTTCCATAAAGTATTATTTGTCTGACTGATATTATTATTTTATATAATGTTCTAGCAGTATCATTAAATAAACAATTTTTGTACATTTCAAATTACATTTTTTCTATATTACATTTTTAAATTCCTATACATATTTTCTTTCCTTCTCTATATCATTTCTAAATGCATTCATTTTAAGTCATAATCTCGCAAATTCTATTATTGGCATTCCTAGATATTCATCTTTAAATAAACTTTGTATTTTATTATTTACTTGGCATTGAAACTATTGTATAATCACTCACATGTATTATAATCAGCAAAGTTGCTCACTAGCGCCAACGAGGAGTAGCGGAGGTTCAATACAACCTTCAGTATAACTGCGAGTCTCAATGATATCTGTTGTGTGTACATGTACGCTGCCGTAAATACTATTTCGTAGTTCTACTTTTGTTTTAGAAATGTTGCTTAGGTTGCGAAAACGACCAATGTTGGATAAAGTTACATAATTTATAGCAGCATTGCCTGACCTAAATTATGATGGCGTTAAACTTCAATGTAACCTGATTGTATTCAGTTGTCTCTGTTTTAGAGTTTGTATTACCAGGTGTCAAGGCTCTGCATAGTACAAATTGCTATACCGCTCTAGTAGATGATATCTAGTCTCTATCTCTTCCACACAAAATCTACAACTGCTGCTGTTAGTCACTCCTAATTTACTTGGGTGACTAGTAAACTGTTTACGAGAGCAAAAATTTTAGTTCTTAGAGTCTGGATGACTCTCTATAAAACGAACTGGTTAGTTAGGTTTCATTATTATTTGGGCAATATCTTACTAACGTTAACTAAACGTTCAGTTGAGACTAACTACATTCAAACCAAAATTAATTTAATTACAAGATCGATGTTCCCTGTTATACTACTAATCTGCATTAAATAGACGCAACAAGATAAATATTGACTAAAGTTAGAAATTCTATAGATGACAGTTTCTCTCATAAATTGTTCGACGACGACTTGGAGGAGCAGTGTTAAAGTTTCAACTGCTATTGTAATTTCAAGTACAGTGAAACCTCTCACATCGGAACTTCGGATATCCGAAATTCGCGATATTCGAAACGGCTAACTGGCGAATTTTTCTGTAATTGTTCTTTTGATCTAACAAATCCTGACGCTAGGTGGAAAAGCGGCCATTCTCCTATCCAGCAATCAAATCAAATTTTTATATAAATTAATTTTTTTACTTTTTTATGATATCCTAAATGTTTTACTTATGCAAAATGCCGATAGCACCCTTTTATTTCTTGTATGGAAGGTTCTGCAGTTATACGATGATCTTTGAAAAACAACATTTCTAGATACAAATATACTGTACTAACGTCAAAATTAGTGAAAAGTATGACAAACACTTGTTTTTAGCTTGTAATCACTTTAAATGTGACAAATAGGTACGATGTGCTATGTCCAACAAAATTAACTTACGTCTAGAAACAATTTCTTTAATATGGCAATTCCTGTTCTCACGAACGTATAAGAAGATCCATAAACTTACAATAGATATTACTAAGTTGATTAGCGTCAGTTTTAAAATTGATATTATTTGCTGTTATCTTGATATAGTACATTTCTAGAAACAATCTTTTGGTATAATTTACTCTTAACTTCTAGGATTTTTGGTTGATCAAAATCAAAGGAATGGCCTTGTTCCAGAGAGTGTTTAACTAAGGCACATGATCTTTTTGAATTCGACAGTCACTCTTATGCTGAGCCATTCTGTATTTCATCCATTGAGATGTTTGACCAATATAACATCCCTCACAATCAATGCACGCGTGCTATAAATAACATGACTAATGAACAGTGTGGGTGTTTTATCCTTTAAAGTTGTAAATAAGTTCTTTATTTTTATAGGGTTGTATTTTGCTATGATAATTTGTGGAAAGGCCTTGAAAATTGGAATTATCTATTCTGTGAGACTCCTGATGTAAGGTAAACCTTTGTATTTAAAAACAGTAGGATTTTCTTCTGTCGGCCCATCATAAGCATTCGAGTTGTAAATAAGTTTATGGGTCTGGGGTAGGCGTTGTTAGCAAACATTTCTAAAAGTAACTTAAAGTTTTCATTTTTTAACCGATTGTTTGAAATATGTACAATTCTGTTTTTCATGTCTATGACCGTGTTGTATTTTAGATTTAATGGATGATTTGAATGATAATTAAGAAATCTGCCTGAAGCAGTAGGTTTTTGATACCAAAAGTCAACTTAGTGTACGTTGTCCTAACGATTTTAATGTCCAAGAAAGGAATATTTCTATTTTTCTCTATCTCTACTGCGAATTGCAGATTTCGATGGAAAAAATTGAATGTGTCAACAATTAATTAATGATGAGGAATGGCGCAAATAATGTCATCCACGTATTTGTAAATGAAGGGTAAATTAAACGGTAACTGTGGAATCACATTCTGATGGGAAAACCCATCAGCGTACCAAAAATTTGCAGATAGAATTTATCATTAAAAGAAAAGTAGGAATTGTTAAAAGTGAACTTCATTTCCATCCATTTTTGTTCTATTACCTGTACTACCAAATCAATAATAATAATAATAATAATAATAATTTATTATCCAACAGCAGCAACAGCTGCTAATTACAGGATAATTTTTACAATAAAAAATAAACTTAATCACAGTAATAGAAAACAAAAAATAATAATAATAAAATAAAATAAAAATAACCTCAATCGTTCCATCAATACTCAAATATACAAAACAAAAATAAATGGATCAATTATGCAACACTAAATTTAATAATTAACAATAACTAAGATTTCTTAGTGAAATGTTGAACAAATCAATTTCATTGCAAAATCTATTAACATTTACACACACAGACAAGACTGGTGAGCGGCAGTGGTGAGTGGTAGCGGTAGCTGATACATAAAAAGACTTGCGTGCCTAGCACACATCCTAGGAACATGAAAACTAAATTGCTGCAACAAGTCAGGAGCATAAAGAAAATTGTTAATCAATTTATATACAAACACAATCTGTGATATTACCCTACGGTTTTCCAAGGACATATAATTAAACTGAGATAATAACTGATCATAGGGATAGTTATGTGGCAGAAATGAGTGACTAGTACGATAATAGAGAATCTTCAAAAATTTTCTTTGCACCCTCTCAATCATGTCCGCATACTTCACATAGCATGGATTCCACACTATAGAGCAATATTCGAGCTTTGTTCTAATAAATGCATTGTAAAAGCTAATAAGTGCTTCATTGCTGAGATATTTGGTATTTCTTGTAAGGAACCCAAGCATTCTTAACGATTGTGTGCAGATATTTTCAACATGTAAATTAAATGTTAGCTTCTCATCAAATGACACACTCAAATCAGTGAAAGACTCACATCTATCCAAAGGTGAATCACAGATATAATATGAAGACATGATAACATGTTGTTTCCTCGTAAAACTCATCACTTTACATTTACTTATATTAAATGGAAGTTCATTTTCAAGACTCCAGCGTTCAAGGTTGGTTAAATCGTTCTGTAAGATTCCATAATCTTTAATATTTTCAATACGACGAAAAATCTTCAGATCATCAGCATACAATAAGCAGTGCGATGATATACAGTATGTGATGTCAATTACAAAAATAAGGAAAAGCAACGGGCCCAACACTGATCCCTGAGGAACGCCCGACCTAGACAAATATGGATAGGATGTAAAAGCATGATATTCAACATGATTTGAACGTCCGGACAAATAGGATTTAAGCAAACTTATTAGATCGTTCGAGATACCAAAAGCATTTAACTTCCGTAGAATTTTAACATGTTGCACTGCATCAAATACCTTTGAAAAAATCGGGATAAATTGTGTCAACCTGTCCGCGTTCATCCAAGGCACCGGACACAAACTGCACAAAGGAGCACAAGTTAGTCGCAGTCGATCTACCCTTCACAAAACCATGCTGATTAATAGAAAGTCGATTAACGACATGGCTATAGATTGGTTTGGCAATCATTATCTCAAAAATTTTTGCAAAGGTACACATCAGAGATATCGGTCTATAGTTTCCTATCTCATTCTTGCTTCCAGATATAAACACAGGTGTTATTTTCGAGGTCTTCCAGCAAGTAGGAAAGGTTCTATGACGCAATATTAGGTTGTAAATATGAAGCAATGGAAGTCGGAGTACACATTGACAATCCTTAACAATAAAAGTAGGAACAGAATCTGGACCCATCGTCATTGTGGACTTCAAAGAGCCCACAGTCCTCGAAACATCATCCTCGGTAAAACTATGACCGGTCAGTATGTCAGTATTAAAAAATCTTCACTGTTTTCAACACTAACACCGTCAACGAAAACAGAGGAAAAGTGCGAGGCAAAAGCATTAGCAATCTGGTCAGGAGATTCAACACGCCTGCCACCATCCATCATAGAACCAGGAATACGTGTCTCATGCCTACGTTCTCTAATGAAAGTCCACAACTTATTCGGATCATTCTGGATCGATTGGTCGATATCTGATATATAATTCCTGAAGTCTCTATCAATGCTAGAACTAAGAAGCTTTCTATACTTTTTAAATTTATATCTGTGAACTTCATCTGTATAATTTCAGGTAATGCCTCTTAACTTTAACCAGTCGACGTGTCTCCAACGAAAACCAAGACGGAAAGGAACTCCTTCCTGATACAGCCAGTGGAACGCAACGCCGAAAATAGTCATTTATTATATAATAGACGTTGTCATGCAATATTCACATCATCACAATCCAAAACAGAATTCTAGTTAGTTATGGAAAACAATTCATACAGTTGATGAAAGTTGGCACGTTTGAAATTTAATCTCATAATAGTAGAGAACTCAAACCTACTATAAGTAAATCCGCTGTAGGTAAAATCGAAAGCAAGTGCAGGATGGTGAGGATCCTCTGGTACCAATGCAAAATTGGCTTTATCACAATTGCACACGGCATTCCTCGAGCAAAAAATCAAGTCCAGGAGTCTGTCATTTTGATTTTTACAGCTATTAATCTGACTACCATCATTAGATACTAAAAAGGTACGAATGCTATAAGCTTTACCACAAGTAACGTCTTCCAAATCACGGACATTAAAGTCACCCGCAAACACAAAATCATGCGCAAACAAATCCAACAGCTCAAGTCTATGAAATAGATGATCGTACATAAAAGCTGGAGTAGAGGTATGTAAGTAGTAATAATATTTATAGGCTTATTGTTAATAATCAATGAAATGCAAGGCACATCTATATTATATTGCGGTATATTTGTAAAAAGTGATACAATATCCAATGATATTAAAATATATTGCTTTGGAAGTGTGAACCCATCTATTAAATTTACAAAAGTAAAAGTATCCTTTATGTTGAAGTCTGTGGATTCCGATAGAGCAGAGGTAAGTATTTGAGATAGATATTTTGAAAGAACATACGTTGTTGAATTAATGGAACTGATGCAATGGATCATCTGGTTTATGTATTTTGGGCAAGCAGCACAATTTAGGAGATCATCAGATATTTCACGCTTATATTTTATTGCTTTTATCAACTCTTAAGTTTTCTATATAAGGTATATGTATATACACAGCAAGGTACTTACTACTACTTTTCTTGTGCTGGAATATACATGTTTGTATATACGTCTTTGATGTAAATTAGTTAAAAGTAATACGAATATCCTGGATAGAAATGAATCATCTTTTGTGATGTCGTGATACACGTGAAAATTTAATTAGCATTTGTTTGTAAATAATTGGCAGTTGATGTGTATATTGTAGTATGATAAAGTTAATTGTTTAGAAAGCAAAAATTATTACAAATAATATTTATAAAATTTTAGTATTATATTAACAAAATAATGAACAATATAATCAAAATATATTACCTAGTGTGTGTATAAGTGTAATTTGTTTTCTAATTCTTAACTTCTCTCTCTCTCTCTTTCTCTCTTGAATTCTTTCTTCACTTCTTTTCTTTGGTCCTTTCCTTTTATTGAATTTCTTTTTCTTTGGTCTGTTTGTCGTTTGTAAACAACAACTTCTTTTTTTTTCGATGTGGTCTGCTTCTTTTCAACACTGGTATTTTATATAACTTTTTATCTGACTTTTTTCGTCGACCATCCCATTCCGTCCCTTATCAACAAACTTCATTTTTTCGGCACGTCGTTATAGCAATTTGGAATTCTAGATTTTGAAATGTTTTAAGTGTATGTGTGTGATATATATTTACAATGCTTTTCTATTTCTTAAAGAATGCTTTCTATAAAATTTACATCTTTTTATTGATAATTTTACTAATGGAATATTATCATACTACAATATGCTTTTGTCTTCATATTCCATACATAGCCCCATATACATACATACATATATATGTGTATTATAATACTTTTCAAGTAATATTGAAAATGTTTTGCGGTCAACTATAAAAATATCTCAAACAAATAAGTAGCGATTTCTTAATCTTTAAACTTTCCTCACAACGAAAATATAACCCATATGTAAAATTCAAAAAATTTGTTGTTTACGTATAAGAGAAAAAAGCGATTGCTTTCCTTTAGTAAATTAAAGTCATCTACGTCCCAAAAACCACGAAATCATTATTTTAATGCCATCGTCATATTGAACAAAAGGAAAAAATCTATATAATAATGATAATGATAAGCACGATTGCAGTCACTCCTAAAAACAACTGAAGAATTCATTACGGACGCCAGTATGGAATTTGGCACCGATAAATATAAAATGCTCCATATACAAAATGGGAAATGCAGCAATCAGGAACCAGCACAAACACTTAACGAAATATGTAGTTTTAAACACAAAACCAAAGGAAATATACAAATACCACGGATACGAACGAAATACAAGTATAGACTACAGTCACATAAAAAACGCTAAGGAACAAAACTAAACATCCTGAGGTCTACAATCAATTAAAAATAAATTAAAATCATTAATACAGACGTCATTTCTATCCCATCATATCCTTTCGGAATAATGAGATGGAATGGATGGATGGATTCTTCCATACCGATATGGAAGAACTAAATAGACTCCATCACGCTATATAACTGAGAGATTAACAGAAAGCAGGGAGGAAGAATAGTAAAAGACATTCAGACATTACACAACATACAACTTGAAAATTGAAAAAATGTTTTCGAGATAAAGCTATACCCGGTCATGAAGTAATTGCCATAGCAAACAAACAATACACACCACTTAACGCAACACAAGATAGTATACAAAGCAATCTGACAAAAAGTATATAATTGCCGCAGTATTATCCTGTTTGACCACTCGTTCTTGTTCAGAAATAGGATTACCTAGTAAATCGAATACACATGTCATAAAAATTTAATAATGCTGCTTACACGGCTCTCGATTTTTTACCTCAAATATTATTATGCTTTCTTTTTGTATTGCAGATATTTTATCTATATCGGACGATAAGTTTCACTGAATAATTGTATGACGCATACAGGAAATGTTAAACCATGCTAGAATATTAATGGTGTAGGAACACATGTACCTCAAATGCTTTAAAGTACACCATGTTTTTGATACTGAATTATGGTTACTACATAGAAACTATTTTTGATTTTCATCAATTGTTAATCGTAAGATCTTACCGGATGACATAGATGTGATATCTCCACATGGGCTTCATTACATTGTTAAGTTAATACAATTTAAATATCAACTAGGTAATTAACTAACTTATATCAGGAAAATGCTTATCATATTGCTTGCTACATGTTCGTAAAGGCTTAATGCATTAGGTTTGCCATTTACATACATCGATTGAAAACAACGTATCTTCTAGAACAGATCCCTGAAGTACACTAGTATTAATAAATTCAATAAAATGGTATAAGTTATACATTCCCACGCTGATTACGATTTAAGAGATATGACTGAAACCACAAACAGTTACGATTACTCAGTATTTGATAAGTTTGTGCACTAAACTGCGTTGACCAACAATATCACAAGTAAGTGAAACATTTATACACGCACCAAGTGGACTCATGCTCCTATCTAAATATTTATAAATCTCCTTTATGGAGTTAAATATGGCAGTGTTGATACAGTAATTAAAAACATGCTTATCAATATATAAAAAATCAATTGCTGTTCGTTTGTCTCGCTAAAACTTGAGAATGGCTGGACCGATTTAGCTAATTTTGATCTTGAAATATTTGTGGAAGTTCAGGGAAGGTTTAAACGGTGTGAAACATAAATAATAAGTAACGGAAAATTCTAAAAACGGCAATTTAATTTTCCAAGAGAAAATGTTCCTAGGTGTTAAAGATTTGATATCTTCTTTTGTCTTTTTTTTATCTTTTGTCTTTTTTTTTAGGTGCGTTCAGAAATTTTTCTTTATCATAGATATAGGAGATGTAAAAGCGCCAGTTAGTTGTCGAAAAACGAAAATCTATATATATAAATTGGATCGTGGTTTGTTCGGATGCTTAAAACTTGAAAATGACTGAACCAAATTGGATACTTCCTTTTGCGGGTTTGTTCGTAATTGCTACGCGAATGTTTAGGAAAAAGAAAACTTAAAACATTTAACAATCAAGAAAAAAATTAGAGATTAAACAAATTGATGATGTTTGGTGGGCTAGGTTATGACACTTGTCATGGTGCGCGCATGAATAATTGTTATGTCATAATAGAAGCAAAGTCAACAATATCCATCACAGTCTTATTTACAATGCCGCGAGCGAGAAGATCGAATCCTTCACAACGAAGCGGTAATGCAATTAGACTGCGGAATATTGCGAATCAATCCACTGCAGATGAAGAAGAACTCGCACGAGAGAAGGGCGCCGTGTTAGTACGGCCCAATTTCGTGCTTCACAAACACAAGAACAAAGAGAGCCCATACGTGAAACGGCTCGGTTGGCAATGAGAAATCGTCGAGCAGAACACAGAGATCAACAACGTCGAGCCGCAAGAAGAAATACTTCAAGTGTTAATTTTAATCGAGGAGCGTTTCAATACGATTCCACAATTGACTACAGCTCCCACCCTTTCGTTAGAATTGGCCCTATGGAGGTTGTGTGCGTCCATTGCGGTGCATTAAAGTTCGCTGGAGAAACGTCTGGATTGTGCTGTCTCAGTGGAAAGGTTAAAATCACATTTTCTTTCAAACGCTTAAAGGTACAACGCATGTTTCCAAATGACTTCATTCGGAGCAAATATTATTGAAGAACGCGGATTCAGTCCGACATTCAAGGTAATGTTTGGTAATAAGAGAGTAACCTTTATTTTTGATAATCATACATCACTAATTATCACTTCCCTTTCGACTATACAGATACAAGGACAAATTCACCATAGAATTGGATCATTGCAGCTGGTTGAAGACGCACAGCATAAAAGTGTTACAAATTTACTTCATGGCCAATATGGAGGACCAACTTGATCAACGTCAAACGATCAATAACGCGATGAAAAGACAAATTCTTCAAGATTTGCAGCAAATACTTCATGAACATCATGCATTCATTCGGTTGTTCAAAACTGCGTTGGATAGCATGCCAAGTGATGACTATAAAGTCGTGATCAGAACAAATAAACACCCCGCTGGAACACACCAACGACAATTCAACATGCGACATGCGAATCATTTAGTTTACATTCAATAAAGCAAATGCTTTGCTCCCACGTAAATTTGCTCCTTTTTGAACTTTTATTCCACTTCATTAATTTTATCTTAACATTAACAAGTTAATAAAACTCAGGTAAGAACTTAAGACAACATTTATTAATTCGGTGGTACGTAGTTCGCCGGGTCAGCTAGTTTATTTGAATATATTCTTTCAAAAGAAAATTAATTAAGTCGGGAAGCGCTGTGACAGATAATAACTTAGCATGCATTTCACATGCAAACGGAATTTGAAACATAGGGCGCAGTTCGATCTTCGTTAATTAATAAAAATAATTAATCCAAGACGTGACTGGCGGGATTGAAAATTAACCTTTCTTGGAAATGTCGTAAATAAAAGGTATTTACAATAAAGACGAAAATGGAATTGGGGAATTTCACCAAACCCGCCAAACTTCCCCAAATCAAGGAAACCTGAGTGAACACTGTGTTTTTCACTATCCAAAAAGACGCAGCTACCGGGACGTCTCTCTGTTCAAGAATTCTACTAAACGAATATAATTCTAGCAAGTCCATCCAACTTTCTCGTCGGGATGCAAGGCAGCTTTGTAATATAGTAGACCCCCTATAACACGGTAGATACGTTCCGAGTTATATGAATCCGTGATGTACGAATCCCTTAGATTATACAAATACATGAACCGTTTACAGCTCAAAGCGATTAACTTACTTATTATATTTACAATAATTTTTACTTAATAATAAAGGTTTTTTTCACAAGAAATGTATAAAAATGTATCAATACATGTTTTCTACCTTTTCTTTAATGGAATTAATCGATTTGGCAAATGAGCATACATAAACATACATGTATATATGTACATAAATACTTAACAAATATGTAAAATAAATATTTAATATGTAAGAGTTAAAATAGTTTTCATTTCTCTTCAAAACAAACAAATAGTGAAATTAAAAATGTTTTGTTATTCATTTTGCGTTAAATAAAAGAAGCAGTAACACTTCTTTTGACATTTATTCACTGTCGGAGCTATCCATAATTAAGTTCCAACGACATCCTCTTTCAAATGTTGTTTGTGCTACTTCATAACTTGACGGTTCACTTGTTTCTTTTCTATTATTTTCATTGTTTAAAGGGGTATCGGCTTGTGCTTTCAACAATTTATTCTAACTCCTCTTTTACTTCAAAATATGGAGCTAAACAATGTTTTAATTTTCGCAAAGATTTATTTTCCTAAAACTATGTTTTCCTCAAATTTAAGTAGAATAAAATAAATCATACAATATAAAAGTTTTTTCAGACTCGTTTCATACAAACCCAGACGATCTCGTCTAAAAATGGGGTTTCCCGAAATTTAAGAAGCACAATGACGTTTAGTGTTACCATCCAAAAGTTATTTCATTATTGAAGCTAAAACGTAATAAAATCACATGTGTCTCATTCTTTTACCGTGTTATACGAGCTTATTTTGGCATGTTATACGAAACGATCACAATTTTTCCGCCGTGTTATACGAATCCGTCTTATATGAACCCGTATTATAGGGGGTCTACTGTACTTCCACCAAGGTTACGATCCGAGTGGCGTATTAAATAGAGGTCATTATTGCTCATGAAGAAAAGATTAAATTTTAGGCAGTTTGCACCGGAACGATATGGTATTTTAATATACTTATCAATATCAACCCAACAGATATCGGAATTATTTTTAATTGGTGTTTAAAGTTATCGCAAAAATATTTATTTGCTAATAAAAGACCAAAGCGCATTACATCTTATGGAAGTAAACCTAATTATTCAAGTGGTACCTTTTACTGTGTAATAGTCATGGTATATCTTTCCAGTATTTATTTAATTTATCTCTAAATATAGGCTACTGGAAACTGATTTCTTTCAAAAATAGTTATTGTTTCATAAATATCAGACATTATCCACTTGATGTTATGGCTTCGTATCGGTTTAAATTTAGTAAGAAAAAAACTGTTCTGAATTCACTATCAGGGCAATTATATACAGAAGAAACCAAGTTTTCCTTTATAATATACTATGACATCAAATGTCGCGATTAATAAAAGAACCTTATAAATTAATAGTTTGAGTGTGTAATAGTGCCCCGATGGGTGAGCTGCGCTCACTTTGCCTCCAGGATCCACCAGTTCACCCAGGAAACGCTGCATGAAAACCTCTCCGATGAAGAATTACTCAAGACTACGCTGTGTCCCTTACATCTACTGTCTTCTCGGCTCTTACAAAATCAACATCTTTATGTACTCCTGCTTTTGGTGGCTATATTCTTTTTGCCGATATATGTTCGCTTATCACAGATTCCATCTCCATCAGCTTGCGTGAGGTTTCAAAAAGCATCGGGAGCATATGTAGTGCGACTTAATGGAATCTCTTTCCACTAAGGGATGTTTGAACTCCACAATTCTTTATTTTTCAACTCCAGCAATTGCATTACAAAAGTCAATAGTAAAGGGAGAGAAATTCAATTGTGCTACGTCAGCACTGAACTGTTCTTGAACAAAGGCTAACATCGCTATGCTATTTCTGAATTCCTGAAACCTCCGTAGAAGAGCTTCCCTCATATTTAAAATGGTTGTTTTGAAACAGGAAATGTCAATTATCGAGTTATTTTCTTGGCGGCTTGGAAAATGAATTAATGTTTTTCTTTCAAAATCTTGAGTAAACACGGATAATTTGTTTTCGAATGAAATGACTTTGACTTGACTTGACATCGAGAAAACGATGTTTCCCTTCCCCTGTAGTTTACATTTAAGATTATTTAAATAAGACATAGCATCTAAAATGGAATAACATTTTTGGTGCCACTGATCGTCCGTTAGTTCAAGATAGTCAACACCCTTCTCAGGGAGAAATGCTTTAATTTCTAATAATAAGGAAGCGAATGGTTTGAAAACGTTTCCCCTTCCCATTTCATCTAAAAATTCTTTAAATAGGCGATGATAGGGAGCTCTAGCTACAATTGTGTGGACAATTTAGATGACCAATTCCATAACATTGCAAATTTCTTCTAACAATGAATGATGCCATGGTAAACAAATATCTCGTGATTTATTTTGTTCTTTAAAATGGAAACAAAACCTTTTCTTACTTCTGTCATACTTTTTGCCCCATCGGTTGAAATTGAAACAATTTTCTCGAGCGGAATATGATGTTTCTCCATGCATTCCATGAAAGCATTTGCAATATCCTCGCCACCTTTCAGTGGTAATAATTCTAAAAGTTCTCCTTTAGCGTACCCGTAAACGAAATAAATCGAACAAAAAGTAAAACTTGTGCTGTATCATTTATGTTACAACATTCAAATAAAATATTTCGTACCTTTAGTACCTTTAGTAACATTAGGCGATTAGAAAATACAGATTTTAATTTTATACCTGCCCAGAACTGCTGGAGGTTTATGAGGAATTGTGAAAGTTGATAATATTACATTCCTTTTTTCTTAAAGTTATCACTCTGATAACTTTGGCCATGATATTCTTTCTGGTTTTAATTGTTAGAGAAAGATTTAGACCTGACATTACAATAACATCGCAATGCCAGTAAAACTATAAAAATAAAACCCTGAATGGAGTGTGACCATACAAAAGTTACTATTAATTACATTATTTAACTGTATAATGTTCATCAATAGCAATCATTTAATTTTGAGAGACGTTATTTCAAAAATGTTTTTTAAATGTATATATATATATATATATATATATTTCGTGACCTTTTATACTTATCTTATATGATAGATCTCTACCACTAATAGGTCAATAAAACAAGGCTGGTTTGAACGATAGTTATATTTTCAGAACGTTTACAAACGTTTTCGGAACACCTTCTTCAGTGAAAATATAACTAGATAAATATGTAAACAAACATTTGTTTTTTATTTGGGAACTATCAACAAAATAACTAATGACTAGGATTTCTTGATATAGAGGATGTGTAACCAACTTTTATATATATATAAATTATAAAAACTAAATTAATGTGTAAACATACATGCAAATTAAATTGTTAATATTTAAAGAAAAGGTTGTATAGCCATAAGTATTCTTTAAATAATGATTTTGGTGCAATGACCGCTGTAACAAAGCATTACAAAAATCTTGGGCATTACTTTGATTTTGAAAACACAATTATATTAAAAACAGAGAATAATTATACAAAAAGACCAATATATGAAATGATAAATATACAGAAAGACACTAAAACTATTAATTTCAGGACCGATATTCAAAATTTAAGTAATGTACATATATAGCAATTTGTTAAAATGACATTTGCATTTCTTAAGAAGGAAACCTTTAGGTTGACTCAGAATAGTATCTTATTTTGATTCGACAACTTATCTTAAGACTGCTTTCTTCACATGTTTTCCGAATTTGCAGACATTTCGATAAAAAATGTTTATAAACATACTGTTACGAATTTAAATATTAAACGATTAAGAGGAAATTTTCGAACAAACAATTAGCAATTTATATTGTGAGATTTTGATCTTTAACATATAAGATAATATGTGTGAAGTACGTATTTGTACATAAACATCATCAGCATAATGTCTCATGCGATTTCCCCAGGTATAAACATATCAAGAGTAAACACTTTGTTTTGACCTCACGTGCTGTATTCCACTGCTTTAAACGGTAACTGAAATTGATGTTCGCGGATGATTTAAGTGGAAAGAATGTAAGCCAAAGCAGGATACAGTTTCAGTCTCGGCCCGAATATTAACTTATGTTATGGAATTTCCATGTACCTTTAACTTCGGAGAGTTTAGGTCTGGCTTTCGACCGCAGATTATCCTTTGTTGAAAATAAATTTTGTATATACATATATATTTTTCTTGGGAGAATATATGCAGTTATATAATCTGAGAATGAAGCAATGATGACATTTCTTCTATACTTGATGTAGAGCTGTATCTAAATGTGTATGCATCTACACACATCCATATGTACATGTGTAAGCGCTATGTTTATTTCTAGGAACACATTGTTGGGAATTAATTTGAAAATGGACATATCGGGAAATACTCTTGGGAAGGTCGTCTTCGTTCTGTGAAATAGTCGTGACTGTTGATTGCTGACTAATGTAATTAAATAAGAAGAAATATATCAGCTCTCTTGGAATACTCCGGAAATACTTCATGTAATAGTCTGAAACCTCAGTCCGCTTACTTTATATAATAGGTACATATTGTCATCGTCTTAATTGTTAATTCTGTGAGTTTATTTTTAAGATTCTAGGGGAACATAAAATGATATTTAGATATATTTAGATATATCGAGTGTTTGTGCGAACAGGTTGGTTTTGTTTTATAAGAATACACATTTTTGTATGACAGTCGATTTTCAATCATTATAACTTTTTCAAAATTTGCAACCCCCATTTCTTTTTTCTTTGATTTTGAGAAATTTTTCGATTGCCGAACGCACAGTATAAAAAAATAAAAGTAAATGACAATTGAATGTTAGAAAATGTAAATTTTATTGTTAACACAAATTTAATTTTAAAGAGAGTGTACGAACTGCCATCCACCGACTTCCTAACAATACGTAATCCTATTTCAAAATTCTTCTTATAAATTTTGAATCATTTCTGGGGTAATTTAGCGCATTTCATCTCTAATGCGATGTTCTAGTTCATGCAGATTAGTGGACTGGTGACGTAGACCTTAGACTTTAATTAACCCCGTAAGAGGTAATCAAGAAATGTAAGGTGTGCCGATCTAGCGGCCCAATCTATTGGTCTTCTCCTGGCAATCCACCTCATTGGAAAGCAATTGTCTGGAAAATCTCGAGCAGGTTGCGCATCGTGCAGGGGTGCACCGTCTTGCTTGCACCATATCATATTATATGGGAGGTCTGGATTACTATCATTTGGAAAAAATGCTGCAAGCGCTGGAACAAGATCATTTTTGCAAACACTGTAAATATCTTGCTCCTGTAAGGGTTCCTTCAAACAAAATATTATCAAGTATTCCACGCCACACACCTCTCTTCCATACTTAACAAAATGTTCAGTCTCAGATATTCACTAACTTTTGGATGTCCAGGTTTTTTATATCTTTAACATCACTACCTTCTTGAAACTTAGACTCAATCTTACTAGCTGTAGATGCAAGAGAGATGCAAGCATAAAAGAGAAGACATATGGAGCGCAGGGTGTGTGTGAATTTTCTCACCCCAAAGAGTAAAGTCGATACGATATCTGTTGAGCCAGAATTCCTAGAAAGCTACTGCGTCGATTCTTGGAATAAACCGCACTCGACGTAAGTGTCTGCCGCGATTAGATATTTGCAAGCAGTGTTGTACGTTAAAACCTCTAGGAATTCTGGTTCAACAAATATCGTACAAGCTATACATTGTCCTTTTTTGTAGTTGTTTTGTAAAAGAAGAAGAATTTTTAATATACAATGGAAAGTAGTGAAATAAATTTATTCTTAACGCAACAACCGCTAATGTTAAGAAGTCAGTGTAAAACTGAGATTTTGTGATGATTTGTACCTATGTAGGTACGTCATCGAAAAATAAACTCGGATAACGTTTTTGCCATGTTTCACTGTTTCCACGTCTTCTAACATTCAATTGCAATTTACTCGCATAATTATTATTATGTAAGATGCCAACATTTTATACTGTCAGCTCGGGAATAAAAAGATCTCTCAAAACTAATAATAAGAAAAAAATTGGAGGCTGCTATTTAAAATAAGATTATGATAACTGATGGTTGAAAATCGACTGTTATGTAAAAATGTGTATTTTTATCAAATCGACTTGTCCGAGGGTTTCTTGGAACAAAATTTTGTTTTTATTATATATTATTCGCTTTTACTGAATTTATTCCATACTTTAGACGCATTGTATAGATAGGTACTACATAAATATGTAAAATTCTGACGGTGAAATTCAAGTTTTTTATTTTGTTGATCAAAATTGGAGTTTAGACGGTGAAAAATTTACTTGGTCGTCCAAAACTCAGGCTTAACCCATTTCTCGGCATAAAAGGCGACTTGTTTCGAGAAACGGAAAGTACAATATAAAGATAAATTTCTATAGAATTACTAAAGATCACTGAAATTTGTAATGGAATTTCTGGGAAATTAATCATTGACATGTGGAATTTGTAGTAGAGTTTCTGTGGAATTAGTAATTAATACATAATTACTTAATTAATTAATTGACAATCGGAATCTGTGTAAGTGAATTCTGGGTAGAACCTCAATAGAAATTATTCCTAATTCTGGCGGCGAAAAATTCACATATTGACTGCTATTTCGATGGCCATGCCCGCTCCAGCTTCAATGGGCATTATATACATTTATATACAGTGAAAGTTCTCATAAGCGGACACTCACGGTCCCAGTGTTTTCGTGCGGCTATGGGAGATGTTCGCTTATGGGATAGCTTGAAAAAATCTTTATTTGATGTGCATTTGTATGGTAATAAATAAAAAACAGTATTTCCGTAAATTAAGCTATAATAAATAGCTTTTATACCAATTTCATTACATAGCTTTTATTACAAATTCATATGCTTTTATTACAAATACATAAAAATAACATAGTATGTATGTATGTGTAATACATACATATGTACTTAAATATATGTACGATTATATATATACATATGTAAGTTTAAAAATAAATATACATGGACTGAAAATGTTTATAAACTTTCGTCTGTTGAAACTTGGCTTGCTTCCATTTTAACTGATGATTTTCAAAATGGCTAATTTTTTCAAATGTTGAAATGCTATAAAGTCATCTTTTGCAAAGCGTTTCAAACGGGCAATTTGCTTCAGTGCTTCATCATATGTTTTTATCGAATTAGGGGCTTGACCATTGACATCGTCCTCTGAATCCTTTACTTCCATAGTGTCTTTTTCATTTTCTAATTGATTTTCTATATCGTGATATTCTGCGATATATAAAAATTCTTCCAAATTTGTATCACTTAATTCGGTAAACCCGTTAACAGACTGAGAACATTCCACCAGAAAAAATAAAAAATGTAGGGACACCGATGAAAGGATCCTTAGAAGTGTTTTGCCATACAGACATACCCACATTGGCAGAATACTTGAGACAGATTAGACATAATTATCAAATTTACGTTAATATTGCAATACGATTTCTTACTGTCTAATTAAATATATACATATAATTAATTTAAAACATTTTGCCTTATTTTTCTGTGCTAATAGATCGTTTACACCACTGTTTCCCAACCGTCGGTTCATGGATAGGTGCCTGTCCGCGAGAAAATTTTACTGATCCCTAAAAACATTGGTGTAGATATAATAACAATCTATAATAAAGAGAATATTTATATTTGTGGTTAGCATAACAAAGTTGATTTTGGTTTGTGACCCACACCGATGTCTGAAGTCTTCCTTGCGTTCAATGCATTATTTGATATAACAAAATTCAAGAAAGAAAAATACTTAATAAATTAAACGTATTACTTTTCACATCTCTACATTTAAGTTCTTACTAAAATAAATAAAAAGGGCAGGAAATTTTAGTCAGTTTTTAAATATAAGTTGAAATTTAAAAATCAGGATAGAGAGGGATCCAGTGAAGCAGAAAATGAATACCCACCAAATCAGAGAAAAATCTTCCTCCATAAGACAATGATAATTATATACAATACGGTTTTATATCTTGGCATGCATTTACCAAAAACGTTATACATACATACGTCCAATGTAAATGATATGCAAAGAAAATCAAGTCAAATGATTCCATGAGACTTTAAAATATTTTATTAATTTAAAATCTAGATATTCTAAATTGCAATTATCTATTAAAACAAAGACGCCCAAACCCTTGTTAATGAATTTCTGCAATGAAATGTTTCATTGACTGCAGATAAGATCAGATCCATTCCTCTTTTAAAAATATGATTACATAGTCGCCGTATTACAATTCTGTCTCAAAATGTAGAATATCTGTTAAAAATCAAGTCAAATGATTCCATGAGACTTTAAAATATTTTATTAATTTAAAATCTAGATATTCTAAATTGCAATTATCTATTAAAACAAAGACGCCCAAACCCTTGTTAATGAATTTCTGCAATGAAATGTTTCATTGACTGCAGATAAGATCAGATCCATTCCTCTTTTAAAAAATATGATTACATAGTCGCCGTATTACAATTCTGTCTCAAAATGTAGAATATCTGTTAAAAATATTAAGAGTCATCATTGTTTGGCATTCAGCTAGTTTGTTCTGTCACGTTCGGAACGTTGATTTTTCGTCCGGAATTATTAAAGAAGAATAATGTTACATTGAACTACTTTAATACACAAGTTTTGAAATTTTTGATTTATTGAATTATATTATTGTTGGAAAAGCAGTAATGATCTTTGTCACGGCTCTAACCAGGGAGACCAGTCCTACCACCCGCCCTACTGACACTATATCACACCGGTAAACTCCTTACCACAAGCATTATTAAAAACCGTATAAAGCCGAAACTACTGCGGTTTTACAAGCAATAATAATATCCTTAAGTATCGAAAGAATTTTGTTGCGATACTACATAGCCGTATTAGAAATATTTTGGAATTACAACTAACAATCAGTTAAAAAATATTGTTATATGAATACATTTAAACAAGATGAAAGTAGTATCTGTCGTTCACCGAGGTCGCTTTTCAATTTAATACGTATTCATATTTTAAGATTTATATTTAATTATTTATTTTCTTCTGGTCTGTTTGCAAGACAAGAAGTAATAAATGTGTGAAGTTAACACGAGAGCCACTTATTTAAATTAAAAATAAATAGACACATTACAAGTAAGAATTAAGTTTTGGAAGATATAATGAAGGAATTTACCAATGAGTTTGAAAAACTTCCGAATAAAATCGAATCAATAAATCAACAGAAAGAAATAAAAAATTATTTTCTCATTAAAACAGCCCAATTTTTTGAAAAAGCAGTGAGATAAAGAAAATTTTAAATAAATACACAAAAGAGATTCATGAAAACAGTTAAAGGATAATCTCAAATTAAATTTGGCACTACAAACACTATTATACTTACTTTTCTTACATAGCATTGTAAATAAAGCTTTTACGGTTTCTATTTTCATTCATGAGGAGTTTCTTTTGTATATATACATACATGTAACTTAAAGTACCTCCTACAAATTTTAAGTTATGTTGCGGATAGTAAATTGTTCAATTAGCTTAAATCACGAATTTCTAAATCCGATAACCTGTGAGACTTCCAGAATTCATACGTAAATTATTAAAAACACGTCAGTGTTTGTCAAGAGTTTGATCATACTTCTTTTTGGTATCTACAAAATTTCCTAGAATTAAACTTCACTATTTCAGAAATAGAAAAAAATTGATATTATCTTATTACTAAGTATATTTCAATAGAAAATACAATATTTCTCTTTTCGAGTTTCATGCTTGGGGAATGACACAAATTTCTATTAAATGGTTTCAAGTTTTCCTAAGCAGCAACAAAATGTTAAAATTATCTTTTTGCAGTTTTATATTTATTATATTTAGAATTGCAAATAATTTAGCTACAAAAAACTAAATTTAAATTAAAAAATAAAATAGAATACCTATTTATACACTTCCTTAGAAATTGATTATTATTTTTAAATACACATGTGTACAATGTAGTTATTGGTAATTTTTTTATTGTTGTCGATTGATTGGGAGGAATCTCAGAAACCTCTGCCAGTAAAGGGACTTTTTATTTGTTCTCCATGTATGTATCGACTAATAAAACTTATTGTTTTAATTTTCGTTTAGCAAACTGATAACATGAATCAGCTTGTACTAAGCGAAGGGATACCGTTATTTTACAACTCATACAGCACATTAAAATGGAACAAAGTTCAAATAAAGTAAAACGAAAAAAAAAGCTGAAATTAATTTTTTAAATTTCGCAAGGAGTATATGGGGAACTTTGGACAATGTGCAGTGAACTAGGATGATTATTATACAGACATAGAAATCTAAGATTTGGCTCATACCTTTAGCTAGATGAAGTAGATTGGGTTGACGACGGTTAATAATATGTATCGACACTCTCGGGAAAAACTTTGAACAAGTGATTTAAAAATAAAGGCGAATGTTTATAATTTAGACAAAGAAATACAGACGCGAGTAACATTCGACCCATATCTTAAGCAAGATCAAGTGGATATTTGGATGGGACCTGTTTGTTTAATTTTATGGCCAGTTTATAGGCCTGTATCTAAGACCGAGTTGAACAACTGCCCGGTATTTTAATTACGTATCGATACATTTGTAACGATATATAATACAGTGCTTTCAAAACAATATTTTTATTTGTCAAATTTTTATTTAATTATTTTTTTCTTTTATACTCATTGACTTATTTCTACATCGTATAATCTTATAAATAAATCTGACGCATTAGTTGAAAAATGAATTTGGAGTCGAGAAATACGACAATTCTGGTCAATTTCTTGGAAAGCTATTGTTGGTAAAAGTGATTACTACCATTTTCATGCTTTATTAGAATTGTTAAACCTAAAATCAACAAATTATTTCAATGGAAACCCAAGAGAAATATGACGCTAAATATAAAAATGCTGACTTTTCCATACAAAGCTAAGGATTCAAGAAAAAGTTTGAAGATGTTAATGCCTGGAGGATGTTAAAGTCGGTTCAAAATTAAAAGTGCAACTTAGTTAAGTAACTACAATAGTTAACATCGTTAACTTTTAAACGATAGGTTAAGGTGCAATTGGAAGCAATATGCATGATGGTATGGCTTCGGCCTTTAAATCGAAAATTACATTTTTCGTGTTGCATTTTGATGTTCAATAAGAATAGAATCATTTTACCTACCGTCTCGCACGTAGCTTAGTCACATGTTACATTTAGATAAACATGAAAATAGAGGAAGATTCTTCTTCTGTTTGAATAATTACATCTGCGAAAGAAATTGTTTTGAATCGAAAACAAAATGAACACAAGTTGGTGTTTATTGGTACTGGTATTGATAGATAATGGGACGACCGATGGACTTCACCCAGTTTAGAGTATGTGTTGTGCCCCTCTAACACCTCCATGTTGAGGATAGCTCCTTCTAAGTTTGGATGGCAGCAGATTCCAAAATCTTGAATGCATTCGATGATGATCCTTATTTTCAATTTGATAGTATCCCAGCTGTCGGACCCATAATGGTGCAATTTTCAACAGTTTTGGGAGTGTTGCGCAGTGCCTCCTTACAAGTAGTGCTATTCATTACATATATCTATTCAATGTAGGTATCCGTTTAGTCTTCAATGCCTGGATAGAACCCATTAGGATTCTTTATTGATTTTACTGACAATGAGTCCGACAAGGGTTTCAGATTGCGTTCAGTCATAATTCCCGAAAAGACAAACTTGCCCTGTATTTTTTGTTGGCTCTTTTTTCGTTCATAGCGTCTGACGAAGAAAGTGCTCTGTTAGTTCACAAAAGTACTCGCGTTCTATGAATGGTAATGATGACCATTGTTTTGCTAATTTATCACCGGCTTCATTACTTTCTACTCCGACGTGATCTGGTATCTATCGTAAAGGCATCTTGTTGTACCTATCCAAACCATTTAGTTTCTCGCGTGTTTCTCAGGTAAGCCTTGAATTGATCTGGTGGTTCCGTCTACTTGCTATACACGGGGGTATTTTCCCATTGACTGGGTGTATTTGATTCGAGATCCATATACTTTCTCTTTAGTGGTCTTAGACCTGTTTGTATTTAGTGTGACATGTGGTGTGGTTTAAGAGGACTTTCAGTAGAAGAATCCCATCGTTCCCACGTTTCACTAAATTGCGTAAAACTCGTACTCGCGAGTTATTCGGTTCTTACGCCTTAAAGAGGTAAGGACCAAACGGAAGGGTTGTTCCACCACCTAATTGGAGTTGAGTCATCGCTCTGCCTCACTGTCAACCATTCCAATAGGGATACTTCTTGCGGCTCGCTCATGCCTGCCTCCATCGCCGCTGTTGGACATCCCTTCATCGGCCCAGTAACGCAAATGCATGCGGTCTTTGTACCTTAGATTGCTTAGGTTGTGTAGTTTCGGGCTTCTTTTCCTTGTCAATACTACGGCAGTGGTTGAGTTGACGTCAAATATTGTCATTTTACACCATTCCTGGGTAATTTTTAGCTCAATGTCATAGTATGCTTGCTCGGACCTTCCCCCTAGCTACAATGACAATGTCATCGTCGTAACCCTGCTTGTGGAGACGTTCGCCGAGGTTTAAGGGGCAGGGGCGAAAGTATTCCCCCTCCCCCTTGTGGACAACTTCCTGCGCCAATTCTGATGGTGTTATGTGCCGCAGTCGTTTCGGGTGTTCTTGTTCTTGAGCATTTCCTCGATATAGTTAGAATTAGTGTCGCAAGCTCCTCTTTATTCCAGAGCTCATCGGATAGCCTCGTGTGAGTTGTTGTCAAACACAGCTTCTATGTTAAGAAAGACGTTGAAGAACGTTGTGATTTATGGAATCACTTATTATCGCATTGGTTTGGCTGGAAAGTATTCGCTAGGTGATACAAAGTGGTCCTCGTAGATCTGGTCGCTCTGTATGAAAATTGCCGTGGATATGGAGCCCTTCAAAACTCTTAAGCAAATGTCTTTGAAAGGAACGACGTGAGGTTGATAAATCTAGATATGTTGGGGTGTGCTCTATCCTTTTTCTAAACTTCATGTTGAAGGTACCTTTTATTGTATTCCGTTGGGTAGGCATGTGCCTGAGGCATAGGCTTGCTTTGGTGATGCGAAGCAGATACGGATCACAATTATTAAATTTGTGAAAGTCAAAACAAAGGCAACTCAATAATTACAGTTGTTAATTTATTGAAGCGGACATTGAAATTTGTCTATTCATAGTGGCAGAACTGTTAAAATTTTCCCAAAGTGTTATTTATTTAGAGTCATTTGTTTTTATTTCTTTGAAAATTATACCTCAATAAAGAAACGGCTTTGAAATTATTGAAAATGCCATTTGCGATACACATATTTCAAATATAATGCATCAAAGCTGACATAAGCTTGTCAAATTGAATAAAGCTGTAGAATTTGATAAAGTTGTGGAATGCTTTCGAAAATGGGCGACAATAAAAACAGTAACTTAACATGAAAGAGCTAGAAATTATCTATAAGGGAAAAGATAAATCGAAATAATTCTCTATAACACGAATACAATCGAGGTTCGTATGATGTTAGGCAGCATGCATAGAAAGCTGTACAATAGTTTGCATAGCAAGCATAAAATCATCATAAATCAATAAAATACAATTTCCTCTGTAACAATAGCACTGATTAGTGATCAACAACGCGTTTATTACATGTACAATAAAATAAAATTTGAAGACATGTTGAATGACTGTGGCGTTGCTGCGTTCAAGGTGGTAGCCATATTGTTTATTACACTAAGCAACTACATTTCACAAAGCTCATGCTTCCGAGATGGAAATGGTCATTTCTTAATGAATTCAATGTGCTGAACACTAATATAACTAAAAAAGACTGAATTGGCTACGGTTTCTTTATCATGTATACGCATTTTTTGTGAAAAATGTTGAACTCCAAATATTATAATTCATGTCAAGAATGCCTTAATCCGCTTCGAGATTACGCTTTCCTTTGATCTGTCGTTTGTAAATTGACAAAAGGATTTCTGATGAGCGTACAGCCATAGTCAGCTAGCACTGACATGGTCTATTTGCCTTGATACTGTTGCTCCATCCTTGCAATGTGCTTATGAAAACATTCGCCATCCTCATCATTGACCTACTCGCAGTTATCAGGGCAGAAATTCAAAGGAGATCAAGAAAGCGGATCTTCCAACATATCTTTGACCAGTTCCTTGTAGTTTTCGACCTTGTCATTCCGTATTAACAGAACTCACCCAAATCTGTTTTTCTTTACTTTTTTGGATACTAAGGCCTTTCTCAAACTTGTGGTCCCTGAAGAGCTGCTTAATTTGAGGCCCCACACAAACGTCTCCTTTATATTTGGTTTCAGTGAGACGAGGGAATTTTTCATACAGGTACTTGAATCCTGGCCCATTCTTATCGGTGACTTTTACGAAGTTTTTGATATGGTTGAACTTGATGTGTGAAGAGGAATGATGATGTTTCTCTTGATGCACTACAAATCAATTGCTTTGCAGTCTTATTGACCAAGAAAACCGCAGTATTTTGTGTATTTCCTGCTAAAAATCTATTAGCAGAGACACTACCATCGGGTAAATACGGATTTAGTACCTGTATTTGCTGTAGTTAATCTTCTTCAATAGCAGCTTTAAATTGAAATCACCTTGAGACTCAGTTTTGAAGCGTCCATAAACAACCACCGTTCATGGGGCTCATGTGCAATCCCGAGTTATTGCAGTAGGCAATTAATATTGAAGCAAAACACAAGGCTTTCTTCTGTTGTTAAAGAAATATCTGAATGGTCTATGACGAGTGCAAAATGAAGTCCCTTGGACATTTTCTTTGAGAAAATTCCACTGTCGAAGTTGTGATTCCAGTATTTCCGCTTCTTTTTCTGGACAGATACAAAATCCTAACACGGTCATTCAGTTCATCCGAGGTAAGTTGTGCAGATGTATCATCAAACCAGGAAAAATTATTATCCTCAATGCCACTTCATACTGCCATTCACAGTTGAGAATTCGCGGACGCATGGAGATCCTCCTCATCTGAACTGATAGAAAAATCTGTCAGAGGCCCTAGAATCGGGAGTCAACCATGTGAGACAGGACGCAATGCAGATAATCGTGTTCAGCACGTTAAATTCATTTAGGATTAAGTGTTTTCGCCTAAGATGCAATTTCATTATTCCCCGGTGTTATTGTGTTTTATAGTGTCAACCCTGAAATGGTGAATTGTTTCATGATTTTTCTTTTTGCAAGTGAAGAACAAGAACTATAATTGAGTTCATTGTGTATCTCATTACTAAATATGTGTCGTATCTTGAGTCGGTTTAGCATAACTGGGAGTAATAAGAATGATTATTGGAAGCGGAAATAACGTGTGAAGTTATTCGAAATCAAATTATTAACAGGTAACTATAAAATAGGTGAAGAATATAATTAATCACAATTATTACATTATTTTCTTTTATTTATTATAGTATATAACTGTTTAGCTCAGCTTTTCTTTGCTAACTAAATTTGTTTAAAACATATTTTATATATATAATATAATAATAATATATATATATAACAGATATAAATTTTTATTAGCAAAATGTAAGTGGGCTTCGCACAAACAGCAGTAGATATTTCGTTTATCGTACGGACAGCGTTGGTCGGAAGTGTAGCGAAGCCTTGATCGCTCTAAATGAAAATCTAAATCTAACTTAATTATGGCTGACATACAAAAATACATAAATTAGCAGCGGCGAGTTCCTGGAACTGCTGTCAATTTTAAACCCAATTCATGCTTGGATAATTATATGGGAAGAATGTAGAAAATAACAGTGTTTTCCACATGTTCATGACAAAGCCATGATAAAACAAATGTAGTAGGTTAATAAAACTAAAAAGAAAAGAAATGACATACATTCTACAAAATATCCTATTAAAAGGTACAAACTTCACAAACAATTTATGTTAGTATTTTAACTATTTCGATAATCAACAGAGCACCTTGGATGACTGCAACATTGTAATTCTTGATGACTGGGTTAATATCGTTCTCTCGAGCAAAGAGCTTCTGCTCTCAGGGCTCACATCTTCCAGGATAGACGGCTGCTTGCACGCCGCCTTGAAGTTGTAGGAGTTGCAAAGGTGGGTTGAAATGTCACGGCGCTACGGGCGAATCAGTAGGCCATCGAAGTCGATGATACTCGTCCTAGGCTTCTTGTTGAATCTCCTCCAGGACATCTCTGACGCGCCGGACCTTTAAACAAGACGGCGGGCGATCGAGGTTTAGCATCGCCAGCTCCATCACCAGAGCCATGCTCCGAGTCTTCAACTCTCCTCCAGGTAGACGTCACCATGGCACGTAGATGGACTTCTAATGAGGGGATCTCCAGATCGCTCTGGATTCTGTTATTCCTCATGAACCACGGGGCCACGGTAATAATCCTCAGAGTCTTATGTTAGAGTCTGGCTAGGGTGGCGATGTGGGATAGGGCAACCGTCATCCACACCAGCGCCGCGTAAGAGAGGATGGGAAATGATATTGCGAAGGTACTACCTGGAAAACTCCAAATTGACGTTATTTATACGGATTTTGAAAAAGTTTATGACAAAAAGGATCACGATATCCTAAACTTCATGCGTTTAGATTTTTACGAAAACTTTAATAAATGTTCCCCTTCTACCTATGCAACAGAAGTCAATCTATTTATTACGTCATTTTAGTTGTGTCCGCGGTTTCAGAGTTTGGACCCGCTATTGTTCTTTCTGTTCATCAACGACATTATGAGCAGAGTTGCTCAATTTGCGCCAACAGTACTACAACTATCATAAACGATTGTACTAAAATGGCAACATTGCGTTATGCGCATATAATATACCAGGTCTAGTAGTATGAAACCGGAATTTCCCTATAGATTGTGCCAGCGTTCAGTTTAATCACCATAAGACCCCTGTTACATAGCCATCGTCTTCTTCTAACAGCTGACGAAGAGTGTCAACAAACATTAACCCACGTTCCGTACACTAGTATATTTTCTTATAACCTCAAACATGTCAAGTTTCGAGCCTAATAACTACGATTTGCGGACAGCATTAATCTTTTGTTACCATTTAAAGAAAACTGCTGCAGAGTCGCATAGAATGCTTGTCGAAGTATACGGTGAACATGCTCTCGGTAAAACACAGTGCTTCGAGCGGTTCAAAAAATTCGAAAGTGGTGATTATGAGGTTAGTAACAAAGAACGTGGAAAACCACCAAAAAGTTTGAAGACAAAGAGTTGCAAGCCTTGTTGGATGAAGACGATGCTCAAACTCAACAAGAACTCGCGGATCAATTAAATGTATCGCAGAAAGCTATCTGCAATCGTTTAAAGGCTATGGGAAAAATTCAAAAAGTGGGAAAATGGGTTCCGCATGAATTGAACGAAAGACAGCAAGAAAACCGAAGAACCACCTGTGAAATGCTGCTTAACCGGTTCAATAAGAAATCATTTCTCCATCGAATCGTGACAGGTGATGAAAAATGGATTTATTTTGAAAATCCTAAACGTCGTAGATCATGGCTGAATCCAACCGAACCATCGACATCAACTGCAAGACCGAATCGCTTTGGAAAGAAGACGATGCTATGTAATTGGTGGAACCAAAAGGGTGTTATTTATTATGAGCTGCTGAAACCTGGTCAAACCGTCAACACTCAACGCTACCAACAGCAAATGATAAATTTAAGCCGAGCAATAACTGAAAAACGATCGGAATATGCAAAAAGGCAGCACAAAGTGATTTTGCTGCATGATAACGCCCCATCTTATACAGCAAAACTGGTCGGAGAAACAATTGAATCGTTCAATTGGGAATTACTACCGCATGCGGCTTATTCCCCACACTTGGCTCCATCCGACTATCACTTATTCGCATCGATGGGTCACGCTCTCGCTAACCAACGCTTCAATTCGTACGAAAATGTACAAAAATGGCTTGATAGTTGGTTCGCTTCGAAAGAAGAAAAGTTTTTTTGGCAAGGCATCCATAAATTGCCAGAGAGGTGGGAAAAATGTGTACAATCCACTGGAAGTTATTTTGAATAAAATATTTTTATCACTTTTGAATAACAATCGTTTTATTTTTACAAAAGAATTCCGGTTTCATACTACTAGATCTGGTATACTAAGTGACCCGGCAAATTTCGTTTTGCCCAAATTTTTTCGACTTTTCTTTTTCCTAAACCTTCGCATAGCAATTACGAACAAATCCGCAGAAGTATCCAATTTGGTCCAGTCGTTTTCAAGTTTTAAGCATCCGAACAAACCACTATCCATTTTTATATACAAAAAAGATAATAGTTTCAATGTATATAGTATGTATGTGTTATAGTATGAAGTCATCTGAACTCGTATAGCGCAATGTTGCTGTTCTAATACAGTCGTTTATGATAGTTGTAGTACTATTGGCGCAAATTGAACAACTCTAATTGAGTATACTACATAATGCTAGGTGCCCACTATATGCTGCCAACTGGAAAATTTACAGAGAAATTAAAACTCCCTTTGATTGTTAACTAGTCCAAAATGATTTATACAAGCTTGGAGTTATATATATAACTCTTTTTAATAAATGCACTGTAGTAAGTGTTCAATTCCTCGGAAAATTTTAATCAAAGATCTTGGAATATTATACGTATCAGATTTTCCAGCCATACCTTCAAGATCTGAATGAAAAGAAAGTAATAGTGATAAGTAAATCAGAAATCATATTCGTATACAGAATTTGGAACATATTCGTTCAGAACCAAGGTTCCTGGAAATATTAGTATCCGATATATCCGAACATAAAAATTGTAATATGCGTATGAATACTGCTTTCTCTTTAGAAGCCAAACATTACACAATATATGATGGGACGTATCCTTTGTCTTACACGCATAAATAAACTCAGAATAACTAATGCGTCGTCGTCTGTCGATGACATGTTGTTTCAGCGAATGATGCTTCAGAAATAATGATATAATGATCGACGGTACCTTTTGGACTAATAATAGACATTCGACTTGTAGTTTTAAATTGCTGTGATCTATCTTTACATGTGTATCTAAAATATTGAGTGAGTCTGGTTTGGTTGCATATTCATTTCACAATTTGTGCTTATTTTAATCGAATCTATAACTTCCATCTTTCCTAGTATCGATAATTTTACATATATTTAAGTTTAAAAGTATTGGCTTTTCTTAACAAATTAGTTTTAC
Source organism: Chrysina gloriosa (assembly GCA_038088585.1). Taxonomy (NCBI): domain Eukaryota; kingdom Metazoa; phylum Arthropoda; class Insecta; order Coleoptera; family Scarabaeidae; genus Chrysina; species Chrysina gloriosa. The sequence continues at coordinate 23,790,427 of CM076090.1, forward strand.
TATTCAAAATATTTGCTAATTTGTTGTTTCTGTATAGTATAAAGATACAGTAAATAATATTTACACAACCATATTAACTCCGTGAATAAGGAAACACATATGTAGTACTTAGTAAACAATTCAATTTACTCCGGGATTATTTTGCATACAGATTAACTAAATAGTTTTGGACAATTGGCAGAGTAAAGAAATCTAAATGTAATTAGCGTAATGTAATTTAATACTTTACATTAAAAGTCGCTTATTTAATAATCTCCTGCGATAGCTTTTTTAATTGTTAGAACATATGAAAAAATAAGCATGGAAATGTGCTTCACGAGGAAACGGAAATCATGGAAAGATAGAAGCAATGCAAAGAATTGTTAGAAGGAAGAGATACATTAGATAAATGCGAACAATCAACCAAACAACAAAACACTCGGATATATTTACAAAAACCGAGACCCAAAAGAATATGGAATACTATTGTAGTATGGTAATACTCCATTAGTAAAATTATCAATAAAAAGATGTAAATCTTAAAGAAAGCATTCTTTAAGAAATAGAAAAGCGTTGTAAACATTTACCACACACATATACTTGAATCATTTCAAAATCTAGAATTCCAAATTGCTGTAACGACGTGCCGAAAAAATGAAGTTTGTTTATGACGACGGAATGGGATGGTCGACGAAAAAGTCAGATAAAAAGATATATAAAATACCAGGGTTGAAAAGAAGCAGACCACATCAAATAAAGAAGTTGTTGTTTACAAACGACGAACAGACCAAAGAAAAGGAAGTACAATAAAATGAAAAGACCAAAGAAAAGAAGTGAAGAAAGAATTCAAGAGGGAGGGAGAAGTTAAGGATTAGAAAACAAATTACACTTATACACACTAGGTAATATATTTTGATTGTATTGTTCATTATTTCGTTAATATAATACTAAAATTTTGTAAATATTAATTGTAATAATTTTGCTTTCTATAAAATTAACTAAAATTCATACTACAATTTTTGGCGCACGAAACGTGGGACGAACCTAAATTCATTCATTTCATTTGCGAACCTAAAGTTAGTTTTTAAATTGATTTAATTTCATTTCATTGTATTATACACAAATTTAGAATTTTAAAATGTCAAACAGACGTCAAGATGACACAGAGAAGGGTGAAATAGAAAGGGCGTTAGAAAAACTAATGTCTTCGTTAATTAAGTTATCATGTGCTATTAATGGTCGGGAGCACAGTCTGAACAAACAAGTAGAGAGTACAAGTAGATCTAATGAGTTAAATGTAAGGTTAGAAGATATCGAGATTACATATGAAAATGAAAATAGAAGAAAAAAGGAATGTACAAAGAGAAGTATATCTGAATTAAAAGAATTGGTAACTATTGACACTGATTTATCTGAAAATAGGGCATTAAAAATTTAAATGAATCTACGAGTTTAAATATAGCTTTGTTTGAACAAGTTAATCAACGTAATGACAGGTTATTGCAAAAAGATGCGTACCAGAAAGAGAGGGAACTTGAAACCGAATCAACAATTCAACAGCAAACTGAATTAATTGATTTCCTTCAAATAAGACCAAACAACAAAACACTCGGATATATTTACAAAAACCGAGACCCAAAAGAATATGGAATACTATTGTAGTATGGTAATACTCCATTAGTAAAATGATCAATAAAAAGATGTAAATTTTATAGAAAGCATTCTTTAAGAAATAGAAAAGCGTTGTAAACATTTACCACACACATATACTTGAAACATTTCAAAATCTAGAATTCCAAATTGCTATAACGACGTGCCAAACTAAAAATACTTTAGAAGAAACATAATTATGGTTTAGAGCTAACAGTGGAGTGCAAGATGCCATGTTTCAAGATTGATTGAAACGTGTCCAATGGTAAGTGACAATGTATACAAACGACATGTCGTATTAGTTCCCTAATAAGAAGAGTGCAGGCCATGATGAATTTCCATTTTTTAATGAAATCAACGATCTCATTATATGCCAATTCTGTGTGCCACATACTCAAGATGTCAATGGGAAAAGCCGTCTTTCCAGATCAGTTAAAAATTGAAGTTATTGAGCCCATTTATAATACCGGAGATCAATCTAAAGAATAAAACTATAGGCCTAGAAGCCTTTTAACAGCTTTCTCCAAGATATTTGAAAAAATATGCACAAGAGAACCCTTAGTTTTTAACTACGTGTAAATTCTGGAGTGAAGCATAGTTTTCTCAAATGTTATAGAGCGAAGACAACCCTTTTCCTATTCTTCAAAAGTATAATAGACAGTCTAGATTCTGGGAACCTTCCTTTCCTAGATCTAAGGCCTTTAACAGTTTGACACATGATCTCCTTCTTAAGAAATTAGAAAACGGGAGAATACGGGGAAATGCCTTAATGGATATAGTCATACTTAGGAAACCGACAACAGAGAGTGACTATCTATGGAAATGGCAAGAAGGACATAACAAATAAGGCGGCGGTTAATATGGTTGTACCACAAGGGAATATGCTCGACCCGATTTTGTTCATTATTTATATCAATGACCTATCTTACCATCTAGACAAATCTGTATATCAATGCTGATGATACGAGTATGCTCCTAAAGGCATCTAATTACAAAGGTATATGTAAAAATGGTTCAAATACCTTTAAACTCGCAGCGACTTGGTTGGTTGAAAATGAACATAAATAAATATAGATTCAAAACAACAAATATACCGTCTGAGAAGGTCGCAATTCAGTACTAAAACGAATATATAACACCTTCAAATCACGTTAAATCCCTGGCAGTGTTTCTAGACGCCACCTTAAACTAGAGGGAACACAAAAAAACTATACAAGAAATAAATTAAGTAGTGTTAAGTTAAGTAGTGCTATAGAATAAAATTGCTGGTAGTCAATTTGTAAACATTAATAACCGTTAATTTTGCGAACTTATACTCCCTCATGTAGTATGCGAAAATCTTTTGAGGCAATACGCCGGATTCAAGTGATATATTTATCATGCAAAAAGGGTACTTCGTGTAATTTACCTGTTGAATTTGCGATCTTCCTGTCTTGGAGTCTTCAGAGACAATGTTTTGTTAACTTTCTATACGGTCTATCTACACCGCTGGTTAGCATTCATTTTCCCGAATGAAAATGTATTTGAAATGCAAAAGTATTAATAAAATACCAGAAATAAAATATATTACTATCCTAATCATAAATTAAGTTAGTTTGAAACTAGTTCATTTTATAATTGCATTAGATTCCTTCATATATAAGAACAGTAATATCTCTTAAAGATTATAAAAACAAACATTCAAATTACTTTCAGACTTGGAACCATACGAGATTAAAGATTATCTAAATTTGTAATAATTTTATTTCTACATATCTTGATATTCTCGAACATTGCATTTATATTTTGAAATAAAGTATTATTATTATTATCTGTATGCTGTAGTAAATAATATTGTACATACATATTTAATGAAATACTGGGAACACAGTATTGCAAAAAACAACTGCCAAAATCGTATACGTTTACTGCCCAATATAACCCATCTTCTCGAAAGCTTACTAGTCAAAAGAATACTTTTGGTATGTGTAAATTTCACCACATCACTAATCTGGTTTCCGGTACGAACACCCTGGAAGTATTTATTATTGATTAAGCTTTTTAGGAAAAGATACTACAAAAGTCGTCAGCCAGGTTTTGAATAATTTGGCCTAAAGTTCTGTAAAATAAGAAAACATAACATATTTTAATGAGCAATCGTATTTTCAGAGTAACGCTAAACGATCACCAATCTCGGCCAATAATTGTCATCAATGTTATTACATGTAAGTCATAGAATAGCTGCAAATTACTTAAATACATCGTCGAATAATTAAAGTTTAATTATCCGCTTATTGTTAGTCAGTAGAGAACACATTAGTAGAGTTGTCCAATTTGCGCCAATAGTACTAAAAATATCATAAACGGTTATACTAGAATAGCAGCATTGCGCTGTATGATTACATTGAAACTATTATGTACTATGTATTCGTATAGCTCAATGTTGCTATTCTAGTAAAGTCGTTTCAGATAGTTGTAGTTGTAGTACTGTTGGCGCAAAATGAGCGCCTCTACACATTGGCCATCTAGAATTTTCGAAATAGTGAAGCATGAGTTTCATCACAGGCAGGCAACCAATTACTCACTATAGTTCTACATATCATTGTCAATGCTTAAGCCGCGTACACATCTGAACACGAACGGTACCGAGCCGAGGCAAGTCCGAACGGATGCCTCGTTCGCGGGTATTTTGGTTAAATCGCGTACACATCTGAGCATGCACGACAGCGAGGTAAGCCGAGGCTGAACCAGCGTATGTATGTGGACGTGTAGTCGAGGCGAGGAAACTGACCCGCGTGCCAACCGAGGCAGCTCGAACACCTCCGCCCAGAGTCGGTACTTCAAAGAGAATTCGGTTCACCTTTGGGCGGAGTTTTTGTCCGGACACGTTCACACGCGTGCCGTGCGGCTCTATTCAGTAGCGTACACAATTGAGCATAAAGAGAATTCGTTCGTTCGTTGAAATGGACGACGATTTGGTTGTGGCTAGTGCGGCATTTTTGGTAATGACAAGTTATTGTTAAAAAAGAAAAAAAGCGCTAGTGGATGACTAGCAAGTATAGAAATAGGTCGTTCAATAACGGTCAATTGCTACTAAACAATATGACTCAACAAGAAGAAAGTAGCCATTTCCAAAACTTCACGAGGATGTCATCAGCTAACTTCAATTTCTTATTGGATTCGATTCGCGATGAAATTTCGAAAGCGGTTACTGCCGAAGAGAGATTAGCTATAACATTACGATATTTAGCAACCGGTGATTCATTTACGAGCTTACAGTATATGTTCAACGTATCGAAGCAGTTGATCTCGAGAATCATACCAGAAATATGCAGATCGATAATTGCAAAACTGATTGCATATGTGAAGGTGTGTAACTATTTATTCTCAGAATAATTTAGTTACAGAGTTTTAAACGAAGAATAATACTCCGTCTAATGATTGAAATTACTCTCTTCAATATACGATTTTTTCCCTTCGACGCGAATCGCGGATACTATCAATTTTTGTCTTCAACACGTCGAGTTCTACAAAAATATCGCTATCGACATTAAAATAAAATGGATGGTTTTTTCTCTATAAAATAGGATGCTTTTCATATTCGTTGATCAACTTCAGTATTTGTTCGTTGTCCCAATTCATTTTTTATATCAAGGAACGAACGAAGATTCCAACTGACAATTAGTCCAAACCTCCAATACAGCCGTACGGTATACCTACGAACCGAATTCTCTTTGAAGTACCGATTCCCGGCGGATGGCGTTCAAGCTCCCTCGGTCCGCACGCGAGCAGTTTCCTCGCCTCGGCTACACGTCCACGTACGTACGCTCGTTCAGCCTCTTTCCCGTTCGTGCTCAGATGTGTACGTGGCTTTATCGTTCACCGCATGTGTCGATCACAATCTTCCAACACTTTACACGTATCTTCATAGGCATGTTACAAATACAGCAAGTGAACAAGTAGGGAAATTTTGTACTCGTAATGCCACAATTACAATTGCTATGGGTTGTAAAAATCTAAATTAGGTGGAATTGTTAAAATCAGATATGATATTAACAAATCCAACCAGTGTTGTCTGCAGTGGCGGCCCCTGACATTTAAAGCTGCGTGGTCTGCACGAATCACAACCAGTTTAAAGTAATAACAATAATAACCCGATAATAAATATATATATATATATAACATTTATAACCAAAAACAAAAAATATCAGTAACAAAATTTACAATAATATGGAAAATTTCAAAGCCAATTGAACTTACCCTATATAATTTTCTTAAACTGGAGTTCAATACGGCGGTCTATTTTGGAGGCAAACCTTTTCAATTACTTTCTCGTTGATATTCGGTACTGAGGCGACGAATTTCCTTTCTATTGAAAGCATCGATAAAGCCGATAGACGATCTTCACACATTGAATTTCTAAGAAAAGTTTTTATGTGCTTCAAGGTGGAGAAATTACGTTCGGCTTCAGTAGTGGTCATGAGAGTAGTCGTCAGAATTTCCAACAATTTTTAGTTTCTGCCATTGTTGCTTCTAAATTGTTACAAATTATACAATTTAACAAAGACACTGCACCTTTCCATGTCCCGCACTACAAATTTGATTACAAAACTGACACCTCTGTTCGCAGACGTTGTTTTCCCAAAACATTATAAGCTGCACATGTTAAGTCCAGCTTATATTCAGGAAATGAATGGGTAACATTTTCAAAATTGTCTAGATTCAAGAGCGATGCGGCAACCAAATGGTTTGTAAAAGCAAAACGTCCTTTTGCATTATTTATATCACAAACTTCTATACATGCAATGCGGTGGTCTCCTTTGCTATTATTTAAACGTTTCCTTTTGCATCACAGGGGACTGTACTAAGTTTGAAGCTTGCTGTATGATAGAATCTATTTTATTTCGAATGTTATTAATGCTTTTTCAAAATTATTTATCACATTTTGTGTATTTATTGGATCCATGGCCTTTTTTGGCAGTTGGTTATATAAAACTTCAACATGTGGCATAATATAATGAACAACAGTCAGCCAAAAAGTAAAATTTGGATCTTGCAGAATACGTTGAATACTTCTTGCTACATTGCACGTCACTGCATTTGAATCTTCTTCCAGATGTTTCATACATTCTATAATAGAATCTCTGTGTTTGCAAATCACATTAACCGTACGAATATTGAAATTTCAAAGCGTAGGTGCAAAATGGGGTACATTTTTTCCTATGAATTGCTTCAGAACCGTGTCTTTGCGGCGAATGACTAAAAAATCAAGGTATGTCATGTAAATCTCCAAGAAAGACACGTATCTGACAATTAATTGAATATGCTCGTGACTACACCAAATTTAATTGATGAGCATAGCAGTGTACGAAATGCGCATTTTCGTATTTTTCTTTGATTATTGCCTGAACTCCGCCATGTACTCCACTCATTACTGCTGCCCTGTAATAGTTTTGAGCAATTTTTTAAAACTAATTTAGCTAATGACACGGCATCCTTTCTACCGGCTTTCCTTCCTTAGTAACGTAAAGAAGAACAATCATTCTTTGAAATTTAGAGGAAGCGTCTGTAGTTTCATCAGCCATCACTGCTAAAAACGGGCCTTTATTTATTTCGCAAATAATTTCCTCACGATACACTTCCAGCATGCAATCTAAAATCTCATTTTATATCATTTTTGAGGTGCACTTGAAAACAGTTGCATTGTGTTTTATCAAATTCTGACGCAAAATTCACCAAACCTCGAAAAATACCGGGATTTTCGTATGATTCATTTTCATCATGTCCTCTTAAGGCCAGCTCAAAGCTCCACAAAATAATGTGCAGTCAATAAATTTTGATAACATATACCTGTTATTCGTTACTTCCTAGTTGTGCTGTTGTATATTTATCCAATAAGTAGAATCAAATTGAGCTTGAATATTCATTTTCCCAAATAATGCAAATTTTATTTGATTGCTGATATGCGCGCCGTTTGTTTCATGTTTTTTCACTTTTTCGTTTAAATGCATTAAATCACGTACGCCTTTTTCCTACCAATTTTTTCTTCGTAATCAGTGCACACGATAAACAAAAAAAAAACGTCTTTTTCGCCACAGCCACAAATCCAATTATTACGAAGATATATGTCTTTATTAAATTGTCTTTTATAAATTTTTTCACGACTTTTACCGCTCACTTCAATATTGAGTACAGGAAGAGGACGTCTATGCTCTTTTACTACCAGTCGTTGTTGAAAGTTAAGGTTTTGCAACTTAGTTTTGTCGAGTTTAAAAACAATATCCATTTTTACATTGATTAGTTGTAATTGCGTACATTGACCTCGACCGACTCCCACTGACCACTGCTGGCCGAAAATGCAGCTCATCTCGACGTTCTCGCGTCCGTGTGCCAAAGACCGTCGGCTTTCTCGATTTACTTCGTGTATGAATTTATCTGTATTGCAAAAAGCTGCGCTGCAGAGGCGACTTTCTCGGAAATTATGGGTGAGTTGTGATTGCGATTAAATGATTGTATAGCTGTGGCATTATTCGTAGGAGCAAATAATTATTAAAATGTCAGTTACGTACGATGAAATTATGGAAATTTAATATTTTTAATGAAATACTCAGTAAATGCTAAATGTTTAATGCATAAATTGAGGATTTATTCTGGTGGTTCTGCGGCTCAGCAGCACTAATGGAGGAGCCGTCCCTGGTTGCTTGCTAAAAGATAAAAAAGCAATGAGTGTCAACCTATAAACAACGTAATTTACTGTATGTAACTTATAAACAGAGAAATTATGCTGCATTCGCGGTTTCTCAAACCGATTTCAGTAATAAAATAAGTTTTCAGTTAATAGCAAATTTTATTGTTCAGTGAAAGTTTTATTCCCTGCATGATCTATTCTTCGTTCTCTGTATTTATTAATGGACTCATTTTGTTATAAAGGACAATTAGATGTAAAAATTTTTATTTGCCTACTACATAGTCAGGGAAGTTAGGATTGGTTCACTCTAATTCTATTTTTAATTCTAAATCTATTTCTATTCGTGAACGCAATGGCCAATGCTCTGTGATTGTATTTTGTAGGTACATATATACATATCTCTAGATATATAGATAGATATACAGAGTAAAACAGACACCTAGCAAAAACACATAATCTCCTAGTTTTATGTATTCTAGGAAAAAAAGAGAGCTATCTCCGTGTATTACACCAATTGTAAGTGTAAATATATTCACAAAGTTTAGAAGTGTTACAATCAAGGATGGTCAGCCCTGTCCGGAGATAGCATTATGCGTAAGTTATATACATTTGTCCGTCTTTCTTTGTCATTATTTCGATAGCGCGATGTTTGGTCTATATCCTCTTCTTATAACCAGAGACCGGATTATATGTTTTTTACATATAAAATTAAATTGGTGCTAAACGCTTTTATTTGCCCTAATTCGTGTAGATCTTGAAGCGTTCAATTGTACCATTGATAGCTACCGATAAGCAAAAGACATATAATCCGGTCCCTACTTATAACATCCTTGATTACTACCATGCCACGATTACAAGATCGCACAAATATAGATGATTTTACCCGTGGACATATCGTAGGTCACAGCGAACGGGATGCTTCGCAACGCGAAATAAGCGAATTCTTAGGAATTCCCTTATCAACAATTAACGGTGCTTTATCGAAGCCTGGCCTTCTTGTTCCATTTGAGAGAACTAAAAGAGCGCTCGCCCGTGAAGTGCTAAAGGATAAGTGAAAAAATGTAGCCCAGATCGCAGAAATCCAGCAATATTTACACGTCATAGGTATTTATAGGATAGTGGCGAAAAAGAAAGTTTTCTTCTAATGTTTCAAGACAGACGACGAATGATTTGGGCAACAGATATGCAAGCAAAACCGGAAAATTTTTAGCAAGCAGTAATTTTTTCTGACGAAAGTCGATATTGCCAATTTAGTAACAGTGGTCGCACATGAGTATGGAGACGTTCTTCACAACAACTGGATAACAAATTTCTTCACCAGACAGTGAAATATGGGGGAACTAGCATCAAGGCATGAGGTGCAATATGACATGGCGGGAGATCGCAACTGGTCATATCGGAAGGAAACATTACTGCGGCAAAATACATTTTGGCGGAGGGGCTCTTGCTACTTTTCACTAATAACGTTTTGTCAAAACGTTAATTTTATGAAAGGTGGTGCAACAAAGCGTGAACCACGAGCGCGTGGGAAGAAGCTCAGGGGATTCAAATTTTGCCGTGGCCAGAACAATTGCCTGATATAAATCTTATTGAAAACATGTGACACATAATTCAGCAAAACAAGGCAAAAAGAGTTAGATAGCCTAGCAATCAAATAGAACTAATGGCGGCTAATGTGCCGCAGGAAACCGTTAATAATTTAATTGATAACATGCCCCAACGAGTGCAAGGACTGCTCATAAATTAAGGTTGTTGAACCAGGTATTGAATTCATAGTGTATATCGTGTATATAATTGTAATAGCATTAAATTTGTTTTTTGAATTTTATACCTGTTTATTTTATTGTCACCCACATGTATAGATTGCCTAAAACTTTCCTTTTTCCTTGCTTTCTAAGGTAATCGTGTTTATTTGTTAATATTATGTTTACGTTCTTTTTATGCTATTTTTTTAACTTTCTTAGGAATATGACTCAGAATGCATATTATAACCTAGTTACTAAATTTCAATTATCTACATTTTTCTGCGAAAAAAATGTTGTACGTTAATTTGACCTTTAGATTTCGTCACCGCTTAGTTCTTTGTTATTTATATAAATCAACTTGCTTTTTGATTAAGATAATATTTATCAGATCAATTGTTGAGGTCACATACGTAGGATCAAAAGTCAAATGGATCTGTTAGCTGGCATGGGAATAATTTAAAATATTTTTTTCAAATGTTCGAAGGCTTAATTCGTTTGTTCAATGAACTTAAGTAGCAATTATGGTTAATAGTACATACATATAGTATTTACGAATCTGTGTATAATAGATTATTTAATAAGATAAACTAGCAGTAGCGAATAACTAGAAACATATAAGATCTAGGGAAACGATGCAGTTCACATATTTGCGAAAATATCGCGAAACGTGTATTGTGATGTATTATATAATTTACTATTTCTGGTCACGACCTTATAAAGATTGACGTCAAGCAATATTCAGTTTTATATATAGAGAATGTTTTAGGAGGAATAGTAGATATCCCACGAGACAGTAATTAGAACAATTTTTGGTTGGAAATGTTATTTAAATATGTATAATTGTATATCCCTTTGCATACAGCATGCATACAGCAACACAACAAGATTCTTAAATATACAAATGACTAGTCTGGGCAAACAGCGGTGACAGCGTGCAATTACGAAATAAGTTACGACAGCATCGCCGACTCCTCATCCCCTTATTTTAAATAAGTTATCTAGTTAGTACTAAATCGTTGCTCTATGCGAAGGCTGTCTGTAACTTCTTCTTCTTCTTCTCGTCAATCCTTATGCCTTTCAGCGTCGGATTATTTTTGGATCTTACAACGATTTAATCCATTCTTTCCATCGTGTCCGGTCTGTACTCATCCTTCTCATTTCTGCTATGGTCTTCCCTCGCTTTCGTCCTAATTCGTTGACTCTGTCAATCCATTTTCTCCTTAGTCTTCCCTTTTTTCTTCTCCTGTTATTTTTGGCTTCTATTATTTTCTTTGTTAAACTCTTTTGTTCCATTCTAATTATGTGGCCGTACCAATTCAGTTGACATTTTTCAATTCTTTTTAGTATATCTTCTTGATTTATCATATTCCTTATCTGTTCGTTTTCTATTCTGTCCATTTTTGTTTTCCCCACGATCTTTCTCAGAAATTTCATTTCCATAGCTGTTATTTTGCTTTCGTGTTTTTGCTGTATTGTCCAGGACTCACTTGCGTACATTATTGTGGGGGCTACCACTGCATTGCATACTATCTGTTTGATCTTGGGTTCTATTTCTTTTTTTCCAAAGATGGTTTGATTCAGAGCGTAGTATATGTTTGTGGCTTTCCGTCCTTTTTTTGCTATGTCTAGACCAATTTTTCCATCCTTCGATATAATAGTACCTAAATATTCGTATGCGTCGACAATTTCTTCTTGTTTATCGTTTATTTTAATTATTAGATTACTGTCTGGCTCTTTATTATTTATCACCATTAGTTTGCTTTTTTCTACGTTTATTTTCATCTTCATCTTTTCTATTTCTTCTGTCCATATTTTTGTTAATTTTTCCATTTTCACATAACTGTCAGCTATTAGTGCCAGATCATCGGCGTACAGTAATGCATCCACAGCTACAGGTTCCAGTCATAAGCGTAATATCATTTCCCACTGTGTTACCAATTAAAAGATCACAATCCTCCAAGAACCTTGGGTATAAACACGGAGGAGACCGACAACACACACACCGTCAAACGCTCCAGCGTCTGTAACTTATTTCGTAATTACCGCTGTTTGCCCAGACTACAAATGACTTATTAGAGCATTTATTGATCTAAAAATATGAATGAAAAAAAAATTACTGAAAAATTTCATTCCCAATATCAGTTACTAATTAGTCTATTGTGCTTATTTTTGCTACTCCTTTCATCCACTCCAAAAGGTAAACGTCTATGTAATGGAGTAAGCACGGAGTAAGGTTCAGGGATTTTAATAATAATCGATGAAGACAATCATCGTTGTAAAGGATACACCGTTTGAATCAATTGGATTTAGATGATATACGAGTAGTTTGTAGTTAAAGAAACTTCTGACAAAAACACTAGTATACAACGATACCAATGTAATTTTGCCTGCTGAATCCGAATATGTCATCAGAACTTGTCCATAACACACCATTTTTTGTAATTAAATTCTGACGATACGATCAGGATTCAGCAGTAACAAAATCGTTGTATACAAGTGCAATTATTGTATTCCTTAAAAAAATGAAATATCTGAATATCTGAAAAATTCTCTAATTGTCACCTCTTTTACTTCATAGGTATCTTTTAAATATCCTCCATTTATAAGTCAAATAGAAAACAAATACTTTAGCTCCTGTAACATTCAAAAAGTATTTTTTTCTGTGTACAATAGGCAACTATCGAATTAGAAACTTCAGCCGATGAATATATTAGTTTTCTTTTTACAAGCTAGAAAAGTGTCGGACAGGGAATGGTAAATAAATATCTACTTACTAATTGTAAGTGACAAATAATGAAATACAAATTGTGTTTGTTAATAAAAAATTTATTTATCTCTACATGGTTACTAAAACTTTAGAGTTAATTCTACCACTAGGTCAATGAAAACTACAAATTAACTCTACAGAATGTATTTTAAGCATTAGAAAATCCTTGTACAAATTTATTTCTTCTTTAATGGTCTAGAAATAAGAAAATTAATAAAATATATATATTTTGTGGCTCTGCAGATACTTAGTTCTGAGTCACACTGCAAATGTGTAGAATAAATTCGTAGTTTTCATTGACCTCCTAGAGTAATTGACGTAATTCAACAGATAAGTATCACACCACGAAATATAAATACTATATCTATTCAAAATGAAATGAATGTCTTCTTAAAAGAAATTTCTAATTTGATAGCCACCTACTGAAATAGTTTACACACACTTTTCAGGACGTGTGTATATAAAAAATAAAAATTGTAATTTTAACATATCAATAAACTTAAATATATTGTGATTTTGCCTAGTTTGGGGTGCTAATTTAAAAAAATAACTTGTGACGATTCCTTTTTTATGTAAATCTTTTGTTGTGTTTATTTAAAATTTTCTTTAACTTAGGACTTTTTAAATTTCTTATCCTTTTAATCAGAAAATGATTTTTCATTTCTCGGGGTTTATATTGTTGAATTCTAATTTCAACTTTACACCTTTCTTTTTAATAAATTAGAGTATAATCGCATTATTGCGAGCTGGTGTTGACGGTAACAATGAGCAAGATTTCACTACTTTGAATCGAATAATTCAATATCAATATTTAATTATGGATACGTACTAACTTAACTAACGATTTCTATAAATGATAAATACATTCAATACGATTAAGTCTATTCATGTAACAATATTTTTTAAACTAAATCTTAATTTGAAACTTTCCCGATACAGCTAGTATAACAATCAAACTAATTTGATACCTAACCAAATCAAAAATAAAGGATGATATTACTCCTGGTAAATCGCTTTGCTGGGACCTATAATAGGTATTTTTAGGATTAAAAGGGATTTTACAGGCAAGAAGAAAGAGGGTTTATTCAGTTTGGTTGTAACTCTTTAGATCGTCGATATAATCTCAGCCGGTCTAAATCAAGAAAATGGAATAAGTTTCAGCAACTTTCAGGAGATATTAGGCACCAACTATCTACTCTGCAAAGGGAAATATAAATAATTAGAATCATGAATAAATTTATCGATAAAATTACTTTTACCAAATTTAGAAGCAGACTCTGATTATCTTTTCGGAATCACATATGCTAGCGCTATATTAGGAAAAATAGTCGTGAACTTCCTTTTGACTCTATACACCAATTTGGACGTATTTCTCATTGCAGAAATCGAATCCAACACCTTTAGCAGCTCTAAAGATGACTTTTTCAATGAAAACACCATGCAAATGAAAAACTTCCTCCGTTTGTTATATCCTTTTCCATTGAACTTATAGATAAGATAGACTAAAATTATGCTTGTATTAGTTTGCTATAACAGCCATTGTATTTGAGAATACCATTTTAAAATCCTACAAAAATTTTATTACTGGTTTGCCTGCCAAAATTCAAATTTTTCTTTCTGAATTTCAATACTCATAATTATCTACCTTATCCCATATGAATATATATATATATATCAGCACACCAAGCCTTTAAGGCCCATGGCTTGTTCGGAGCCACCGTACCGCTTCTGGCCCGCCTAGTGGCATTTCCTTACTTTCCGCAACATACGAGGGCGGATTGATATTGAAGCTACCTAAGTAGGAAAAACATTTTTTTTTCGAAAACCATTTATTTCTCAACATAGTCTCCTTTTAGCTCAATACACTTAGTAAGACGATATTCCAACTTTTTTATACCATCTGAATAATACGATTTTGGGAACCCCTCAAAATACGCGTTAGGTTCAGTAATCACTTCTTCGTTTGAGATGAATCTTTTTCCTGCGAGCCATTTTTTCAAGTTTGGAAACAGGAAAAAGTCACTAGGAGCTAAATCTGGACTATAAGGTGGATGATCAACCAATTCGAAGTGTATTTCACGTAATTTTAGCATCGTATCTAATGCTGTGTGAACCGGTGCGTTGTCTTGAAGAAAGAGCACTTTTTTTCTTCTTTAAATGTGGTCGTTTTTCTTGATTGCGTCAATCAATTGATCCAATAATGCACGATAATACTTTCCTGTGATTGTGGATCCTTTTTCAAGGTAATCGATGAGCAATATTCCGTGTGCATCCCAAAATACAGTGGCCATAACCTTGCCAGCCGATTTCACTGTCTTCGCCTTCTTCGGAGCACTACCACCAGCTTCCACCCATTGTTTCGATTGATTTTTGGTTTCAGGTGTGTAGTGGTGGACCCACGTTTCATCAACAGTTATTAATCGACGCCAAAAATCAACAGGATTAAGCTTTATCATGTCCAAACACCGCTGTGAAGTGGTCTGTCGAACCCGTTTTTGTTCGACACTCAACAAACGCGGCACCCATCTTGCCGATAGCTTTTTCATATGCAAATGTTCATGCAAAATGTTGAACACACGTTCATATGATATGTTTACCATTTCAACAATCTCACGTAACTTGACTCGGCGATCATTCATAACGATATCGAGGATTTTCTTGATATTTTCTTCAGTAACCACCTCTTTTGGCCTTCCTGTTGATGGTATTGTTGCAGTGTTTGTTCGGCCGCGTTTAAATTCAGCAATCCAATATTTTACCATGTAATCTGACGGGGCAGACTCACCGTAATGTTTATCGAGCTTTTCTTTTGTCTCTTTCGCCGTTTTCCCTTTCTAATAATAGTGTTTAATCACTGCACGAAATTCACTTTTTCCATTTTTCAAGAAACACAAAAGTTGCTTACTTCAAACGACTACAACAACTATACTAATAGATGAATTTGGGTGAAATTTTAACAGCTGACGTTTGACAGATCGCAATTTCTAAAAAAAAAAAAAGTTTTTGTGTTTGTGCTGCCATGTAGGGCTAGGTAGCTTCATTATCAATCCGCCCTCGTACTGCAGGTAGCAGATCCATTTTAGGATTTTTCAAACTGCTACGGTCCGCCGCGGTCGGGTTTCGAACCCTGGACCTTTTCATTGTGAAGGGTAATTTCACCACTCGGCTACTAAGCGAGTTACATGAATATAACAAAGTTTATTAAATCTTTCTAATTCTAAAACGCTTTATATCGCAACAGTATAGGTACATAGTGTATGTTTTAGTTAAACCATGAAAAAGCTTTATTATTTGAACGTACATTATGGTTAATTATATGGTATGTTTTTAGTTGGTTTAAAAGCTACAACGTGAGCTATAAAAGTGAATGTACAAAGGTGCATTTCTGGATCACATGATTATAATTGCTTAGAAGCAAATACTTGAGACTTGAAAGCACATTAAAACAAATAATTACGTTGTGTTGGTTATATTAAGTGACTTTTGGGAGTTTATGAATTAAAATACTTTCTTTTTGTTGTACGAACGCCTGTTTTTTGAAATTATCATATTAATACATGAACCGACGTTTGACGCACAACTAATGGAGCAGAATCAAATTAATGAGCAATTACCGATGAAATAAAACTTCCCAGTAAGTATTTGTTAAATCTCGCGGACGTTATAAGTTGGTAGTTCAATAGTGGACATACTAGCCAATTTCTAAGCACAATGCATACGAATATGTTCACTAAAGCTGGAACTACCAACTTAAACTATCCGCGAAATATAAAACATATTTACTGGGTTGGAATTGTGGCATCTGTGACCTAGTTGGAAATATGCGAAAACTCATCGAACACTTTCGCATCTTGGCTGCTGCTAATAAATCCTTGCGCCAAATCTGTCACGTTCTGCACTTCTTCCCACGTAGGTACTTTTGTCAAATTTGCCCATTCAATACTTCTAGTTCTGCATTGAACAGGCATCAATGCTCCAAGTATTCTTTACTTGTTTTATAAAATTCAGGCGCTGCAGTTTTTATATTTTGCTCGATGGCAGCATCAGTTTCTTGTAATTTTATCAGTAGATTACGGACGGTGTGAAGAAGGAAAAGCGAATTCTCTGTAAGTGTCAGGTTATATAATTTTTTCGCAGACTCTATCGCAGACACGTTTTGTCCCTCGATTTTTAGCACGGCGTGATGAACAGTCACTACCTGTGCATGCATAAAATTTAACCACAATCCGGAGCTGGAATCTTCGAAAAATAATTTTAAACTATTTGGGCATTTATCTACACTCAGAAAATAGTTGTTTAAAGACTGAAACATTTTCATAACCCTCTCAAGCGCTGGCACCAACGCAAGTCATCTAGTTTTACTGTAGCCCAGCAGTTTTTGATACGCTTTGTCACTGGAATGACAGAACCCCTTCAGAGCTTCTGCTCGAACGCTGTAAATGTAGAAAA
The DNA here is from genome assembly GCA_038088585.1 of Chrysina gloriosa. Lineage (NCBI taxonomy): Eukaryota > Metazoa > Arthropoda > Insecta > Coleoptera > Scarabaeidae > Chrysina > Chrysina gloriosa. Next base: position 23,807,684 of record CM076090.1, read on the forward strand.
ATGAATCAATTTCAATAATGATGTATTCGAAGTCATGCCAGGGAGACAATCTGCGACTGTTCTGATCGCGTTGTGAACTACATGTAGGCTCCACATCAAACCCCAATGAGATATCTTCCGAGTGATAGATTCAATTTTGCATAAACATTATTACTTTCTGTTCTATTCTTTCCCCCAAAATTGCAGTTCATCTTGTCGTCCCAAAATGCTACAATTTTCTTATTTAAATCATGAAATAATACTTCCTTCAAGTAATCGATAATTATATTCGATACTTCGCCTGGCTGCTCTCGAAACCCTAAGCTCTTGACTTTCACGGCTTCGTATGGCAAAAAGGTGGCGGATCAAAACAGGGAATAATTTTATCGAGCCATGGTTGGAAGCTTCCGTTAATAAAGTTATGCAGTTGGTTCTGCGAAGGTGCTCTTTCAATTCATCCGTCGCCATAGGTGTCAGGATATTGTACTGAGAATTTAGTTAATTTCCTAAACAAAATTGCACCGGCCTAGCTCTTGATTAATGATATAAAAGGCATAAATTTTAACAAATTATATTTATAAATTTTTGAGAAATAATTAACGTAAAATCAAGATAATTACCTAGTGTTGTGTGTGTGTGAGTGTAATTTCTTTCTTAACTTCTTTTCTCGATGCAGCTCTTTTTTTTTGAATTCTTCCCTCTCTTAACTTCTTTTTCTGTGTGGTTCGGTTTTCTATGGATTCTTCCTTTTTTAAATTCTTTCTTTTCCGGTTTGGTGAGGTTCTTTTATTTACTGGTACTTCTTCTTAAAACCCTTTTATTCGAAATATATTAATAGATTTATTTGTTGACTTATCTATCTTGTCAATTTTCATCGTCGTTAACCAAACAAATTTTTTATTTATTTTTGGAAACCAGGACTACACTGCTTTATTTCTCCGTTATCCACAAAACGAAAACTATAATTCTCCTTGACTCCAGTTCATCCAGGCATATCGTTGTTATAGAAACCTGTATTGAATGTCGATGTATTATTATTATTATTGTTATTCATATCTAGTATTTTTTATGAATTCTTATAATGTAAAAGTGTTGTATGTATGTGTCTCAATGTATACAATGTTTTTATATATGCTTTTTATATATGCTTTTATAACATTTATTAATTTTATTTCTAGTTGCCTTTGTTTCTCCCATTAAAAGTCTCTGGCTGGAGTTAAAATAAGAAGCTAACACCCATAGGGTAATAAAATGCTCAAAAGGTGGTGGGCGTGGTGTCGAGAAGGTATAAATAGAACCCCAAAATAAACGGAATGACAATTGAAGACCATAACTACAACATTAACTGTAAATTTTGATATAGTGACTTGTAATAAAAGATGAATATGAAATATTTCTTAAAAATTTATAAATATAATTTGTTATAATTTATGTTTTTATATCATTAATTAAGAGCTAGGCCGGTGCAATTTTGTTTAAGAAATTAACTAAATTCTCAGTACAATATGTACAATAATAGCCTGAGATTTTGTACGAACATATCTAAATTTCTGATCAACATGTTTGAATTAAATTAAAATGATAGTCATTTGAACCAACATTGTGATTTTCTTGCATCGTGTGATACACCCAAGAGCAACAGCGAAGGTTTGCAGTACTTTTTGTTTTTGTCTATCCACTTTTAGTTTTGTTTGTGCGTGAAACCCCACGCGTGTAGCAATCCATAATTAAATTGCAGAATAATAGTTATTTACTTTCACGCTCAACGTGCGCATGTTTAAGTAAAAAGTCAGTAATTTATCTACCCACATTATCTATTACCAATGTATCTTATTAAAATTACTCGTGGTTATTAGGCTCGTCGTACAATTTAATTCGACTCTACTCTCCCTTTTGTAATAACCGATGACTTCGTTTTTATAATAATAGCCGTTATTCTTGTTTTTCGAGCGCTGAATTGGGAGTTTCAGAATGTACAACTCGCATCACCAGCGGCGTAGCGTCTCACTGCGACATAAGTTGCAGCCTGTTGCTTAAGCGACTGAAGTAATTTTACGAATTTGACATTTAATTCCTTTGATGCCCCATTATTATTATTATTATTATTATTATTATTATTATTATTATTGGGATAGGGCAATAAATAAAGATCAATAGTTGCTATAAATGAAAGTTTCTTATTTTAATTCAACTCTGCACAAGAAAGAAGACAGGATCGTTTTCTTGAGCTGATACACGAAGACTTACTAACCCTTCGACACATCGTCCCTTATCTGCAGGTCAGTTTGTTATCCTTTTAAGTACATGATTTACGACAAGCCTATGTGTTTAGGTATCAATTAATTTTTGATGTGTGTTATTGTTATGTGACGTTGCGACTCGCATTCTTTCTATGATCGTGGGGATATAATTATTCCACTTGAGTTTTCTAAAAATTATATTATCAATAGCAGAGCCGGCGTGGCCTAGCGATCGATTGTGATACCGTTCACCTGCCTTCAAAACTCTACCGAGTGCCCTATTAAGTCACGTCAAAAGTTGAATATATCTGCGTTAATTCTGAACAAGGGGTAATCACGCAGTGCGTGATGCTCACCACATCACCACGTATCATTCCGAAATTGATTGGTGTGTCCTTGACAATTCGCTTAGAAGGCGTATTTCCGTCATGGGGCATTCGTACCTCACCATTAGTATTATTATTGATAGTGTTGTGAATATATTTATCTACTTTTAATATGTGTTATATTTTTTACATTTAGGATTTAAAATTCCGAAATTGCAATATTTTTCGCGAATTCTTTGAACCACCGGTCTGGAATCGCTACTTTAAATAACCCTACCATTTGCCAATTTCAAATTTTAAATTAATAAGTTTATTTCTACTTTCTCCGAAATTGCACGTTTTAATAATTTCTAGGTAAGTATACACAGATGCATGATATCTTATCTAATCATTTCATAATAGACTGGCAGCTGTTGATGTTTTCCAATGGTAACAGGCTTTGGTCGTCTAGCAATAAAGGAATATAAGTTAACACCTTGAAAATTATGCCGCAACCGAAAATTGTGCTAATTTTAGCTTAATACTACAAATAATAGGCGACAGATAATACACATCCCTGACTGTTGATTATTATTCTTATCAGTCTCGTCAGATAAGGCATGTGTGAACGATATGGTTATATAAAATCACAGTAAAAAATGGCGGTGCGAAGAACACCTGCGCTAAATTAATCGGTGTAAATATTGAAGATTATAAGTATAGTGTCTATTGTGAATAATTCTATTTTTGATTTTTCATACGATACGGCGATTTGGAAAATATTGAATGCAAAGGCGTGTGCGAACGCGATTTATAAGTGTGGCAGGCTGCGAAAAGCCTTTAATACAGCTTATCAGAGAAATCAATTGGTATTTGAGATCAATCAGGATCAATTATCAAATGTCTCACTAGTTCTAGTACACAAGACCAAGAACAAAGTGAGTAGGCAGGCATGCGATAATTTCTTTGAGAGGGGCGTTATAACTTATGAGATCTTGGTATTCCGCTGTGTTCCTCGGTTCGGTGAACACCTACCGCGTAGTATATGTGCAGTGTTGCTTTTAATACGGAGATATGGATGAGGGGCAGTCGTTTAGCTTCATGAAGCATTTTAATAGACCTACTTCGTTAAAATTAGAACTGCTAGCGGTGCCGGAGCATAGTGCCAGAAATTCATACGTTCAGGACGTGTCAGCAGGCGAGCATATAGGATTCCGGAATGTTTCGTACTCGGTTAAGGAAGGACTATTTAAAAGAAGTGAGTTAGTTATAGTTGTATATATTACAAAATAACTGTAACGGTCAAAGATGAAGTATTAGTAGATAGGAAAGTGTAAATGAATACTTTTGTTGCTTATTATTGGAGTTTTTCAAACTAAATAGTTTCTATAATTTTTTTAATTTAATCTTATTATAATGATGCACAAAATTCGGGCGTTTCCTTACTAAATCCTTTGTGTTATTATAACTTTATTTATTCAGACGTGAACAAAGAAAGATAAATGCGCTCACACATTTTAAAGTTTCGAAATGTTCTATATAGTATGTTTACGTAGAAAACGTTTATTGTAATTATTTTAAATGCACAAAAAATTACAAGAACAATTAAAGGCATTAAACTTTTTATTCATCGAAGCTACACTATGTTTTTGTCGACGATTACAACCAATTAAATCATTTGCCTTCAAGAAGAGGGTCCTCTCCTCAAGGATGATCGTATTTGTTGACAATCAGCTGATCTACCACACAATCCTTCCTTGCAAAGAGAAAGATAGAATGATGTTTATATTTACATTCTCAGCCATAGCACGGGTATTACAACCCAAACAAAGGCCGATTTCAATGACCCCGTACACGACAGGAAAAAGTATTAAAAGAATTTTGATGTAACGTATTTAATATAGTTTGGTTCGCTAAAACTTTTTGCTTATATTTGAAGAAATTCATACCTTTTTATTTCCTTGTAATGATTTCTTTTTCATACCTGCCACTTTCAAAGGACGATTCCCCAACGCCTTCCATCCAAAAAAATCTTTTTTAGTTGCTTATATAAATTACCTTCTATTTGCCACTTTTATATGCTAATTTCGAAACTTTTCTTGCTGTATGCATCATAAACAATGAATTAGTGAATTAATAAAAATTGGTCGTCACTGAAATTTAAAATAGCACCAATGACATTTCACTGTCATAACTGCTAAAGTTACAGTACCCACATATGTAGATAACGGGCCACTCATAGTAGTAATATTCATAATTGCGAAAAGATGGACAATTGTTTTACACCAAAGTACAAATTGTATGTTTTCTGATTGTTTAATATTCCTGTGGCGTTTTATGGGGTTGTTTTTACTTTGAAATACTGCATACTGATTTGTATAGCACCAAATACGTATCATTCATCCTCATCAATGGAATAGCTTTGTTTCGTTGTGTACTCTTTTTCATACATTCATCGTCTGACCAGATGAAAAATGGGAGAATATAGCCTTTAATTAACTAGTACATTTATCAATTATTTCGGACGTTTAGAACAGTGTATTCCGTTTTTGTTACCGCACCTGGGATATAGGGGAAGACCTTTCCTTTTTTATAGCTCATTACAAGCCATGAAAACAATAATGGGAGCATGTAATTTTGGCCAAGCGTAGTAGAAATTGTTATTTAACATTACTATTTGACATAGAAATTAGACCATCTTGTTTTGATCAAATTGGACAGAAACTTTCAGCTATTGAAAAATAATAAACGATAAAATTTAAACCGTATTTAAGTGATGTTTCTCGATTTTTAGTCTATTAGTTTAAGTTTGCGTTTCATTTGATAATTGATATGCTTTGTTACAGTTCAGGTTGTATAGTTATTTTTAAATACATACAAATAAGATATTCTTTCCAATGTATAATACTGGAATAGTAATGGTCAAGTTGTTTATAAGTACTAATTTTTCAATTTTGCGTGTTTAACGAAAATGAAAAAGCTTCTCGTATTATACATATAGTCGATTTACTGAATTTTGTATATGGCGACCGACATTTAAATTTTTAATTTTTAAATTAGTGTTGTGTTTGGAGAATTTGAACGTCATCAACAATAATTATCAATCTTTCAAAACAAAATGTTTCGTATAGTAATGAACTACTTTATGAAACCTATTTGAGTGTCATAATGACTTTTATGAACGCAGAATAGAAAAATAATTTTAAGCAATTACTAGTATGTGGCTACTTGTACTAAATCTTTCAGAAATTAATAATGGCAACGAAATATTTTACACGCTATACATACATACATTAATCACATAAGATAAAACGCAAGTGTTGTCTAAAAATCGACTAAAGAAAATTCTTCAGCGTTGCTTTCTCCAAAGCAGGAAACAGTAAAGTTTCTCAGAATTAATTATTATTATAACATTTATGCGTTCTTATATATTCAATTGAACATAAAATACATATTTGTATCTATGGTTAAGTTCAAATAGAAGCAGTATATTGGTTTTATCAAATAGGTTAAGCAATCCAACGCAAAATACATTTTTTTATAGCCTGCTTTTCATTTTAACTTATTATCATTCTTGTACTATATACATACATATTAAGATATTTAGTTAAGATAAGTGTAATCTCTAATGATACACACGAAACGTCAGCTTATCACGTTAATATATAGTGTATGTCTAAATTCTTTGCCTTATCAGGCATTGACATTACTTTGTTATAAAAAAATGTGAATAATTAATATTTTTGTATACCATCTTCTTTGACAGGATATGTCAAATTTACCTTGCTCCCATTGCGTTTCACACAAACTAGACGATTTTATTGAATAGTCCTCATTGTTCTTGGTTGAATGCGATTGAAAGTCATCCATACATGGTCCACATTTTATTTTATCATTACTATAAGGGCATATATTTTTCAAAATTTGCTGTAATTTATTACAGAAAGAATGCATAATTATTAAAACGGACATAAAGACAGGCGTAAGTACGAGGTTACGCGTAATTTCTAGGTTTGTAAACTGACGTTTCTCTGATTTTTAATATGCAGATAATTTCATTTACTCGAAATTTGAATCTGTGAATGGATTGTATTACGAAACAAATTACATTCCAAAAATGTGTAATAGACACTTTCAAATGGTTTTCAATATTCGAATATTTTAGTTGGTTAAAGTTGTGTAACTTTTGATAAGTTGTTAAAAAAATTGCCAGTATAACTGGGATATTTTTCTGCGAGGGTTAGTCTATGGACGGAGTAACTATAATTTGAAGCCCAGAAAAGGTTCGTTTTTGTTCTTTTAGATTATAATCTTTGAAAACATGTTGCATTCGTATATACTGTAAAAATACCTTCCGATTTAACCCTTTGACGACGAAGAATTTTCTGCTGGAAATTTTAAAAATATTTTGCGGATTCTTACTCGGAAGCACTATATTTCACGACTAAAATGTCGTCAAAATTTCAAAATGTTTACTCCTTCTACGAAAAAATCATGGGACATATGTGTCCCATTCGTCGCCAAAGGTAATGATTTTTAAGTAAGTGCATTGAACATTTTTGAAAGAATTTTGTCGTTACAAAAAGTAAACATAAAAATGCTTGCAAAACTTATTGCTTTATTTACATTGTAAAAACAACAAAAAGATTCTATCGCTTGCTGATCGTTTGTCCAATAGTTTGCCTTTAGTTTGCATGATAGTGCGTGTTGCTTTATTTACATTGCGAAGCACACGAAAATTATTACAACTTTTAGTGTCTAATCAACTGTTCAACTGTTTGCATCTCACAATTTGTGCTTAAAGTCGTGTTTTAAGTTGCGCTTTGAAACATACAATTTTCATATTGTTATTGTTAGCCAAATACATATGTAAATTGTTTTTGAAAATGAGTAGATTTCGTCGGTTTTATAAAACTGAGAGTTTTTCATTGAATTGTTGTATTTACTTGGTTTTTTATAATAAAATATAAAATAAAATACGAAATAAAACCTCCTTTATTTTCACTTTTGATGATGAATGGGACACATATGTCCCATCTTATTTTAAGTACTTGTAAGAAAAGCATAAAACCGATTCGAAGTTCGTCTGTCAATAAGTTTACATAAGGTATTGGTACATTTAATACTAAAACTTTATCCAGCAGTATCAATTAGAACCGGAAATATTAGAAAACTAAAACTGATAAAAAATAATACGAATTTCCACCTTTGAGACTCCCTTAAGTGCAACTGAAGATCCAAAACGTTAATTTGTATTCAAATTTGGAATAGCTAATTTGTTTTTTGTCGAAAAATACCAATTTGATTAAAATTCATTGAAAAACGTGACCGTAATGACGAAAAACAAATGGGACATATGTGTCTCATTCGTCGTCAAAGGATTAAATAGACCGGGGAATCTTTGACCAAACTTCATGCCTTTTATAGTCCCTCAAGCTCTAAGTTTCTGCCTGAGAAATTTGGAAGCCAGTATTGAAAAATGAATTTTAAACACACGCGTACATTACAAGAGGAACATGAAAATGTTATAGAAAGGGTAGACCTCCAAATATATAATAGGCCTAAGATTAACACTAATTTGTATCGGTAACTCTGCATCACATAATTCTTAATTAATCCTGGACAAATATTTCACTCAAAGCAATCACGCGACCACTATTTCCAACCCTAAAGCATGCGTTAAAGATTTTAATTATAGACGATGTTGAAGAGTGACATCTATTTCAAGAGTAAATTTAGATGTTAATAAATAGAGATAAATTGAAAACTTGTGTACTGTTTAGTTTATAGAAGTATTAAACATTAAGTAGTTTTACAATAGACCAAAAATAATAGAAATCGACTACTAAAATTGTAATTGGATCCTAAGGAAACTTATTTGCCCAATACCACGCACGTCTTTCTTTAGGATTCAAAAGATTTGAATAACAAAACAGAATAAACAAATTAACTTCAAATTTCAATTGTTTGGCAGGATTCACTGGGATTATGAATTAGAGGATCTGAATATTGTATCTTTGTTTCATCAGACAATGCAAACGTTTAGCATATATTAGGTTTGTAGCAAAATACTATAACTTATTATATCTCGTGTACATAGAGACTGAATGAATAAACTATTTAGCCAGGTAATATAGCTCTACAAGTTCACCTAGTCTTTAGAAGATTCTAACAAAGATGGAGTTGGAATTTTTCTGTTTCCATAAACTAATCTTTTACGAAACGCGATTGAGCTACTGTTGTGTTAACGTTTTGTATTTAAGATTACGAAGAATAAATTTCTACTGTAACCATCATACTACTATCATTTACATTGCTATTTATACATATGTATGTATGTGTCCTTGCTAGTTCTGGCGATTTTTGCAATAGAACATGCGTCTATATGTATACAGTATAATGTATGTTTGAGCAAACATACATCATTTACATAACTGGAACCCATAAAAGCATTTCCAACGTTCCGCACAGATGCTTATTTCTATATGTAAATTATGCAAATCAAACCTATTAATTTTTGGCGCATATTTAATTATTCTTTGCAGTAAAAGTGGCTTCTGTAATTTGAAATACCAAGGTACTAAAATACATACATATGTATATAAAATAAAAATGCACATATACATACATACATGATGTACAACCGTATAGTCCTATCAATATGGGAAGTTTTACTTAAAAGCAGGAGGTCGCTTCAAGTTAATGTTGAGGTCATCGTACTGATTATATACAAACATATGATATGGTACATACATATGTATATATAAATATGTCAAGTTACGAATTGCGACCACTGTCTTGATTAGTTTCATTTAATTCTTAACTAAAATTATTGATCTCAAATAAGAACAACTAGGCCTTGTATTATTTTTAGGCCTAGTATGGATGGAATGTGCTGTAGCTTCTATTTGCTAACAATAGACAAGAAGTACTGCGTGTACTGTAATCAGACTTATTTATTTGAGGACGTGTTAAACGCTATGCATTTGCATTTCGTGATTTGAATTGTTTGCAAAATGGAAATTGGAAGGTCAAATGACAAGCAACCTTCTATATAATAAATCACACAATGTATGTTTGAATGTATGTACAGTATACATACGTTATTTCTATTGTTGGTTTGTCAAGTAATTTTTACTGGTAAACTGTTTTACATAGATGTAGTTTGCGTATATTCCAATAAATAAAAACTATTAAACTCATAGTATACTTTGATACTTGATATTTTGATTGTCGTTCAGAAAAAATATAAATATATATCACACTTGCAAAATACTTTACCCTATCCCTTTCACCCAGAAAGACCCAACTCAAAAATGATTATGTGCTGCGGATGGTGACGAAGCTCTGAAAGTACGGAAGTGTCAACATTGGTTCGCCAAATTTTGGGCAACCAAAATGAAAGCAATAATCAGTTCGAATGATTATAGTATAACACATTAGATAGGTATATTGAAAATTATTGAAGACAAGTTACTGACTACGAAACGTCACATTCATGGGTTCATTAAAAGCTCCTTTTACAGAGAGCACTCTCATCTGCATCTTGTTTATTAAACCTAATTAAAATGATTAATTTTTGAAAGGGTTTGGTAACTAGCAATCAAAAATGAATTGTTTACCAATAATATAAATTAAAAGAGACCATGGAGCAAACAAAGATGGACGAGCGCAAACAACATCCAAAACTGATATTTTATTAGAGATTACATTGATGGAAAGATGTTTGTACATGTGAGAGGGATTCGATATGAATTCTCTCACAATGCACGTATTACGCATTTTTTATAGTTATTTTTCTACAGAAGTGGACAATTTGCGTTGCCACAGCCTCCTGCAGTAACTGCAACCGCGCTCTTCGGCTACCCGCCGTAGGAAAATGGCAAATTACAACATTTTGATCTTCTCTTGCCATCCGTAGACGTACGTTTCGAATCCCTCTCACATGTACAAACATCAATGTTCAGACGATATATACATAAAATTTGTATACGAAATTACAGCTCTTGCAAAGCCGTACTGACGAGCGGTATAACCGCGAAACGTACGTCTACGGATGGCAAGAGAAGATCAAAATTTTGTAATTGATGGAAAGGAAATGCAAAGGAATTATTTAAGTTCTTTAAAATTTTGCTACTAACTGAAGAAACCAATTGAAGAAAAGCTATCAGTATTGGCCAATCGTAAAAGTATTCCATGGTATACAGAGCCTCATATGTATCTTTAGCTATTTGGAAAAAATATTGGAGCCTGGTTGCGTTGTGTTAACAAATCCATCATACAATTCTTTTCTTGCACCATCAGATTTATATTTAATTTTGTAGCTTCTTGTCGAATCGCACTCGGTCCGGTATCTTGCTGATAAAAATCAGAAGTTTTATGAACGTGGGATTCCGGTACTGTCTAAAAAATGACAAAAGATTGTTGATAAATGTGTGCAACTCACTAGGGAATAAAAAATTGAGTTTTGTTAACAAATATCCAGTTACATGTCAGTAAACAAACGTCTTATTATCTCTGCATAACCACACATTTTGCCAATTTCTTTCGCGTAAAAATGTGCGTATGAATGTAAAATGCCTTTAATGTTTCTAATACTTGTTGTAATTCATTTATTCAAAAAGCTGATACGCAGGTGGTATACGACTAGTCAAAAGTGCGCAATTCTCCAATAAATTTCATTCAAAATATACACGTTTTAAGTACAAAACAATATTGGTTTTGTATGTAGTTTTCATTGTCAATTTTTACAAACTTTTATGCATTCTATGCACAGTAAATCATTCAACTTCAGCGTTGCAGGCACGAACTGTTAAAAGGAAGCACTTCTTACCCTATTACTCATCTATTGTTCGTGCAAGTACAAACATACATATTTACTTTACGCAACCGGATAGAGCTTCAATCCATTTTAAACCAAATAACGTTTGAAGGTACACGTCTATTACAATCTCGCATTTGTTCCAAATAAGTAAATAGCCGGTTGATAAAGACAATGGAAATTGCAAGTTATCCTAGAAAACAAATACGTTTACGGTTTACTATTTTAAAAGTACCGTTTATCTTAAGGTGAATCTAAAACATAGTAGTTAGTTGTTTCTAGATGTCTGGATAAATTACATTGAAATAATAGTATATATTTTAGGGTCATTCCATGTCAAGTGGACCAGGTTTTGCAAAGTTTTAGCTCAAGGTATCATATACTTGGAGCTCCACAGCCCTTTCTGTGGAGGTTCCACCAACCCCGCGGCGTCAACCACGAAGATTTTGCAAAGTTTGACATGTGGCAATTGCAGAACTATGGTAGCTGTTATGCTGAAATTCAACATACTAGCTCAACTTGTGCCTGTGAACATGAAAAATTTAGTATCAACATCCACAAAACAATATATAGATCGCAATTTAAGCTCAAAGTGGCTTTAAAATTACGTCGCGTAATGCACAAGTCAAATTTTGACACCGTACAACTCAAAAACAAAAACAGTTGGTAGGTTCTGCCTTTGCCAGTACACTACCCACCGGCAAGACAATATATTGCTGCAATATTAGAACAAAGGCAAATTTCAGCATTCACACAATTCAATTAATTTAAAAACATGAATGCATTTTCAAACCAAAATAATCACATACAAAAAGCTTTTTATAAATAAGCGTGTATACCACGATATTGTCTGCATTCATTTACTTTATGAATTGTGTTTGAACTCAGGTAGTTTATGGCGTTCCAAGAAACAGTTCCACAGGTTAACCTGTGTCTGCGTGAGATTGCAGGAAAATTATCCTTATTTAAAGGTCAAGGATCTAAGAAGTGTTCCTCTGAACAATCGAAAATACAATGTAAAACGAAAAGATGTGCCTGTAAAAAGTAAGGTACACAATCCACAGGCCACAAATCAACAACGTGCTTTAATAGAAACGAATGAACATTATTATTTATTAATAACATTCGCTAAAAATGTTTAAAATTTCACTAAAATATCCTTTTTGTTTTTAAAAATATCAGCTTAAGTACCTATTTCTTTTGTTCATTAGTTTCGAATAAATAATTTGTTTTTCTTGTTGTATTACCTACTTTGACATTTAATAATGCATGGTTTACTAAATAAATACCTTTAATATCTAAACAATATTATTTCATCTTTTCACTAAAACAGTTAAGGGATTTGATCAAATCACCTACTTTCTTTAGGGAAATTACCCCACAGAGTTGTTATTTTAACATCTTCCGGGAATTGATCATCTACCTTAGGGATTTGATCAAATCTCCATTTTTATCACCTCCCTGCGACATATACATAGAAAGCTTGAATTTGAGAAAAAGTTGTTGTGTTTTTGTGTTTATGAAAAACTCATTTCTATTTAATTATACTCATACGTCTTATTTACTCCGAAATTGTTCTGTGTATTTTGTCAAATAAGAGCAGCCATAAGTGTTTGAACTAGGTTTTTGAACTATAAAAATGGAAATAGAATTAGTAGCAGTTCTCTTTATGTACAACTCCGTAAATGAATTAGTTTGTAGAGAAAATTTGAAACAATAAAATTTAATAAAATTGCAAATCTGCGGTATTTGCAGCTAGTTAATGCACAGTATGTGGTTTTTATGCTCTCTAATTATAATTAGAAAGCACCATTTTTATCTCGATAATTCCTGAAGGATTTTGGCGTACTCCAGGATTTGGTCTGCTTCTGTGCTGTTGCTAGTTGCAGCCTTTTATTTTCTGCCTTCTAGAAACTTAAGGTATTCTTCGACTCTATCCACCCATCTTGTAAGTAGTGAAACTTCTTCTCTTGTTCTGCGGAGTGCTCAAAGCGTCGTCTTCTAACGTTAGATATTTCGGCTGTCAGAATCTTTGAACTCTTCGGCTTTTCATTACTTCGCATGAGGAAAGAAATGTGGTAAGGATTTGATATTCTCAAAGTTTTTCTCATTTAAAATGAACCTTGGCATATTACAATTATGTTAAGTATTACGTTTATGTAATGGCATAAACTAGTCATCAAATTAGTCTGAACTATTTTCACATATATTTTCACATATATTTACCAGGTGTACAAGTATGAAATGCGGATTAAAAAAATCACGTTAACTTCGGAAGAATGCTAAGAAGTGCTTTATTCAAAGTATGCTCCATCACTTGTTATACATTTTTCTAATCTTTCGACCAACTTGTGAATACCACGCCAATAAAAATCTTCCCCTTTTACTGCGAACCATTAATCGAGCCATTTTTTCACATCTTCGTACGAACCAAAGCGCTGCTCAGCAAGTGCGTGTCGCATCGATGCAAACAAGTGGTAATCGGAACAAACCAAGTCTAGTGAGTAAGCCGCATGGGGTATAACTTCCCAGTTGAGTGCTTCCAACGTGTCGCGAACCGGTTTTGCCGTATATGACGGAGCGTTGTCATGAAGAAAAATGACTTTGTGTTGCCTCTTTCGTTATTCTGGCATTTTTCAAGCAGTGAACGGTTCAAATCAGTCAATTGTTGTTCATAACGTTTAGTATTAACCGTTTCCTCAGGTTTTAACAGCTCATAATATACCACGCCCCTCTGGTCCCACCAAACACAAACCATTGTCTTTCTGCCAAAGCGATTCGATGTTGCGGTCGATGTGGATGGTGCGCCTGGGTTTACCCATAATTTCTTTTTGCAAAATATCACGTGCTTTTGCTTCTGCATCTATCTCATCCCTCGTAGCCGATCGGAAACAGTTTGTTGATTAACGCCCAATTGCTCGGCCAGTTAATTTTGTGTGTGCGTATCATCTTCGTCTATCAATGCTTGCAATTCCACATCTTTTTCCTTATCTGCAATATCGAAGTCACCACTTTCGAAACGCCGAAACCATTGTTCACACATACATTGCGATGGAGTATGTTCACCATAAACTTCTCGAAGTAATCGGTATGATTCAGCAGCAGTTTTCTTCTTTGGTCGGTATAAATTTCGACATATTGAACAGAACAACACAACACTATGCACTCAATTTTCCCATTTATCACTCGTGTGCGTGTGATACTTCTTAATGACACAACAAAATGGTGCAGTGTCAAATTTTTATAACACAAACTGTATTGGTGTGCATCTGTTGTCTGAAATCCGTATTTCATACTTGTAGATGGATTATGTTATCTTTGTTTTTAATATACGAGTGCATACATACAATTTGGATGTTATGTCAATATTCGTAACTCATTTATTTTAGCTGGCAAATAGTGATAATTATTCCAGTTGAATGAATACGTATTTAAATGTAAATACTAATTACAATGCATTAAATATATATTCAAGTGCAATAAACATAACATAAACACATAAGGAAAGCAGAGATGATTATTTGGGAAAACCCAAATCACTTCAATTAAAGCCAATGTCCCATTCTACTTATTAAATCTACGAAAGAAACAATTTCTCTGCAAAGCTGTATCAATGTTGGTATTATAATAGATCCATTTTTGAATGTTTTGATGTTGAAGCTTTGCTTATGAGCAATTTTTCTAACTTTCTAATTTGTTATTTATGTGCTCCCTAATGCTGTATAAAGACGAAAGGTTGCCGAGTTATTTCAGCACAAATGTTTAATGTGTATTATGTTTACAAAAACATACAAATTAGGTTTTAATAAACGATGTACTGATGTCTAACTTCTGTTTTAGAAACGAAACAGGTTTTATACGAGGTTAGTGGAGGATTCTTTGCTGGCGAACTCACAGCCATAATGGGACCGTCTGGTGCTGGAAAATCAACACTTATGAATATTTTAGCAGGATATACGTAAGTATATTTTTAATATCCAGCATTTTTCGAATTGTAGTTGCACATCCGTGTAATGAACTTTCTTTGGTTTATTTCAATTTGTATAAAGAAGATACAGATGGCACTATACCACATCGGTAAATTCCCCACCATATCCAGTAAACATTTTTTAAATTTCACAGACAGTTTAAGTTGGTAGTTCCGGGAATAGTGGACATACTCGCCAATTTTTAAGCACAACGCATGCGGATATATTCACTATTGCCGGAAATACCAACTTGAATTATCCGCGAAATTGAAAAAATTTACTGGGACAATTATTTAATTAAAGCCGGTGAAGTACGATTTGAAGATGCTAGCCTCGTTGTTAGCGCACTTTTGTAACCGGATATAAAATATAATATCGGATTAAATAATTGTGTGATGAGAAGTTTATCGGTGTAATGTAGTGTCAGTAATATACAGTCCTTGAAATCGCTATAAAAAATACGGATGTCAGGTTCCAACGTTTAGTATACAAAATCATTTTCTCTCGCTGTCAGTAGGCCAATTGGTCAGTACTGCATTATAAGTAATGCAGGCCCATTTTCCATTGATCTACAGGGAAAATCGCCTCAAGTACCTCGTCAATTTCTTTTCTTATTCCAATCTAGTATTGTAGCATCTAGCGCCGCGATAGTTTTTTGTTCTGAGTTCTATACATACACCTTCCCATATCATTTCTACATGTTTTTGTTACTTATATGACCTTGATGGCCCAACCAATTTTTCTTTATTAGTTAGTTAGTTATTGTGCATTATTTCATTTTTACTGTTTGTAATCTACTTTATGTGTGTTTTGGTTATTGTTGTATATCGTCTTTTTGTATTTAGATCTACTTTCTTGTTTCCGATAAATGAGTGCATGATAAGTTATTATTAAGTAGTATAAACCAGAATGACGCTGTCACTCCACCGCTTGTCTCCACTTACGTACAAGGCGCGACCACATTAAAGCATCAGGAAAATGAAAAAAACACAAAAAGTAAGTGCAAATAAAGTACTCAATAACTTGTACAACACAGCAAATTGGGAACGTTACATGGATGTTTTTGAAAAGGAGAACTCAGCTCAACAGAGCCAAGAACAAAAATATTACCGAATAGTATAAACCGAACAAAGAAGCTTGCAAGGAAGATGCGGCACAATTAAGGATTAAGATTCTGGAGAGAAAGGATCTGTGATCTGTGCGAGTGCATATTTGACGTCTATTGTATAAACGAACAGTTAAAAATAAAATTAATAGCGAATCAAGAAAAGTTACTAAAAATCCTTATAACGAAACATGGTTTTGATTCCGGTATGATTTGTAGTTGTGTATCGATGACTGGAGTGGTAAATTCTATTTTATTGAGAGGGCAATAGATAAAGGTTTAATTTTCTTTGTTATGTATTTCTTTTGTAAGTGTCAAATGTATATTGCAATGGAAAAGATAATACATGTATTTATTTCGTATTGTTCTCCTTTTTCTAGTCATATTTATGTATGTAGATATTGGTAAGTGTCTATGTACGATTGCTTGTGTTGAGCGATAGTAATTACAATAATTATATTTTCTTTGTTAAGACAAAAAACGTATAAAAACTGTCATTTATCTTGTTATGCATTAAGTCTGGATTCTATGATACTCCTTTCGCAATCTGTATACAGATAAAGTGCGCATGCACTTGGACAGCCAGTACATCTGTACCTGGAGAGGTTCAACAAACAGGTGACTAAGAACTAATTCCAATCTAGTGCACATGCACTGGGGAGCCAGTTACCATTATAGACGACTTTACAAATCTTGAACGACACGATACTTCGAACAAATTATATGTTTATATACCACTAGTAACCTTCAAAAGTCATTAACATGCCAATGTTTTTTTAAAGTATAGTAATTATAAAACGTGACTATTCTTAAACATTTAAGTATCATATGTACAATACTAGTTAATTGCTTCTAAAAATCAAAACAAAAAAATTATTACAACGGTTTTATGCAGTATCTTATCTGAATTGCAGTAATAAAATTTTTATAGTATAAATCTGCATCTTTATTATGTGTTTATTCGCGAAACTGTGACCTTTTCACATTAATGAAAATTCAATTCAATTTTATTTATTGCAATGTGTATGTTATATTGAATTTGACCGTGTATATGTATTAAATATATTTGGAAGAAAATAGGGAGATTAGTGATAATTGTACAAATCAGCTTTCTACTGCACATTTTTATATTTGTCAGTTCATATATCGATTTCTTATATTATCTTTATGGTAATTTCTTCAACAATCATTAGGTTAATAGTATCTGACATCAGTTGCAACTGTACTAATTACATACTTAACATACAAACTGCGGGTAAATGTTTTTATGCAAATAATATCCTGGATGAAATAGCTCGAATTATAGAACGATCGCAGTTAATATTTGTTTTCTTCTTTTTTATTTTATTTCTAAGAGTTTATCTGAAATTATGATAACGGGAAGGAAATGTTATTATTACTTGCGAGAAAACAGCGCTATTCTTCTTTGTAATTTTTAAAGATTTGTATATGCCAGGTATGTTCGAATAGTCTCTGTAATACGGTCATATTAATTGACGTAGAGGTAGAATGATAGATGTTCCATTATAACATAGATAATAACTTAAATTATTGAAAAATCATAGAATTACAACTAAATAACGCTTTATTCTAATGCCAATATTAAACGCAGCAACAATTTTATTGTACTATAAGCTAATAATAATATGATAGTAATGATACTTTTTGGCCAGCTCGTTTCGTTCACTTTTAGCAGTATATTTAAGTGGAAGCTAACCAGGAAGAAATAAAAGGCGACTCCTCGTAGGTCATGGTACGATAGGATTAGACAGGCTATGTTATCACAAAATCTGGAAGACATGATATACCATCAAGAAGAATGACGTCAGCGGTTGAGAGGACGTTATCTTGCTGTATAATTGTTATATACAAAGAGTATAATAGTAGATCCATATATCTCACAATAGTCAAAGTAGATATGAACTATACACTACCTAATTTCAGTATAAAGATAAAAGTAGGAAAGTGAAAGCGAATAGCCACCACAAGCAGTACACGGAAAGCATATAAAAATAGTTGCAAATGATGGAATTAATATACAATCAATGTACAAAAGGCTTAAAGAAAAACTCATATTTCTAAGGACAGAAGAGTTTACCATTGCAATAGAAAATCTGACAATACAAATGAGGAACTACAGAAATTTCATTTTAACACATTAACTGCCATATCATATTTGTTAGCCAGTGATGTTTCCATTGAGGCTTTAGCTATCAAATATGGTAGCCACAATGTACATATTCACATGTCAGGCCATAGCTATTCAAGATTTATCACATATACGTAAATCTTATAGAAGTTTGACTGCTGCCGATCTTAATTTCTTTGATGTAAAAGATTAAAACTTTTATACATTTTAATACATTAGTATCTATATATACATATATATATATATATATATATATATATATATATATCACACGTGAGGTAGTAGTAAAATTTTGGGGTGGGTATGGTTGGGGGCAAGGCTGAAAGTTTCCCAACTGATTACAATAGGTTATTAGATGTTCCCCTCCAAAACAAAATCGATGTATTTCAGCGATTTGTGGTAATTTTATTAATTAAACGGTTATTTAAGGTGGGAAGTTTTAAAATGAAAGTCTTGTATAAAAGTTATTAGGCGCATTTAGCTCACTTAGGTTTAGCACATTGCGGTTACATATTTTTGACTCGTAAGAATTTTTCTTATTACAGAGACATTAGAGAAAAATTAACAATAGTTTTTTTTTTTTGATTTGGTGGAGTTGTAGGAATGAGGTGGAATTCGTGGACAACGAAGCGCCCCGACGAAGTCTGGTTTCTTTTTCTTAGTAGTTAGATTGGGTGGAATTCACTGGGTTTTCCCTGATGGTGGCTGAGGTGAAATTTGGAAGAGTTGAACAGAGAACTGGCCCGGCAGAGAGGACTGCGTCTCGTGGTTGTAGTCTGGGGGAACTGGATAATTTTTACTGTTTATGACAGCATTAAGCGTTTCAAATAACTTTTAGATACAGACTTGAATTGGCTGTACAGGAGAAAAATGAACTTAACTACTAAATATCTTGGATGCTAAATGTCCGTCCTCCTTATACCGTACCTGGGATTGAATAGTGGTATGGTGATGCTAATAATCATAGGTGACGGACAGTCAATACTTTATGTTAATGAATGATATTAAATGTATTCAAAAGTCTTCAAATTCTTACTAAACATGTGGGAATCGTTAGTGATCCATTTCAGTAGATTATTATAGTAATTAAATTTCATACAAACTGCTTCCTGTGACATTTAAGCGACATTTAGAAATATCCTGGTATGCAACAGAACGGACGATTAGCTCGTACATATACAAGAACGAAGTAAAAGAATATGTTGCAAAAATCTAATCGAAAACAAAACGGTTATATGATTCCGGTTTGCGGTATTTATTTGAGATCTTAATTGGCATCTCTGAAACCGCTTAAGAGGATTTTATATGTTCACCGGAAATCTTTGCAAACCTGAATATCGAGTTTTCCAGCAATGCGATTCAACGCTTATACCCACCAGCGGCCTGCGATGACCTTTTGAAAGGGCAATTACCGATGACACAGCATAAGTTCGTATATATTCGTATACCGATGAGTAGCCTGAGCAAACAGCGGTAACAGCGAATAATTACGAAATAAGTTACGACAGCATCGGCGACTCCCCACTCTAGTAAGTAGTAAATCTGCGATTAGTTCTGTGTATATGTAAGTTATCGTAACTTATTTCGTAATTACCGCTGTTTGCCCAGACTATCGATGACTGATATACGAGCCCGTATTTAAGATACATAACCAGTTGACATAGGGACGTCAACAGCCACGAAAGCTGTCGATTGATAGGTCCAAATTTCTCTTGTTCAAAACAACTTTTCTTTCTCTTGTTTTTCTCTTAACTGCTATCAACATATAACTTACAACTAGGACTTCTTTATGTACAGAGTTTGTGATAACTAATGCGTCAAATTTATTTATATGATTATATGAGGTAAAAAGGAAGTAAATGAGTATAAGAACAAAAAAAAATCAAAACAGAAATTAACAAATAAATGTTTTGTTTTGGTACTGGATAGTAGCCGTGAAAATAGTATGTCCTGTTCAAACACACACTTAACCTTACTTAACATATTGACCTTATACGCTTTTATTTCAGTCTGTATGCATGTCAAAATAATTTACTTCCGAGACTTTATTAAAAATTATTTTCAGCTTTTTTCTTACAAATATTGTTTTATTTGTTATTTTTGGCAAATGAAAGTTCTGTTTCTGGTGCAGTGACTTAATAATCACAACAGATGTTAGAAATGATTATGGCCTGTCTCGATACGCAATCCGCTTGACGAAATAATGAATGTACGAGTAAGAATTCCGTGTGCCTACTTTAGAGTTGCTGACGCATTGTTTAGACGAGCTTGTTATTCGTCGATGATGTTTACTTCAACTCATAAGCTAATGACACCATAAGCATCGTATTTAAATTAGGGAAACGCAAGGGCTCGCAATCGGCCAGTAAGGATTGTTGAAGGGTTCGTAGAAAATTACAAGTGCAAAGTTCAGCTTAGTTGAGCTTGACGTAGTACCTGTTAACTGTCTCCCCTGAAAGAGAATGTATGCTGTAAAAAATCTGGACTTGCTCGTGCCCGACAATAGTAGAACAGACAATTTTGAAATTGGTGAAAAAAAAATTATGCACAATCACGTGT
The DNA here is from genome assembly GCA_038088585.1 of Chrysina gloriosa. Lineage (NCBI taxonomy): Eukaryota > Metazoa > Arthropoda > Insecta > Coleoptera > Scarabaeidae > Chrysina > Chrysina gloriosa. The sequence goes on from CM076090.1 coordinate 23,828,810, forward strand.
CGTTCAACTTCCAAAACACTAAACAGCTTTATTACATAGTTTATAAATTGTCAGGTTAACGCTGATGTCGTTTTCTACTTACTTAGCATACACGAGAAAAGTATTTTATTTATAAATGAACGTATTTAGTGGAAAAAATCATTAGTAAGTGAATTTAAATAAATATTATTGTGTCTTAGTAGACGAAGTGTAACAAAGTGCCATTGAAACTTAATATTGATTTAACCTTGCTACACATATTGACCGTATTTTACTACCATTTACACTTCTGTCTAAACATTAAACATTGGTGAAATTTCACGCGAAAAATTTATGGAAGTTCGATGAACTTGCCGTTAAAACTGCAACTTCCATATCATATAATGTTCGCTTGACTTTTCTAGAAATGTGTCTGAATTTTACTATCGTTTACATTTCTTCGTCTGTAAATTGTATAGATAGGTATTCACAGTAGTATTCAAACGCTCTCTCGCGATTTCTTTTCAAAACTTGAAAAATTAATTTCTACTTTCCTGTGGTAGTAGGAAAATATTTTCTCTTACAAATTTTGTTTTATTTTGTTTGAATTTTCTTGTTTTAATTTTATGCGTAAGTTCTGAAAAACGGCGGATTGAATCTTTAATAAATTTATACCTCTATTTTTTATTTTTATGTGCACGTGCTCACATATGCACATAAAATTATACAAATCCGTATATGGAAAAATCTTTTTCGAGACCATGACAATTTTCAACAGAATTTGGATTGTTGGACTATTGAAAAACATTCGAAATTTTTTATGTATATAAACGTAGTTTTACCTAATTACTATCTACTTAAACTACTATTACTTAAAATTTAAATATTATATTTAAATATCGGCTCTGAAATTAATTGTTTATTTTTTTATAATTATTTTCTTTTTACAAAATAGTTTCAAAAATCAAAGCTATGACCTAAATCTCTGTAATGTTTTGTTACAGCAGTCATTGGACTAAAATCACTATGTAAAGAATACTTATGATAATACAAACTTTTCTTTAAATATTGATTTATATTCAGAACGGCAAACAAATGAATAGTATATGTGTGTGTATACACGATAGGCAAGAAGAGTTCTTTATATTATCTGAACCAATAGTTTTTGAATAGAACTTAGTTTGCCAGCAAAACCTGTTTACTTCATTCTAATTTCTAAATTATTTTAAAATTATGAAATATTATACCGCATTACGTTAAGTGTTATCGAATTTGAAACTATTAATACAGCATAATCGCGTAATTCATTACGTCCTTATAAGAATGAAAAATATAACATTAAATAATAATTACAGAATGCGCTTTGGCATTAACGTCAATCTTATAGAGATCATGGATTCTCAAAACCTTCCTTGATGTATCGTGGCACGTTCTCTAAAATTTATTTAGTTTGGCAAAAATATTTAGAATTTTGTTGATTAGTAGCTATGATATAAATCTGTACTTGAAGCGAACTGCATTTATAATCTATGGAATAAATCTTTATTTTGTAGTAAAAGAAAGGTGGATAATGGATTAATAGTTGATTAAATTTTGTTGTGTGTGTGTCTGCAAACTTGATATCCGCCCAAAAATTTGTCGATGATAATCTATGCAAAAGAGTAATGGCCTCGTCTGCAAATTCAAGCTTTTGTGGATGATATTTCATTTTGTAATAATTATAGTACGGTTATCTAGCTAACCTCATTTAAACGGCATTTCGACCGAGTCGTGTTATCAAAACTTGCTAAAAATAGCCTTTTATGATATACATAGTTGATTTTGAGAAACCTTGTCTCTAAAATTAATGAAAATGCAATTTCCTCTTTAGATCTGTGTCTATTTCAATATATATTACATACATATATACACACCTCTATACGTACATATATGTAACTTCGTTGTTTGTTTTTGTTAAACGTCCAAGGTAGTCGGTTACGTTGATTGAAACGATGTCATTTGTATTTTATTATGATTGTCCAAAAGAACTTGCAATTAGCGTAACATATTACTTTAGTAATTAAAGACCATTACGCATGATTATTTTAGTACAAAGTGCAACGATATATAACAAAGAACCATAACCTTATAACATTTGATTGGCGAATGTATGGCGTATCTAATCTCATATGGAGTAGCAGTTAATTCTGTTTTTCTGCATACACGCACTATCTTTCTTTCTACTTTGTTCATGCACATTTAAATTGTACAGGGATAATTATCTCAGACGGTATTTCTTTGCTGGCTCCGGCTTTTTCAACATAGATTATTATTAAATAATTGATGGATGCGGGAGTCACTTGTTGAAACTCCATATCGAATAAATTAAATCAAAAGACTTTCTAGGTTTCAATATTCATAATATTGAGGTGGCACTATAATTAAATATTTTTGAAACCTAAAAGTCTTTTGATTTAATTTATAGATTATTATCTTAAGTATACTTCTACTTATTATAGGCCCTGACGTTTTTCATTACATATGCTGTATAGGTATATGGTAGTGTCAAAATTGATAATAATGATAAACTCAAAGATATAATTAGGCAAGGACTTGTGATTTCCAGCATGTATGTATGTTTGAAGCTATATTTGCCAACTTGCAAGACACTCTATGATCCTATAGATAAGAAGCCTCCTCTTAACTCTTAATCTCCATTGGATTTTTATGTTCTCCGGTGCTATGTCTTGTCCAGCTACATTTAAAAGTGACTGCTCATTTGACGATATCTTGAACATTCGTTTGCTTTTGGATTTATTTGTTACATTTATGGTAATTTAAAGTTATTCCAAGAATTTTTATTTCTAGGCCTTTTCAATGACTATACTGTTTTGAGGATTGATTTAGTGAATACATCTGTTGTCGTCTGTTGTAATCGCACATTGATGGTAGAGTTTGGGTTTAAAATGAAGTGAAATATTCATCAGCCGTAGACCTTTTATTTTAGCATCAGTAATCCATATCATTTTTATCCATTCTTTTATTTCCAGATATTGGTTGATTTTTCACAGAGTAATTTTCTGTCTGATTGTGAGATATCTTTTCTATATCTTTATTACCAAACATTAATGAGTGTTCATGGTTCATTTGGTTTTATCAAAGTTCATGTCAAGTTCTATTATACTGGTTGCTTCGTGGATGTTCAGTAGCAAGGTAGTCAATTTCTCTTTTGTTTGTGCCAAGATGAAAACATTGCCTGTATTAGACGTTCTCCACTTATGTTCAGTTCCCTCACTCGATGCTTTTCAAGACGTCTTATAGTACAGTAATAAAAAGTTTGGGACGCAGCGCCTCTCTTTTATTCTTAGCTTGTTTATGGTGAGGTGAAATTCAATTTAGACGGTGGCTTTTTATTATTATATATTGTTTACTAGGATTGAATAACGTTGGTTCAGGCTAGCTAGTTCTACAAATCTTGTTGGATTACCTACAATGCCACCGTGTCAATGTCCTCAAATTTATTAAAGCAATCTAGACAGGAACGTTATATTCTGTACATTTCTCTACTAGTCTTCACAAAGTTCTTTTTCTTAATGGTATGGTCTTTGGACCATTGCTCTGAAGCCCAATAGTATATTGTGTCCTCTAGCTAGTTTATGCTATTAGGTCGTTTTCCTCGATGAAACCTACCATCTTGCTAATGAGAATCCTTGTGTCCCCGGTCCCATCGCCGCTTTCATTCGGGTCTCTATCAGCTTGTCCCTAGCAGCCCGGAAAGTTTTATCTTTTACCTTAGATGTCTTTTCCGAGTTCGCGGACACTGATTTAGTTGTCAGGAATTTTATCAAAGTCGTCATACGCAAAGTCCCAAATACGTATGGAAGTATACATACATTGGGTGTATCCGGTGCCCCGCGGGAGTTGCTCTTAGTTTGGAATTCTCCCTCTGGGCCTTCCTGGTATTGGTGTTCCATTCTCCTCAACTCTAGGGAAGGGTTTACTCATTTTGATTTCAATAGTGTCATATTTTTTCTAAAACCTGTCTGGTCTTTTGGTTGGAATACTTCGAATTTTGAATTGATACGGTTAACAATTAGTTTATAAAATGTTTTGCGGATTGGTCATTGTTTCCTAAATTTTCTCCTTTTCTCTGCAATTCGATAACAACGGCGTTTGTACAGTCATTGAGAATATCTTCTTGATCTCAATATTTGTTGAGTAAGACTACTAGTTCTTTTAGTAGTATTTCACCTCCTTGTTTTAACATTTCGTCCAGTATGCCCTCTTCTCCTGGTTCCTTGTTGTTTCTTAGCTGTTTTATTCCTAGAATTATTTTTCTTTGCTGATCGATTCCTTCTTAGGGTACTCAATATTTAGATCTGACATATGCATGTATGCGTATTGTACCTACATTTTCATAATAAAATTATATCTGTAAACTCCGTAATTCCTTGTATCTGGTAGCTTAGTTCATAGTTTATCTGTTTTGATTAATCGTTTCTCTTGGCTTTTTTTTTCTATTTTTGTCCTTAGGTCTTTCTCTATTTATTTCGTTTACTTCTATACTTTCCCTTCGATTTCGCGTCTAGTGAAATTAATTATGACAATACTCATACTGTTTTCTTGTTTTTCTGAGAATGTATCATTACTATCGATTTGATCTATCAGTATCCATATTTCTTCACCAAACTATGTTTTTGGTCTCACTATTACTTTCAGAACCTTTCTTTCGAGCATTTTTAAATGGTTTTCGTCTTCTATGGTTATAATTCAAATCTCTCCTCTTCTTACACTCCTATAAATGTTAATCCATATTAAATACTTTTGTACCATTATACAGAGGCTGAAGTCCTTTCGGTATTTAATAATTAAATAAACAGTGACAGTTCACCGGATCGGGATGACGTTCGTGCCAATATATTGAAACAGGCTAAGTGTGCTATCCTTACACCAATGCTTTCTTTTTCGGTGGAAGGTCACCGATTAAAATGTAATGTAGGTATTAGATGATTTTGGATATCAAATATCAGATTCTTAATTAGAACAATAATGGATTTGTGAATTTATAATTGATTCATTGGTGATTTTTGGATTTATGTTTTGGAATTGAAGACCAAAAGATTTGAAGGAATCGTAACGCATAAGTTTGCACAAAAATATTTTACCAGATTCGCCAAATTCCTAGCATTTCCGCATACAAAGCTATGATGAAATAGTTTGCGAAGGTTCCGCTTCATGATGTAAAAGGACGAATGTTTGTTACTCCTTTTCGTAAGAAAAGCGATTGGCGATATCAAATTATCGACCTATTAGTCTGACATGTATAGGCAAATTATTAGGGTATGCTATGTTATCGCGATTGAATTAATGTGTTGAGAAGCATAACTTAATTGCTTTCACGCAACATAGATTCAGCACAAGCAAGTCGACAACCGCAGCAATTATAGATATGTATAATTTCATTATAACCCAACTAGAAAATAAACAGACCTCAGTCGAAGTCTTTTGCGATCTCACGATGGGTTTCGACTGCGTTCAACATATTCCTTTGAACAAGCTAGATAATTTGCCAATTATAGATATGGCTCACAGGCTCACCCCATTCTTATCAGAGAGGATACAGCTATGGATAGTAACTGCGAATAGGAAGCAAACTTTTACTCAGAATTTTTACCGATAACAATAGGCTTACCCCAAGGAAGTAGGTCATGTTGTTTCCGATTTTATTTGTACTTTTTATTAATGATATTAATGTTTTACTTGAAAAGTATTTCTTAATTATCTACGTAGATGACACAAGTGTCTGCGGAAAAGATAATCTGGCTGATATTATAAACTCTGCAAATATAAATATATGTTAGATAGTTTAAACAAGTGGCACCTTAGCAATAAATTGTTTCTAAAACTGAACTTATATTCTTTACAGGGTCAAATTCATATTCGAATTCACATCGAATTTAAATCTAATGATACACCGCGGTACATCAAACGAAGAAGCATCATCCATAAAAACCTTGCGGATTGAATTCGCGCATGATTTGAATCAATCATATTCACATTCTCAGCACTCACATAAGTAAATCAATTATAAATTACCTTGTTTAAAAGATCTACTTACTACAGATAACCGGAAATTAGTTTATATTGCAGATACTGAATCCTGCCTAAGGTATGGATTTGGTATTCTAGCCCAAGTATAAGTAAAATGCAACTCTGTACCCCATCGAACTTTTTGGAGGCCAGTTTTTAAAGAAATGGGGTTGCTAAAGTAGTATATTTAAATATATATCGGAAACAACTGTCTACGTTCATAAAAATAAGCACAATTTCGTTTAAATTAACCCTTCACAACTATAATAATAGAACACAGAAATTCGTTTGGCTCAACATACACTTTTTTAAATGTCAAATGCCCCTTTCTGTATTATAAAAATTATGATAACACTCCTACAACTTTCAAACAAGAATCTCTGTACACATTTAGAAAATGGTTTATTTATTTACTAGTCTTACCGTACTACAGCATAAACGAATTTCTTCTTGGAAGACGTGTTTCCTGTAGGGTTATTTGTGTATGTGCCTTGCTGGATTGTATTTTTCATTATGTTTCTCCATATTTATTTTTGTTTCTGTATCGCTTCTGCTTCGAATAGCTACTTCCTATTTTTTGTTCCAATTAGTGTATCTATTTTTATCGTTTTAACTGTCCTCTATTTTATTGAATTTATGGGAATCAATTATTATTATTATTAATTTATTATTTTATTTTTCAGGATCATTGCTTTGTTAGTGATTTCCACTCTTCTCTGTGCTTTGCCACAACTCCCCCAATTCAAGACTCTCTTTTCTACTAGATCTATACGTAAGTGCGAGAAGCAGTAATACTTTTCCCCATTTTCTCTTCGGCACGGCATCTCCCTCCTTTTCTTTCCTTCCGGGTTTTCCCGTCCTAGATACTTCACTATTCTGTCTGGCTCGTCTACTGCATTATTCGGGCTTTGATTACGTGTACTAATACTAAGACTGTTATATAGGTCATAAATGTCTTTATTAGTGAATTTCTTTCCATATTTCATCCTCCTTCTTGCAGAGTATTTTCCCATACTTCTAACTTCATTTGTCTGGTATTTGTCAGAGACCATGATTCGCGCCTATATAGCATATATATGATCTTAAAATTTCGACAGACGTAGTTTTGTTCCCGGTGTTTTGACATACATATTTTGAAGATTTTCCCTGCGCACTTGTTGCTCTTAACTATCCGTAGGTCTATTTCATTTTCTTCTTTGCACTTGTTATCTGTCAGGGCTCCCAAGTACACTCCACTTCCTCAAACCTGCACAGGTTATACTCGTTCGTCCTATTTTTATTCATAAGTTCTATATACTTCTCTATACTTCTATATACTTTTCTTCTCGTTAATTTGCAGTTCCATTCTACTTGCCGCAATTATTCAGTTTTTTCGTCAGCTCCTCTAAGTGTGTTTTAGTTCTCGTCTGTATCGTCGGGATGTGCCTTATTACTACCTCCAGTGCTACGTTACGTCTCCTTTCCTTACGCCATTCTTTACTTTGAAACTGCCTGACGTGATTCAATTTACCTCAATGTCGCATACTCTGTTCTGCAGCGTAAATTTTGTAAGCGCGATCAGTTTTTTCGGAATATTCAATAGCTTCATTGCCTCAGAGAACCTTTCCCTGTTGACAGAATCGTAAGCCGCTTTAAGATCAATAAATAGTATTTGGATCAGAATGTCATATTCGTAAGCTCCTATAAAAATCTGTTTCAGCTTGAATAGTTGATCCGTGGTCGATCTATTTTCGGAAATCGACTTGAACCTCTCCCATAGCACGTTCTACTTGTTTTTCTATTGGGCTCTTAATCATCGTGGTGATGACTTGATATACCATGTCCAATAGAGCTATTAATCTATAGTTAGCAGTGCAGACTCGGACCGGTCTCCCTTCTTCAATAACAAAATTATATATTCCATTGCTGTGGTATTGTATCTGTATTTCAGACGTTTGTATCCAGTTCGTGTACTTTATTAATTACCACTTCGCCCGCGTATTTGATGGCGTCATCTCGTTCTCTCCTAGACCTTTGTTGTTTGTCATTGCGTTTATTATTTCTTCTATTTCAATTATTGACGGCTCTTCGGTTCCTTCGGCATTTTAGTTACCTTGTTCCACTACTATGCTTTTTTTGCTTCGATGCGCATTATCCCTCGTTCTTTCCGTTAAGTAGCTCTTCGAAATATTGCATATCTACAAGTAATTTCGTTTGAAGACCCCAGCAGTTCGCTATACTTATCTTTGAAGTACCGTTGGATTCCTTTGCTTTCTATCTCAATACTTGTGAGTTCTTTACAGAACTTCTTAATTTGTATCCTGGTGTAGTGTTCCTCGATTCCTTGTAGCTTGTCCCCCAATACTTCGCCTTTTTAACCATACACATTTTCTTAAGTTTTCTCTTTCGTTTGTTATATTCGCCTTTGCCCTCCCGCTTTGGGATTTGGACGAATTTTTGCCATAGCTTTGCTTTATTGACCATTTTAATTTTGCATTCATTATCCAGCCAATATGTTTTCCCGGGTCGCATTTTGGATTGCTGCCACGAGTTTTCTCCATGGGCCATTTATATTTATATTGTGTTATCGTCGATATCATATCTTTGCTCTATACTCTTGTATTTTTGTGCAACCTCTCTGTTTTTGTAAATCTTTCTTTTTGGTCCTCCTTGTGTATACTTTTAACTTTTCTTTATATTTTTTTACCTACTATATAACTTCATTGACTAATACCAGGATGTGATTGGCGTCTGCTTCCGCACCACTACATGATCTTACATTCTGGGTCAGCTCTGGTTTGTTTTGCTGTATCAGCACGTGATCTATTTGGTCCGTTTCATTTCTTTCATGCAGCATCCAGGTGCGCTCTTGTATTTCTTTAAAAATACGTGCTCATAACTGTCACTCTTTGTTCTATTGCAAAAGCGATTAATCTTAATCCGTTATCGTTGCTTATGTTATGTATCTATACTTTCTTTGCCTGTAACTTCAGCGTTCTTCTCTGCTGATTTCAGCATTCTTATCGCCTAATATTATTGTGATCTATTCCAGAGACCTCCTCCATCGTATGTTCTTTTTGTAAAGGATGTCTCACTGTTATTGTGCTGCTATCCGTCTTAATTCTTACGGCACATAAGCTCTTCCCAGTAAACATTTTTTAAATTTCGCGGATAGTTTAAGTTGGTGGTTCCAGCAACACTGAACATATTCGCATGCTTGTGCTTAAAAAATGACGAGTATGCCCACTACTACCAACTTAAACTGTCCGCGAAATTGAAAAGACGTTTACCGGATTAGATATTTGGTTGATGCCCCTACTTCCTCTTGCTCTCCTCCTCTTTTATAAGAAAGCCTACCCCGAATTTTTAGTTATCCACCTTTTGTGTATTTGATCCTTTAAGGTGCTGGAATGCTGCAACATCAATATTGGACTTATACATAGTGTTTACTAGATCAATAATTGCTTCTTTTTCGTATATTCCTCGTACATTCCATGTGCATATCCTTATGTTATTGTCACCTTTTACTTCGTTTGCTTCTCTTATTCTTTTCTTTCTCGTTGCCTCGTTAACTTCTTTCTTATGTCGTACGCAGTCTTGCCTCCTTCTCTAGACTTGTTTTACTTAACTCGATGTCCTTTGTCGTTGCCGTGCATCCCCCTCTCCCCTGCTGGATTTTTAGTTTTCTGTATGTCTACCGGTTCTTTTACGGTGTAGATATTGTCGTATTCTGCTCCTTTTCTTTTCTTATATGGAACAATTTGATTGGTGTGGTTCCAAAAATGACTTGCCTACATTAATCCCATCCTATCTGTAGTCCTCGCCGTCTATAGTTATCCTCTCCTACTCTCACCGTCTCTCCGTTACCAGCTTTTCCCGCTTCTGTTAGCTGTTTTTGAATAACTATTTCATGCGTAATCAAGTCGTTTTCTATGTACATATTGGAACGTTGTAACTTCCATCTATTTATCATAACGTTCTCCTTCTGCTTCAGACTGCAATTCCGTCAATATAATTCCCTTACTGATTTCGTACGTCTTCAAGATTCGCGCATTAATGTTTAGCTTCTATGCTAGGAATTTTACTGTGTTCTCCTTCACGTTTGCCCCATTTACCTTCGCGTTCTTTAGTATGATGTTACGTTACGTTTGTTCCTTGTCCTGTCTCCCTACCCTCTTTTTTAAGTGTAAGTCTGAAATTTTCTGCTGGAGTCCACATTTTCCGCTTGTCCATACTTCTTCTTTTCGTGCCATTTCGCCCTTGGTTTCCCGAAGCTCGTTACTAGTTTTCTCCAGGTCCCCCGTTAGGATGCTGTCTTGATCGTTGGTCTCTTCAAAGCCCTCCTTCGTCTCCAGTCTCATTTTCTGGATTGCCCTGAGAACATGTCGATCAGCCCCAAAATGGCCAGTCAATTTTGCAGTTGGTATGACAGTTCCGTATTCATTCGTTCCGTCAGTTTTTAAAACCTTTTATGTTGATGTCGTTAAATGTTTAAGTCACGCCACGTAAGGATTGGGGCTCGGCCGTGTCGGATCTTGTTTCCTTATCAGTATCACACAACACCAGTTAACCCTATACTGGAACTAGTACTTAAATGGCAGAAGCGTAACAAAATTGGTCAATTCTCGCGAGAATAAATGAGTTGCTGTGTGGTGATACCAAGCCACTTTGAGAATTACATTTGTGTTTACGGGCGGTTTAAAGCGTCGTTGTTATTTTTAGAGTTTTATAAATAAAGAATTACAAAATGGGGACTTATGTTGTGTCAAAGATTGCAAGAATGACGGGAGACCAAATCATGACATTCAATTCCGCAGATAAGATAATGTTTTCTAACGAAATAGTGTTCAAAGGTAGACAGAATTGGTGTTATCAGTAGACTGGGCAAATATGCGGTATGATGAGTCATCTGTCCTTTTCACAATGTAATATGTTACAGAGGACAAAGGACAGATGACTCATCATACCACATATTTGCTCAGTTTAGTTATAAGCGTAATTTAATAAAAATAGAAAATAATAATAGAAAATACCGAATGAAATTTAATAATTGCTATGTTTAGTAGAGATGGTAATGAAAAGTATTATTTATACGTAGTGCATCATCAAGATACAGATAATTAAGATGAATTTGAGATTGCACAATTAAAAAATTTGAAATATGTATTCTATTGCTTTAAATACCTTAAATTTTACAGAGTTCCTTTAAAATTGCCTTTAGAAAATTTCATAATTACTGAAAATCAATCATTACAAGATAAAATTTCTAAAAAGAATGCAGTATCGTAGATATACAATTTTCCATTCAATTTACAGAAAAGAAAAACACTAAGAAGAAGGATATTTAGAAAAGAAATAAGATCTTAGGATACAGACTCATACAAAGAAAAAGGGTTTACAAATTTTGGACCACAATTAGGGCGAAGCTAAATGATGGTTTTTATTAATGTTAGTAATATATAAATAATTGTTATGCAGTTGATTTTGTAATAAATTATTTTTCAAGTGGTAGTTAGGTGCTGCTCTATTGTGTCCGTATTGCACAAGAAACAAAATATGCATTTGCATGATTGAACTGTAACATACAAGAGACGTAAGAAAGTACTACGGTTCAAAAAGTCCTAAATATCTAAAATGACTTTTCTATTGAATGATAATACACCTATGTAAAATACAGGTGTGTCATTATTTACCACTGAACAACTGAAATAAAATAATTAGTTTCGAATAGTTAAAAGGCTTTTCCTCGAATAAATTCAGCTGCTTATTAATTGCAACAATTACAATTACTTAAAAATCCTTCAAATTTATTCATATTTAACGTTGTAATACCATAAGATTATGTAAATAAGACAGAGATAGAAAGCGCAGATAACCGTTTATAGTTGTGATTTAGTGTATTAAAAATGCCAAGACCTTGAAGACCAAATTATCGTCAGCTAAGCTATTTTGAACAGGTTCGTATTGTTGGACTACACGAGAACACGAGGCTGGCATTGCATTTCGGAAAGTCGCAACGCGGATGTGAAGAACTATTGCTGTAGTTATTTGTTGTTGGAAATATTGATCTCAAGAAGGTAAAATATCGTAGAAAATGCTTTGGATGCCATAGGAAAACCACCGCACTTCAAAGTCTGTGGGAAAGGTGCTTTTGGCGGCCATATGCCATAGAATAACGATGCGTTCCATATATCCCCATATTCTTCCGTTTGGGTTGATTTCGTCTCGTCCAAGACTAATACTGTCTCTTACTAATCGGCATCGTATCCTCAGGTTAGAATGGTGTAATGTCCGAGCAGATTTGGAAGAGGAGAGAAACAATATCGTTTCTTCAGACGAATCTCGCTTCTGTTGGTGGGCTCATGATGGTCGTAGATGAGTTCGATGTCGAAGAGGAGAAAAGGAGATTTGGATTTTTCTCTTAGAACGTGAGATTGGATTTACAATTAGTAGAAGATTGATGGTTTGCGATGCAGGTAGCATAGGAAGTAGAACACCGTTAATATTCATTCGATACCATTTAAATGCTCAAATGCATGATTCATTCGCTTTATCTTATATCCAAGCGCTACATAATGCCCCGCCCCATTTTGTTATCTTGCGTGATCACCGAATCTTTACCCATAGAACATGCCTGGGATATGATGTGTTGGAGGGTAGGTATGCTTTCTAGTCATCCAATGAATGAAACAACAGCTTTGCAAATTTCTTGGAATGAGCTTCTACAGGAGTCAATAGCTCATCTTCTTAGAAGCATACCCAGGCGAATAGCAGGATGTATTCATTGACGTGGAGCGAAAACTCATTATTCTTTATAGGGTCATTCTCCCGATTTTTTGAAACTTGGGATTCTCAAAGAGTAAGTCTTAAAGAACATATCCTGAAATTTTTATCTTGGGACAACAATGGGATCGCTCACAACGTGCTTGTTATTTATAAACGGGGAAAAATAAATTACTCGTGTTGCCTAATTTTTAATACGTTGTTACTAAAAATTCAGGGAAGTGAATCTTTAGAACGTTATTTTGAAATCCATAGGGTACAGAAGAAATTAAACAGTTTTCTCAATTTCACCTGAGATTTTAATAATTGTGTCCCCAAGATTTACTAAATGGACAAATTGGTGACTTCAATATTAATATTATATATTTTACTAAGTGTATGGATTATTTTGCCTGGATCATTCCTGAACCACCAATCTGTTGATTTGCCAGAAGAGTCGATTGAGTGAGCACAATTTCTTGGTACAGTTTTGTGGATGATGTCTAGTAAGAATCGATAGAAGAATAGCGATCAATTCGATGGAAGTACATATATCATTTCTTATCAGAATTCTCTACCTCTCAAGTCTAACAAGGAAAGGAATTGGATGAATGAAGTAAAAGTGTTTTCGCATTGAACTTATGTATTGATTTATAGAAAAATGTGAATTTTAAAAAGTAACTTGATAATGTAGCGGCGAAATTCTGGTCTGGTGGTTGGCATCTTTAGATCAATTAATATGTCAACTACATCGATAAGATACACTTGTTCTACAAGAAAAAATCTTAACGACTTTTCAAGAAACCTTAACGAAAACGAATGAACACCTCTTTTTGAAAATATTTTAAATTCTGGTCGATGGATAAATTGAGGAACATCTACAGAATAAGCAATGGTGCTAGCTTTTGTTTGTATTATTTATTGATTTTCACCTATTTACCCTCCATCACGTGTTTTATTTATTATTTTGAGATCATATGCTTATCTAATGGAACATTGAAAACTAAGATCATCGAACACTTTGTAAGTATTCAATAATATATTACAATGTAATCGTTTTATCATGATACGAATAAAGTTGCCACAAGTTTGTCTGTATGATGATTTTTGAAGTGTTTCATGCATTGTATGTAGTATATCGGCACTCAAATTTGTGAGATATTGATAACCAACGGTATGCATATGTACAGATATATACACGATATATGCATAGGTGTATGTACAATGTATATTATAAAAATGAATACGCTTTTTTATGGTAGTCTGTACGTATGTAGGTATTATTTATACATATGTAAGTTCTTGCGTTATATTAATTACTACATTCTTTTCATAATATTTATAGACAACTACGAATTAAGGGGTTGTATCCATTTAGGATTGGAAAAAAGAGACTATTTTCATGATTTTTTATATCCATAATCATGATGTTCAATCAAAGTAAACTACAACATATTTGTTAGTACATGTTTAAAGGTATTTGTACAAATTTTTCTTTCGGAAATCTTGAAAATTGAGGGACATACAGCTGTTGCCCCAGAACACCTCATTTTCTCCTATTACGTGCGGTGACCACGATAAATCAGAAATAGCTTGCAATCAAAAAATCAAACATTCTTTATTACTATATCTCTGGACGGAGTTCGTGAACGAAGGATTGAGCATAATTTTGTTTTGTTTGAAAATGGCGAAGATTTTTGCAAAAATTAAGGTTTTTGAGGTCGTAAAGTTTTGTTTTCTTTTTGCTTAAAAGAATGTAAATTTGGTCTAAATTAAAACCCCTTCGTTCACGAACTGGCCATTGTAATTATAAACAAAACAGTGAAAGTTTCAAGTTGATAAGTAGAATGGTTTTCCAGAAATCGTGGTCACCGCAACGCTATTCACTGAAAAATACCATTCTGACATAATCGCGTTCAAAGTTTCATGTCTACCTTTCGCACTGCTAGAATATATTATTTCTGACTTATTTAGAATCATTTAACCGGGGCCATAATGAGCCCCTTCTACATTCGTAGCAGTGTTCAAAACATCAATTTGATGTTTCTTACGACCCATTCTTCCTTTCCTGGTAGCTTTCTGCACGCGCTGCTCGGCAATGGACGCGCCCTTTTCGTCCTCCTCGACAAATTCATGAGCATGTGGTCCACAAGGTATTCTTCATGTTTCGAAAATCTTCAAAACTGCAGTATATCCGTCGTTAAAAATGTAAGCAGCTGTGTATCATGCTATTTCAATCGGTAGAACACCCCCAGGAAGATTCTTCGGACTCATTTTCGAAACGAGTTGATTATAACTCTCATTATTATTCTGCGTAAATCCGTCGACACAACTTTCAGCAATTCCTTTTTGAAAGATCTTAATAAACAGGCCTTAGAGCTTACAAAACATCTTTTGATAATGGCAGGTAACTATGAACAAACTCGGGCCTTTTCTTCTTCCTTGTTTTTCCGGCCGACAGCGTTGCATAAATCCTTTACTACTCACAGCACGAGTCTTCACCGACGGGACATTTTTCGTGTTGCGGATGTTGGCGGTAGAACTGTAGTGGTCAAATGTCGCCCAAATATCATTAGCCTTTGCTTCAGCGGAATCAGGATTTCGGCGTATCGCTAAGCCGTAGTATACAGTCAATTTGTTGATCATTTTACCGGTTACCATTCCTTTGCCACCGAGGCGATTACTCTTCTTTTTAATGTCACGTATTCGAGTGCCCATTCTTTTTGCACATGCCCGATGCACTCTTTCTTAGTCACTACCAGATCTTCATAAGGTGCAGAATTTTTAATAGCAATATGGGTTTTTGAGGCGCCGGCCCTCATGTAATTTGGATATTTGACACCAGGCAGTTTTTCAGAACGTTCGAACATTTCCACCATGACATCGACCCCCATTTTACCGGCTGATCCCGAGTGATTGATGTGCACACAGCATCATGACCAGCCTTCCACTCGTACTCAGCTGCATCTTTTTTTCTCCCACACTTGACACAAGTACGCGCTTTTTACAACGATATCCACAATTTAGCCTGTATAATAACTATGGTTTGATAAAAAAGTGGATGACCTGTTATCATTAAGTAGTGTAAACCGGATTAACGCTGTTACTCCTTCGAACTTTATTATTCAATGATAACTTATCATTGAATAATAAATTTCGTAAAAGTGACAGCATGAGACAAACCTTAATAATCACCAATCAAGGAAGCAACGCACTCTCAGTTAGCATGTCTCAAAGAGCTATTCTAAGCTGTAACTTACGTGTCAATGATTGGATCTCTCTCAAATATTCACTATGAGCAGATGTGCGAAAATGATAATTTGATTCGCTTTTTCCAGAACTCGTGGAGTCTCAGGGGAACTTCAAGTTGATTCTAAAAAAGGGACGAAGACTTATTTAGAAAAGAATCTTGTTACATTATGCAGGATGATAATTTACAACCACTTCTCACCACAATGGAGGCAATGTCCGTTGCGGCGTCTTTAAAATTGGGCCCGGATATCACCGAAGAAGAAAACAAAAAAGGGTACGTTAATAATACTATCAAATTTTATTGTCAGAATGTGCATTTAAAAGTGTTGCATCGTTAGTTCTACAACATTTTTAGATAGACGAAATACTAAAAGCCTTGGGGTTGTGGCAGTGTAGACTAGTCAAAACGAAATCTCTTTCTGGTGGCCAAAGAAAACGATTAGCTATAGCACTAGAATTGCTCAAGAATCCACAAGTTATGTTCTTCGATGAACCTACCAGGTATAAGCTTTAGTAAATACACCCAGTATTAAAGATAAAATGAATTAGATAGGAAACTGTTGTAGTGGATTGGATAGCGCATCAACTAAACAATGCATAATATTATTGAAGCAACTAGCCCAAGAAGGAAGAACTATTATTTGCACTATACACCAGCCGAGTGCTTCAGTGTTCGAAATGTTCGATCATTTATATATCGTGGCGGAAGGGAAATGTATTTATCAAGGTTCAGTTGAAGGGGTTGTGCCTTATTTGCAAGAATCAGACTTATTTTGTCCGTCCTATCATAATCCTGCTGATTACTGTAAGTTTAATTCGACTTATGCGTTTTCATTGTTTTCATCGAATAGGTTTTAGTAATTGAAGTGGCAGCTGGAGAACATGGAGAAAAAGTAGATCTTTTAGTGGGTAGAATGAGAAATGGATTGAATCTTGATTGGCGGAAAACCGCAGTTAGCACTCAGGAGCTAGAAATGCAGTCTATGGAACATATAGGTAGGAGTATATTGTTATTGTAAGATTCGAGTCAGAAAGAATGTCGAATATCGTAAAAATATCAGATATATGTCGAAAGCAGAGATCAATATAATAGCATATTTTTATATATTAATTATTTATCTGTCTTAAATATTGATGATAAAGGCTATATGTACCTATGTGCTTCCACCTGAAAGCATGGAAACAAATGTTGTCTTATTAGTTAAATCAGATGATCAATTTGATCGGAGCCATTACTTTTCTTCGTAAATAGCCATAATTTTGCTAAAACTGCTTATTTGCTCTTGTATACTTTGTCAAGATCTTCTGGTTTGGAGAAGGCACCAAGCGCTTTCCCGCTTGTGTGAGGATATACAAAAAATTAAACGGGCTCTTCTGTTTTATGCTGGTTTATTAGACAGAAAAATTGATACTTTCACAATGTCAATATGAAAAAGTAAGTAATAAAAATATGTATTCGTATGCATACGTTTTTGGTCAAGGTCAACTTTAATGTTAGATGTAGTGTCAAAATTAATATAAAAATAATTTACTATTCTGTGGCGTTTTCCTGAAAAACTTAGCCCTGCACATAGTTTATTGACGCATTGTATGTACATGTGTACGAGAGCAGTTTTTTTTTCAACTTCCAATAGGCTATATAGGAAGGACGGGTGAATATAAAAAATGATTTTATTAATAAAAGCAATGTACACTGAAGGTTACTTCTCTACATAATCACCTTGACGATTGAGGCATTTGTCATATCTGTGAACAAGCTTTGCAATACCCTCCTTATAAAATGGTGCCGCCAATGATTTGAAGTGAGTTGTGACGGTTTTTTGAGCTCCTGGCCAGTTCGAAGGCGCTGCCCCCAAATCACTTCTTCAATTCAGGAAAAGAAAGAGGCTGCTGACTTCTGGAGCTGTTCTGATCCATGACAATGCGCGTCCTCACACTGCTCGCGTAACCCAACGGCACCTTGAGCAATTTCAATGCGACCTTTTCACCCACCATATAGTCCCGACCTAGCGCTGTGTGACCACCATCTTTTCCTGAACTGAAGAAGTAGCTTGGGGGCAGCACTTCCAAACTGACCAGAAGCTCAAAGAAACCGCCACAACTCACTTCAAGTCATTGGCGACAACATTTTATGAGGAAGGTATTGCAAAGCTTGTTGACAGATATGAAAAATGCCTCAATCGTCAAGGTGATTTTGTAGAGAAGTAACCTTTCTACATTACTTTTGGTAATAAAATCTTTTTTATATTTACCCGTCTTTCCTTTATAGCCTATCGGAGGTTGAAACAAAAACAGCACTTATGCATTAGACACACCCACGAGAATAAACGGATATGTAGGGTTTTTAGCGAAGACTTATTCAATTCATAAAATATTTGGTACTACCATCATAAATAAACCTGGTCTTATATTTTTGTAATCTAAAAAGAGGTATTCTATGTGACAATATGAAAGCGTAAGAACGCCTTAACTCCCCTTACTCGTGAAGACTTTACTCAATCCTATACAGTGGAATTTCCATTAACAGACACTTGCATATAATAAATGAGGTTGTGTGTCTTTAAAATTTATTTTATAGATTTCAACTGTGCAACAATAGTTTTTCAGCAAAAATTATTTTTGTGGTACCTAAGTTAATTGTTTTATGGATTTACTTTAAAATTAAACTGGTTTTAAATAATGGACACCAAGGAACCTGCTAGTCTTAAAGTAATTGAAATTATTGAATTAAAAAATAAAGAGAACCTTAGTTTAGCAAAACAATTTAACATTGAAAGAACTCATGTAGCAAAAATTATTTCAGAAAAAACAACCAGTTTAATATATTGCTGTTAATCTTTTGTCACAAATTAACCACCTCAAAAGGGGTTTTCATAAAACTGAAGATCTCAGAAGTAATCAATTAGCTTTTTTCTGAAGGCCAGAATAAAATTTTTTTCCTTATCAAGAACAAGAAACAAAACTCAAACAAGTTGCTGAGAAACTAGTTAATAGTATATTTTTCTTTAACCGGTTCGTTCGATAGATTTGAAAAAAGCATAACATTTAGTACGTATGATCTCGAATAAAGACAATCAAGAAAGTCTATTATTATATTACGTATATAATTTATATACTTTCTTAAGATTTTTAGTTCAAATAATCCATATAGTGCCAATGCTGAATGTATGTTTAATAAAATAAAAACACTAAAACTTATCATTTGCTGAAATTTTGCCTTTGTCGACCAATGTCTAATTCTGTAAGGTGGATGAACACTGTTATGGTATACTATATATGCCTAATGACAGAAATTTTTTGTAGGCAAGCACACCTGTTGGAGAATGCAGCTTCCTTTTAATATAGTAAAGCTCTGTAAGAGAATATAATAAAAGACGTATGAAATACGTTTTCTATTTTATTTCCTTCGTTCTGCACTTTTAACTGTGCTTTGTGATGCACTTTTAACTGTGCTGTGCTGTGTGATCAACCAAATGGATAATTTATTTTACGCGTTTTTGAATTCAGACCTACGTTCGTAATTCATATTAAACAGAGCCCTTATAAACAATATAAAGGGAATCCTTGATTATTTCTTTTTAGTATCAGGTATATAAAAAGCACAGTTTACATCATTAATCTCATTAGATACATCAAATTATTGTTGGCATTTGCTTTAGTTTTATATAAGTGTACTGAGAATTTCCTACATGTCTGAAATGAAGCCTTGTAATGCCAATCTATTTATATAAGCTACATACATGTACATCTGTAAGTAAAGGGGCAATCAAAACTTTATGTATATACATATATATATAAATATATGTGTTAATATTAAGAATATACATGTGTGTATTATTCATGAAGTTAGTTGTAATCATTAGTATAGAATATAACCCGTAATCTTACTATTAAAAGTAACAAATGGTACGTGTGTTTGTCCAGAAAGAACACTGCAAATTCCTATCTGACCTAACCGGATACAGCAACTGTTATTATGTTCTGATTTTATCTTATCGGCCGTGCTTTTCTTGTGAAGGCCCGGTTTGTGCATTAATTTGTTTACTCTGCATTCTCAGAAAATTGTTACTAATGCAAACAAGTGGCAGTACAGTTAGAACCCAAATGTTGAAAATGCTTTGATTCCCAGTGAAAATGATACGAAAGTAAAATATTGGTTCCTCTGTTTTAAATTTATTTAAACGGATTTCTTTCTCGAATTTTGTACTATTTCAACACAAAGAAAATCAAAGTAGTCTTCGTTTATTCTTAATACGTTTTATTAGGTAGCAAGTAAACAATATCGTAATCCTAACTATTAGTACATAATCGTTCAGCCTAAATGTTGGTAGCCAAATGCCCAAGATTCGTCGTTGCCCTAAACTGATCACCTCCGTTTCCTGTGGGAATATTTGGTTATCATTTATTACATATAACTTAACAGCTAGGTTTATTATCGAAGTTTTTCTGGGAACGCCGTGCTTGGCGGGTATCGCCGACCGGCGTTAGATAACGTTCGGAGCACTGTAGAGCTTCGCTCTTTCGCCAATCTCTCTTGGAGAATACGTATGACGGTATTGTTAATTTACTGTTTCTATATCGCGTTGTTAAAAAGCCAACGGTTTATATAATAGCAACAATTGACTGTTGAAGTAGAAAAAGTTTTGAAGAAACCGTTTGTGAATGATAAAGCTGATACAATTTTTTGCAATTTGCATTGAAACATAGACAGAACTTTGGTAAATGGACGACATTGGTAGATGGAAGATGTACTAAAATATTCTAGTAAAAAGTATAGTTTATCGCCATCGAAAAAAGTAGATAAGCATTTGTCATATTTTAAGGAAGAATGACTTTTTTATCAGTGTTCACAATGATCAAAACACCTCTTTAGTCAACATTATCTATTTAGAATAAAAATGATACTGAAGAAAGATTATTAGAATAGGAGATTATTGTAGAACAACGTTTTCTCTCTCACTTATCACTTGATTTGGTGTTTCATTTAGGAGTCTTCTGCTTTACCGAAGTTGATGACATATGCTAGGTTTCTTGTTTGGTATTTAACGCTCTTACTAATATTGTTTGCGCGTACCCCCAACCAGTTCGATGCACAGGAAACGATTATAAACGCTAAGCTAAATTACAAAGATTAATTACTTGGTTTGCGTATTTATTTTTGCATTGTTTTTACTGTAGCTTTTATATGACATTATCACAGTAGTACGTATATGCAGAAGTTCTATTACATTAAAATAATTTGCATAGTGTATTTACACATTATCTTGGTTTATAGAGTAATAATAATAAAGAATTCTTTTTAAATTTGCTGTTTTTGTATATTTATATAGCTCTGATCATTTTTATTGTGAGGCACTGTCAGTAGTAATTGAATTGAAATGATTTTGGTGTTGTCTACTTTTGTAAAACAAGGAGACATCGTGACATGATATTAATCGATTTCAACGAAGATCGCTGTAGTGATTGCTGATTATGTTTAGCATTTTCTGATAAACGGATACCACCCAGCGCTGAAGCATTTTCGAGAAGAGTTGCTGGTTCATATCCATGATTGTTTTATTTATTTTTCCTTACGTTTTATTTATTATTACGCAAAATAATTTTATATAAATTGATTAACATGCTTTATTCGATTTATTATATAATACCAATGAATGCAGGCGTTTACATTTCTGCCTAGGAAATGCACCTAACAGATAAATACACACCACAAATAAATTATTGATAATTAAATAGCATCATCACTATCATCAGACCGAAATTAGAACGTAAAACAAGCTATCAATGATGGATTCTAAAAATGTTATTTTATTATTGTTGATTATTTAATTTTTTATTTATGTATCTACATTTTACACTTATTCCTGTTGTGTGTCTATCCGTTAGACGCATTTCCTGGGCAGAAATGTAAACGGCAATGTGCATTTGTATTATACAATAAATTCAATAAAGCATGTTTATCAATTCATATAAAATTATTTTGCGTAATAATAAATAAAACGTAAGGAAAAATAAATAAAACAACCATGGATATGAACCAGCAACTCATAACCTCATACCTTTGTGATCGTAATTATATGTTACCTTAAGCTTACTAAGGTTTGTGTATGGTATGTATGCGTACACCTTATTATTAACTGTTTAGTAGAGATGGGACGAATCCAAATTTTCTCGAATCCGAATCCGAATCCGAATCCTAAAGGATTCTCGAATCTCTCGAATCCTTAGAATCTCGAATCTCTCGAATCCATCATATAATTACAATAATAAGAAAGGACAGAGAGGAAAAACAATTTTACAGGAAAATTTTAAAGCTACTTTAATTAAAAACGATACAGTTTTTAAAAATATTTATTAAAAAAGATAAAAGACGAGAGAGCGCAGGATGTTAATTAGAATCACATAAAGAGCGATAGATGGTATTAGTGTAGCATATATGGTGTTTAAAATATAAAACTTGACTGAACTGACTTAACATGATATAGTCTTAGCTAGTTATTAGAATTAAATGTACATAAGTTAATAAGTTTTCATAATTTTTGTAATTAGATTAGTTATATTATTTGCTGTGTGTATTTGACATGTTCCATACCTTTTCTGGTCTCAGGAATAAAGATATTTATTTATTAAAATACCACAAACATTAGGAAAGCATGCCAGCTTATAAATACTTTGTGGCTGAAAGAACGAGAACCGAAGAGAATCGTCGAGATCTTTCTAGTCAGTGATTCATATGTGTCGTGATTACATGAGTCATCATTATTATTATTTTTTTTTTTGGATTCGAAAGATTCGAATTACGAAAATCGTGCGAAGATTCGAGTTTTCGAATCTCGAATCTCTTTCAGGATTCGATGGATTCGAGGATTCGCGGATTCGAATGTCCCATCTCTACTGTTTAGTTTATTTGCTGTTAGCCCATTGCTTCCATTACATGATTGGAAGCTCGCGCAAATAGCCTCACCGATTCCCGCACTATTTAGGCGTTTCTTTACGACTACTTGCACATCTGTGTTTGTTCGTATGGAAGAAAAGCTAACCCTATCCCGGCGGTTGGCCACGCCGTAAGCCGTAGAACCTAAATTGGTTGAGTCGTTGAGGATTCTAATGTCTGACTTGCCGCTGCTTGAACACTACTGTAATGTTTCGAAAGTCCATGTTTTGGATCGGTGGCCTACTGTATATGTGTTTATACTTGGTCTTTGATTTCTTCACCTTAGTGATCTGCGTTATCAGTATGTTTTCGGCAATTCTAGAGGTGGAGTTCCGAATATTTTCTGCACTAGCCAGCTGATGTAGCTCGTTTATTTTAGCGTAACGCCCCTTACCAAGGATTAGCCTCAAACATTTGTTCTGCATTCGCTGCATTTTGGTAAAATGCATCTTCGCCACATTACTGATGATTAGTGCTCTATAAGTTAGTATCGGTTTTAGTACTACCTTAAAGATTGCTATTTTGTTCTTCCTTCTAATCTTGGGGGTGAAAACTATTGTTGATAATTTGCTAGGGTTTATTGTCAGTTTACATTTGGTTAGATATGTCTCAATGAATGGGATCTGAATTTGGATTTTTAGATGGCGGAAGTGTCGTTGGCATAGATCGCCAGTTCATTGTTGGCGAATTTTGGGATATCTGAAGGATACTTGTTGAAGAGTATCGGTCTCAGTACCGAGATCTGCGGTACGCCAGCTGAAATCGATTTTCTTGCAGATTTTTCCTCGTTAATTTGCACTCGTAATGGCTGATTCGTGAGGTTACTCTTAACCTTCCTATACTCACGTGAAAATATAGAACAAGTATCTATACTATATAAGTCGGTCTCACAGACCGTATGCGTGAGTATAGGAAGGTTAAATGTCATAATATAAGCGCTGGAGCGAATTTATGCTCTTCGCTCTGTCAAACGCTTTCTCTAATTCTAGCGTCGTCATTGCAGTGTAATTTCGCTTGTTGTAGGTAGTGATTGCATCTTCGGTTATTCTGCTCTTCCACTTCATGGTAGGTGCTGTGGTCAGGGCGAAAGCCAAAATATTCTTCTGGAATGAGGTTTTCCTCTTCGACATGTTGTTGTACTATCTGGTGTATAAGTCTCTCTGCTACCTTGGAGACGGCTGACACTGGCGATATTGGACGGTAGCCGGTGGGTTTGTTGCGGTCTTTTGAAGTTTAGGCATTGGAACAATGTTTGATATTTTCCAATAAAATGCTGGAAAATTGTTGAATGGAAATAAACGCATTCATAATGTAGGGGGCTTGCAGCAGTGTGGATTTGGGTAGGTTTTGGAGTAATATGTTTTATATGTAATCTATTTGTGGAGCTTTGGTAGGGGCAAAGCTGTACATGATTTTGGAGACTTTGTCAGGTTTAATATGAAGTTTGTCGTCTACGACAGGGAAAGAAGGGTTGTTGCGCAAGAATTCGGTTACCGTGTCTCTTCCCGTTTCTTGTTACCGGGCGCTTTTTCGGTAATTTCATGAAAGTGCAGGAATTTACTGGCCATGGCTTTGGTTCCGTGTAATTGCTAAATAGAACGTTCACTTCTTCGAGTTTGTGTGCATACATATTGTCGCGGTATTCAATTATTAGCTGGTTGATCTGCTTTGCTTTTCTGACTATTTCATTCTTCGTGTTTTTATGACTCTGTCTATAAAACCTCTTACGAAGACGATTTCTTTCTTTTATGAGATCTATGATGTTTTGCGGTAAGATGTCATGCTTATTGAAATCTAATTGGACAATAAGGTACAATATATGTTCTTTTTAAGGCTTTGGCAATGTTCATGGAGATAATTTCGATGTGCCGTTTTAGCTCCTCCACAGTGGGGATCGTGGGTGTCACAACGGTTGTACGTACCAGATGTTTCCTGTAACGGTCTCATCTGGCTCTCCCGCAACCTGGGATTTTCAAATTAGATTTTCTAGAGAATGGTTGAGCGTTGTGTCGTATCCGCTCACTAAAAACACTAGACATAATTAGCAATTACTACGGCGAGTTTTGTTGAAATCGGTTGGTCACATTGCGATGTATCCTTGTAAGACAACGAGGATAATGAAGTTTAATACCTCGATAATTTTCTTATTTTGATAAATATCTAGAAACAGTACAGACTTGTAAAGATAAGTTTACCATATTTGTAGCAAACATGTCTATGTGTTCAAGTCTTATTTATTTCCATCTAGTCGTTTTTGGTTCTTTTAAGCAGTCAAGAGTCTGAATAATTATTTGATAGTTTGTGTGAATGACAACTCCCGATAGGTTTTTAGTATTGTACGCGCAAAATTCTGAAACAAATTCTCATTTTATTGTTATAATGTTTGTGTTATATACAAAACAATACATAACTAATACGAGAAATACAATGAATTTATAATTTTATTATTCAATTTGATCTAGTGTTCTAAATAAATTATTATTTTGCAAGTAGGAGTTCTATAATTTCTGATAAAAATGTTAGGTCTCTCTGTATTTATGATCTCGTCGTCCCGACTAAAGCTAACAATAAGATGATTGCACAGCACAATATCCTTCCAAAAAATAAGTTAAGAACAAGTGGAATTCTGAGATCCGTAATTATGAAGGAAGGACTAAGTTATGTACCATACATAACATAGTACTTATCGTAGCTTAACTTTTATACAATAGGTTTTCTTTTCGATTATTAAAATGAAATAGTTTTCTTGTTGTAGATAGAATGATGAGAAACGGACTAATGACCCCAGTTCGACCACCGAATTTTCCGGGATTCTCATGGTTGGACAAACAGCAAAGGAAAGCTAAAACAGACATTTGTTATGACGACCACTATACAGCTTCCTTCGTAAATCAGCTATGCGTATTACTTAAAAGAGCTTTCCTAGTACTCGCAAGAGACAAAACACTGACAATATCTAGAATAGCGACGCATATTTGTATAGCATTGTTTTTAGGCGTACTATATTTCGGTATAGGGCAAGACGCCTCGAATATGTTGAATAATTTCAATTTTCTCTTTTTACTGTAATGTTCCTCATGATGACTGCCATGAATTGCGTGATTACTACTTGTAAGTAAGATCCAGATTAAAGTTTCTTAACGCAAATTACAATTGGTAATCCTTTTATTTCAGTTCCTTCGGAAATGCCAATTATAATAAGGGAGCATTTTAATAGATGGTATAGTTTACCTTCGTATTATTTAGCTATTACTTTATCTGATATTCCTATACAGGTAAATAGTGAAGAAATGTTAATTTTGCAAGTTTTTTAACGAATAATTATTTTAGATAATAGCAACGTTTCTATATGCACTGACGACTTACTTTATGACTGCTCAACCTATCGAATTACTAAGGATATTTCTTTTTTCAATATGTGCATATTAATTTCTCTGGTAGCGCAAAGTTTAGGACTTTTAGTAGGTGCTTTTATGGATCTAAAGGTAAATATATAATTTATGCGATAATTAGTATTAGAGACGAGATTTTTCTTTTGTATGGTGTAATTCACTAACACCTTTATTTTTCGAAATAGTTTGTATAACAAGAGAATCAAATTTAATATCTGTAATGGATTAGTTGATAATAGATAGGAAGTTATACTTAATGCGTGATTTTGAAAGAAGTAATATTTTTGTGCCTTGATTTCAACGATCTACATAGATACATATATAGTTAACAAAAAATTAGCTAGGAGATACGACAAACCAGTTGTTAATTTATATAAAAACGGTCCGTAATACACATTACGCCACGCCTTCTATTGACCTAAAACAGTGGCGGTAAAACAGATTATCCAATTAAAATAATAATAATAATATTTATTTATTTATTGTCCCGCAGTTAATTAAACCAATTACAGGACAATATGAATTTATAGATACAGTCGGTGACAAAATTGAGTGGACACCTGACTGATTAGAGCAGATCGGCTAAAATTACGCCATTTCCTGCAGTTAATCTTTAGTAATTTGTTTTTTATTAAACATGATGTCTTTATAAGTAATACACCAATATACGAACAATAATTACAATAGTTTTCACGACAAACATTTTTGAACGAAAGTATTGCTCCCAAGGGAAGGGCAAAATTGAGTGGACACTATTGAAATAGTGTATCACGTGGTTTACACGCACTAACAATGTTAGTAAACAACGTTTTCGTTTCCCAACAAGTAGCATCTCGTTTGTCATATCAACAGAGCATCGTTTTCAGTAACATTTATTCTGTTCACGTAGAAATGAGAATTTCGTTGCAAATTAGAAATTTAGTTCTTTCTGACCGATTCAGTTACAGAGTAATTGGTGAGAAATAAAATATTTCTAAAATCGCTGTGCAAAAAAAAAAAACTGAAAGAAATATTTAAAATATAATACAACAGAAAATCTAAAAGGTCGCGGTCGCAAACGATGCACAACCGATACATGCGATTGACGCATTGTCAGAGAATGCGGACGAGAACCCACTGAGACGTGAATTAGTTGAGAGACTAAACCTAAAGATATCGACGAAAATTGTTTCGCGTTGATTGAAAAAAGCATCGTTGCATAGTCGTGTGTGTACCTCGACGTAAGCCCGTTATAAACAACGCGAATAAACGCAAACGATTAATATTTGCAAAAAGTATGTGAATGAACAGATTTCGTTTTGGAAAAAAGTTGTGTGGAGCGACGAAGGTAAGTTCGAACTGTTCGGCATGAAAAGAAGATCGAAAGTGTGGAGAAAATCGAGCGAGGCGTATAATGAAAACTTTATTACTCTGACTGTAAAATTTGGCGGCGGTGCCATAATGGTGTGGGGTTGTTTTTTGTTTAAAGAAGTGGGGAAGATAGTTCTGATCTACACAATTTTGAACGCTGACCTATACATCACTATCCTAAATGAGAATTTAGACAAGTCCGTTGAAAAAATGGGTATTGCTGAACATTTCATCCCAAGCATACCGCGAAGAAATCTAAAGAATTCTTTCAAGGTTCGAGGATAAAGATCCGGATATAAACCCCATCGAAAATTTATGGGCTCTAATCGACAAGAAAATACCAACTAAACAAAGAACAAACAAACGGCGTTTTTGGAGGAAATAAAATCGTCTTGGGAAAAATATAGATAAAAAAGTCATTGAAAGTCTTGTGGAGAGTATTCCAAAACGATTACAAGCTATAATTAAAGCTAAAGGAGGACACACTAAGTATAAAATTGTAGTATTCAGCATAAAACATAGAGTTGTTAAAATGTCCACTTTATTTTGTGCACCTTCAATTTTCAATATATTACTATTAATCCATATAATTACCGATAAACATTTTTATATTGATGTGTATTGTATCTCAAACCATTGAAAGACTTTATACAGGCAAGGTAAAATTATATAGAATGCAATCAGTAAAAAGTTGCACCTGTAATTAAAAGCAAGGCGCATGTCCACTCAATTATATCTCCGACTGTACATACAAAGCAAATGACGCTGTAGCTAACAGAACATTCAGGAAACTAGTGACGACTAACCTTATTCGTATTATAATGCCGTAGAACGAGAAGTTCAAGAACAAAATATGCATGCAGTGATCAGTTGCAAGCAATGAGAAGTGATAAAGTATAAAATTGCACAAACACTTGCACAAATAACACATCCTTCAATATAAACAAATAAATAAATAAAATACTGCACACAGCACAGCACACGAGTTAAGTGTTTAAATTTTTTTAGGTGTCCTCTTTAATGATCTCCACATGCTACCAAGTTTCGTGAAGTTTAGTGAAGCGCGCCATGGTTGCAAAATAGGAAATGTTTAAATAATTACATGGTGTATCTTCTCCAATGTAAAATATTGCACAAGGTAGAGAAGTCGTACAAACTCTTTAAAATTTTGTATATATACTCTTCAAAGATCATCAAATACAATTAAAAAGTATTCGAAGTGAAACGCGCCATGGTTGCTAAATGAGAAATGTTTAAATAAATAGTCAGTCATCTTTAGGGTTAAGGCGCTGCACAAGGCAGAGAACACGAGCAAAGTGAATAAAATTTTGTACACACACTCTTTAAAGGTCAGCTAATATGATTGAAAAATTCGAAAGCGTCCCCGATAACACCTAATAATAAATTGAAACAAACGACTTACTTAACCCTCGCAGGCAAATAGATATCTATTCTTAATATTGTATAGATACATAAACACATTTACAAGAACGTGTACTTAATTGGTTGATGAATTGATTTCACAGACTACATTTTAAGTGAAACGTGACATAGTTGCAAAATTATTACACAAATGTTTAAATAAGTAATCAGTCATCTTTAGTGTTAAACTGCCGCAAATCGCAGAGAACACGAGCAAACTAAATAAACTTTTGTACACACACTCTTTAAAGATCGTCTAATAGAACTAAAAAATTCTAAAGCATCCCCGATAACACCTAATAACAAGTTGAAACAAACGAATTACTTAACTCCCGCAGGCAAATAGATATCTATTCTTAATATTGTATAGATATATAAACACATTCACAAGAACGTGTACTTAATCGGTTGATCAATTGATTTCACAGACTTGGTACATCGGTTTCTTACAATGATTATTTAAAGTGGTTTCAAACTCTCTGTAACTTAACTGTAACTTAATTATTTCGGGAAAACAAAACTAAATGTTTAAAAGGGATGCACTTCTAAAGATGATGTCGATTGTGTCTTATTGAGGGTGGATGAAGTTGGTATAAGAAAATGCGATACTCCCCGAAAATTCTATGAAGGAAGATAGGTGATGATTGGAGCATGGGAGGGTTGGGTAGATGATAAGAAAATCATCCCTACCACTAATGAATGGTCCGTCTTCAAATCTACATGGACAAGTTTGGTATGTAGGTGTGTTGGTGCAATTCGTCGAGCGCTTGCAGTCTTGCTGACGTAATCGGAGAGGATCAACTTCCCTAAACTTTGCGGCTTCTATGATGACTAATGTAGATGAACAGAAACATATTATAAAAATCGACCGCTACAACGAAAGTTTGGCGAAGGCTCCATAGTAGATTACAACTATTAAACCTCTTAGCATGAACGACGGGTAACATGGTCAATTCGAAGCACCATTCATTACTAGACAGTTATTTCTCTGATTAAAATCCTCAGCTACTTGTGTCTACGCTAACGACGATCAACAAGGAATTTTAATTTCTGTTCGAGTACGAGCTCCTCTGGAAAACCGGAAACAAGAAAGAGCTATCATTTATGACTAATTAATTGTACATCCATGAACATCGCGAATTATTGAAGAAGAAATTAAAAGTGCTTTGTAAAAAGAATCGATTTAGAATCCAGAACGATTGAAAATGTGATCAAGGAACTCTAAACACTACTTACCATACCTGAGATCAAAATAGATATCTACAAAGCAATTTCAGGTATCTACCACTATATGTAGAACAAAATCCACAAGAAAGTGCCTTTTTTCCGAAAAACGAGGATTTATTTGAAGGAAAGTAGGACTATAATGATTTAACAATGTGCTACAATTTCCTAGTTTGGAGAAACTACCAAGCGTTTTCCCCTCTTGCCTGAAAGTATAAAATGCTTTTCTGCTTTAATGCCAGTTTAATAGATAAATCAAAATAGACATATTCACAGTATAAACTATCAAAATAATAATATATCGTACCAAAATAAATGCAAATACAAACTATGTATGCTTCTGCATAATTTTTCTTTTAACGAAGTTCCTGCGTTAAGGTCGTAGAGAGTAAAGATAAATGCTTTTCCGCCCAGATTGTGTTAAAAAAGTATATCCGCACTTACCCTATATTTTATTTGATACACTTCGGGCCTATTGCATTTATTCGGGCAGTGAATGACGGCACATCGTTTTGGGCTAGGCTAACTAGCCAAATATTTCTTATATAAATATATCGCAACCCTCCTTACTGGTGCAGCATTTGTGTCTTCCAAGGGAACTTGAACGTCTGCATGACGTGAGTTCAGTTCAATGGGCGTTTTAATAATACAATCCTTGCTACCTATTTCTTTATACTCTCTTCAATGATACCTTACCTCATACAGCAGTGAGTCAGTGCACGAATGTTTCTTAGTGATCAGTCGGCTGAGTATGAAGACTGTCTGCACTACTGGTTGCCAGTATTCTATCGCCTAGTTTGTCATTCGGTGACGTAAAGTTTTGTGAGTACAGCTTTAATACCGCTTTAAATTCCCATGGACTGATTAGTTACTGCGGCTGTGGCGTTTCAACGAAGTTTCTTTTCTAGAACCGGCTATCGTGGAGTTTTGTTTTACACGATACCGACAACATATTCGGAAAATCGTAAAATATGGGGTTAAAATTCGCCGTGTGTATATAATGAACATACGCTAAAGTAATTGTCAATGAATTTGTGGAACATCTCAGTTGGTTATTTCTGCTGAAAACAACGATGAACTTGAACGTTTAGGTTCTAAGGACACGTCGGTAGACAGTGTCTTGCAGATTTGGTAATTTTAAGCTTGTGTTTGACGAAGAATCGTTGTTAAGAGATTATGAAAGCTAAGTGCCTGGTATGGTAACGACAACACCAAATGGTCAAGAACTTCAATTGTTTGAGGACGAACAACATCGCAAAGTATAGTAACAGTATTGCCCAGACTTAAAGTGCCTGCTCAAGATAATTTGGTGCCTTAGACCTATTATTAGCTGATGAAATGCTACAGGAAATGGTAAAGTTCACTAACATAAAAATAGGATTGTATAGAGAAAAATATTGAAAATTGAGAAGACATCCCAAAATTCATTCAAGAAGTGCCGACCTGCTTTTATTAATAATAACGAATTTATCTGAATTCAAAACTCTTCTGGAAGTACTAAATTCACAAGGACTAGTTAAATCGGGCCATGAAGATATTCGCGTCATGTGGTGAACAGATGGTACATGGAGGGGCTATTTTTCGAAGCACTATGAGCCTTGCTAGATTTTCCTTTGTATTATATTGCCTTCGGTTCCACCAGAAAAGTACAAATTAATATCTGTTATTTGAGATTTGTTTGATGATGTCAGTCAGTGTAAGTAATTTGACTATCGATGAAATGTTAATACCATCCTGTTTATATCAATTATTTTAACAAACCCGTTAAACTTGTCATTGAAGTACATATTCTATAGTAAATCTGAAAATAAACTACATGGTCAATGCAGAAGTATATGCTAGTGCCAAAATAAAAGCTGCTACTGCAATGAAATCCGAATTGTTAATTCCAACAAGGGTTGTTCTTCGACTAGCGGAACGTATTGAAGGTACCAACATAAATATTATTGGTTAAAGTTGATTCAGCTCAACAGAGCTTCTTAATGAGCTAAATAAGAAAAACCAAAGCGGAACTTGACGCTTTAGATACCAAGTGTGCTTTATATTACATATCTAAAAGAACAAACCGATTCTAAATATTGCTAGTGTTAATTTCGGATTTTCCAATTTGCATCCCACGATAAAGAAGTAGCAGGGTTTAATTTTATAAAAGAACTTGGAATGCAGTTACTTCACGAAGCGTTTCGATCTGTAATGGTCAATCACAAAGTGTGCTTTAATAATAATAATAAAATTACAATTCTTGTAGCAGACATCTTAATCACCGTGATGCCAAGTACAGAAGACTCTAAAACGTCTATTCGTGAAGAGCAAAAGGAAGAGTTGTGCTATGGGATATATAGCACATATTGAATGTTACGCTTGCAACATACCAATTTGCAATCAATATTGCACAAAGTGCTTTGAAAAGTAGCTTTTTATCTTTTTATTAAATGTGTGCGTAACTAAAATAAATACTTTTTTGTTAACAAAAGTATATATAAGGGGCAGATCCTGTGGACCGGTGGTACTATAACATAATCTTGTCAGTAATAGCTTAATTTTAATAGCTAGAGAGTACATTTCAGTCCATAATTTATATATATATATATATATATATATATATATACATATATATATCCCTTATACACATTGTAAGTTCGCGCGGATAGAGGAGGGATAGATTGCCTATCATTCGTCCTGCAACGTAATGGTAATTCCTATGCACTATCTGAATCAGACAGGTGAGAGGTACGTGTCCTAAATACGTTTACGGCGCATCCTCACCGCTCGCCAACTTATATTACGAGAGCTGTACTTAGCAAGTTATTAATCCGTTGCATACATATCCAAAGTCATGCAAAGTTTTTGTTGTTATTATATTATAATAATTATATATAATTATATTATAATTTATAATAGCCTCAATGAATCAGACCCTAATTGGTTCGATATTCTCAATAAATCATTAAATATTATTATTTTAGGTTTTTGTTGCCATTCCCAACTAATAATTACGTAATGTACTCGTTTTTATAAATTAGTTTTTCTAGTACATCTACAAGATAACCCGAGTATTATATGTATTACAAATAGGACATACTTTGTAAATAAATTTTTTTACATATCTTTTATCTTTCTGATAATCAAAATCGATTGTATGCAAATTATACATTTATTGTAATTTGTGTTTCCGCAATAATAAGATACAAGTACATTATTATGTGTGTCAATAGAATATAATTAATAGAGCATTGTGAGATAATACTTTATGCAGTTTTTCTGTTTCCTCACGATGATCTGGCATTTCTATGTTTAGAATGGAATATCTCCCAATACAGTTATAGTTTTCATATATATATACATACTATGTTGAATAGTCACTTAGAGAGTTGATCAGTAATAACTTCTAAATTTTAATGTTCATAAATGGCGGTCTTTCAAATATCCTCAATGGTGGTAAAAACATGTACACAAGCATAACGATATAAGCATATTGTGCATAGTATAAATCTGTTCTGTAACAAAACATTGTATTAATTGGAAATTGGTATTGGTAATATTACATTGAATTCATAATGTCTAAGAAAAGCGTAATATTTGCAAAATACCTATTATAAATAGGGTTTTTAATAAATGAATGCACAGGACAAAGTTTAACGTTTCTTCACTTTTATATGTCCTGATTTTTGAACATCTTGAACGAAAGCATTAAACTTTACTTTAGCTAAATAGATTTATTATTGTGATTGTTATAATGTAATCTGACTATGTGCATAAGAACGCTAGCTGAGATCGACTGAAAATTGGTTTACACCCGTCAGTGCTGTATCCATACCATATCAGTTCCGTGTCAGTTGTTCGTTGTTTTTTTAAGTGGTAATGAAGAACTGCATTTTCATCGATTAGATGTGTATGCTATCACATGAATGCGAGAACGGGAAACATAGACCATAACTAAAGTGTTTATTACAAACTGTAATATTGTTTTGCCCAAGTTGGTGCGCTAGCGAATTCAATGGATTCTACTTTAGTGAAGCATGGACTAGGAGCATGGAGCGTAACATAGGGAACAAAGCCAGATGTATGTCAACACCGCTATTGTAACTCCAAGAGACAATACGGCAATGTTTTCGCTTAGGGTTCTAACTATATGGTAGTATGTAAAACACTGAATTGCTGAAAAAATTTTGCGACCAATTATTACAAAACAAATTATAATTGCACAAGAGTAAAAAGTAGTTCCAATTATTGTAAAGGAGGATTAATATATTGTGTAGTAACTGATGATGAAGAACATCCTATTTCGTATTTTCCAGTTTTCACCGCTTTATTATCTGTAGGCAAAAATATATAATAATTAAATAATGTGTAACGTTTTGTTTCAGAATGGTGTAATATTTGGACCTTTCTTCCTCCTACCATTTACGATCTTTTCTGGATTTTTCGTACAACTTTATGACGTCCATCCTTATATGCGTTGGATCTTTCACATTTCGTATATTAAATATGGTTTAGAAGGACTTATGTTAGCCGTATTTGGTTATGACAGAGAAAAGATGCCTTGCAACGCCGATTACTGCCATTACCACTACCCAAATATATTTTTAGAGGACGTTGATATGGCTGACGCAGTGTATTCTTACTCCGTCATCTTTTAATAGGTTTAATTCTGTTTATAAGAACTTTAGCGTTTATTGCTTTGTATCTCCAAATACAACGAAGACGATAACTATTCTAGTTTTAGGTTTTAAAATATTAAATCTTTTGCCGATGGTGTTTGTGATAAATATCGGCTGTTTGTACAGTGCGACCTTTCGCTAGAATGCGTAGAATGATATGATGAATTGTGGATAATAGGTGGCATTTATCAGCCATATAGGATTTAGAAACACAACACTCTCGGATTTCGACGGAACTTCTGCATACTGTGATATTATGAAGTACTTGATCATAGTAACGTTCGTTAATATTACATACGCTGTATTGAACCCTACCAACGGTTAACATAAATTAGTAAAAATAATAATAATAAAGTTGAAATTGTTGTACCAAAAGATCATAACCGAAGCATGAGTTTTGGGCGCCCGAGCAGATCTTAGTGACATAACGGTTCATGTGCATATACCACTTCCTATGATATGGTATATAGGTTTCGTAAAATTGTTGAAATGGTACTACATACTAAACAATAATAGGTATATGTTACAAGTTCAAAGACTGAACTGATATAAGCTAAATAATTGAAAAAGAGAACTGTAGTATATCTGCATTTAGGTTACTAAATCTGAGACATTGATTTTACTGTAATTACAGATGATTAAGTGGAAAAAGATTCGCATTTTTATTAAAATCACGGAATAAGGTTAAACAAAAAAAATATTTTATTATTTTCTCGGAACACAACCATGGACTATATTTATCACACATCTGTCGTCGAAGCTGTCCTAACTTATATTTATTGACTGGATATATATATTTCTTAATTTTTATGGAGATTTTCTTCATTATCAGATTCTGTACCATACACCTTTTAAATCACTACGAAATACTCTTAATTAGATTGCTCTGCAGAGATTTGTCGAATTCCATATTTTCTGTAATGTATTGAAGGTGCATTCACAGTATGCAAGTTCTATTCTGCGATTACTTTTGTCTGCATCATTCTTGGTGTCTACAATACTCTAATTTACAATAATTCTTTTCCTTATATGTTTTCCAACACTTTAGTTTTGTTAACATTCACTATTCCCTATTTTCTGCTGTTATTTATCTAGTTCGCATATATTCTCCTCATGATTAAACATTCGTCATCAGTAAGTTCGGATTTCTAAGTTTGTTGAAGATATATCCATGCTGGGCACTTTGTGATATTTCAGGCAATCATCGTAGATTTAAATTTGTCTTTGTTATTGAAATTGCTGAGGTGCTTAATGGTTTTTTACTGGCTATATTTAATCGGCTTTACTTTTAAAGCAGCGGAGCACTCTATAACGCAGGTTTAGCTAAATGTACATGATTATCAAAATTGAAAATACTGGTAAAATATCAGATCTTATAACTAGGTAGTTGTAATTAGATGTAAATAAAAATGTGTTGTCATATGCAAGTAGCCTACAACTAGCGAGAGGACGAAACGACTAGATAAAACAAGATTGAAACTTTGTGGAGATATGGCCCTGAGATTGTACAGAGCTATTTTTCTACCCGCCAAATTATTTTAAAGAAACTCAAAATTCAGTAAACTTTCTGACGTATAGATTGGAATTCAATCCCCCATTTAACTGTGCCCCTAATTGCAGCAATTAAATAGATCCGTATGTTAAATACCGAACAGAACTCGTCCGACTTGGGTTTATAGGTTACATATGTACAATGCTTCTCTATTTCAATTACTCGGTTAAAGTTTTAAAATATTTGGTGCCTATGCAATACTACTGAATTTAATAAGAAACGGTTGAGGATACTGGCCCCGCTGCAGCACATGTACTGGAATTTATCTATAATTATGTGTACAGTTCTTGTAATCATTAAAAGTGATAACCATACATAAATTGTGTAAGTATCATTACAATCCATTTGGGGCACAAAACTCATAGTTATCATCTCATAGTTTATCTCGACTTTCGTAACTTGCTTTAAATATCGACAATGTAGATTCTTTTTCTAGTAGTACTACAAAATAAAATTTCATTTTAGTAATACCAATAACGCAAGCAATTATCTGAAACTTTAATTAAATTAACACAAGTACGATTCAAGTTATTTATAAAACGCACGCCACAACTATTTCATGGAAATAGAATTGGGGTAGTGACGGTATCCTTTTATAAAAACGAATGAAATTCGTAAAACATTTAGATCTTTTACTTGAAAATATATTATATAATAATAATAATTGTGGTCGTAATTTGCTTTGGTATTAATCTTTTGGCACACTTTTCATTTCCTTACATTTTTCGAAATGCAGTTTGTTTGCCATAGTATCGTTAAAATTGATCACATTACGTAATTAATAAGAGTTCTCATATTTACACCATAAATTAGGTTCTGATATTTTATAAATCATAGTAGTGTGTATCTACTACACGGTGCTCGTAGTTTATAATTACCAACATGTGTTGTATATTATAATTTCAATACTGACCTCCTCTTAAGGTCACTTCATCCATATTGTTTAAAATAGAATTATCTTTCCGTATTATTTATCGTATAATCAACAAACAGTCTAGAAATTTGTTCAAGATGTTGAAACTATGAGCAGGTCAGATTTGTTATTATAGTTTCTTAGAGAAAAATAATAAACAGTATTTATGCACATTGTTGTGCGATATATTTTTATATTATGGAAAACATTATCTTTGTTACCATTAAATAAACCAAAAAACAAAAAGATAGACTGATAGTGTACATTGTCATAAAGAAACGAAATAGGGAACGGAATGAATACATACATATGCACTGTACCATTTTTGAGGTATAGTGCGACATTCCACATGTATAATTTTATAATATAACGACATGTACAAATTTTTGTAAATCTATATTTTTTAAAATAATATATTTATATTTCTACTTGTGCTTTTATTAATTTAAAGTTTAGAGTCAATATTACATTTAAGGGCGATTCTCACTACGGCAGCGCATCGCAGCGCGTAGTAGCGCAGCGCGTGGCCGCACGTAACAGCAATATCGGTAGGGTATTCTCATTACAGCAGCAGTAAAGCAACGCAGCGCAGCAATCTCAGATATCAGTTACGCCATTTCTTTTGACTCGTGAACATGTCATTTTCGGATAGCTCTACAACATCTACCGAAGATGTGTTTGCGTTAGCTGTGCTATGTTACCATGAAGAGAAACGCAAAAAACGAAAGCGACAGTACTGGGTTCACGATATATTTCGAGCAAGATTACAGGAAGGTGAATTCCATACACTTTTTAGACGGCTTCAAGATGATGAAAGGAAGTTTTATAAATACTATAGGATGACTCCTGACAAATTTAGCCAGTTAATGGATTTAGTCAGAACCGACTTCACAAAGCAAAATACAAAATTTCGTGACTGCATTGGACCTTATGAAAGACTAACAGTTTTTCTCAGGTAAGTAAATTATTTTCATACTCTTAAAACATATTTATTACTTTTATATCAACATCGCAAAACAATTGCTTACATTTTAATTATCCAAATTCAGTAGTTGCGGCGATGTATAATAAAGGTTGCCAGTTTCCACGGGTAATACCGAATTAGTAGTAGTAGTTGATAAAGAAGTAGATGATGCCAAACTTGTGAACTCTGCGGAGTTCACTGCATTAAATACTTGTTGCTTTACTTGGGCTTGTAAAATTGGTGGGAAAGTCTTGACAGTTCTACCCATGTTAATAAAAAATCCTATGATTGGATCATATAATAGGTCGTAGTTCTGTTTTGACTGCTGCAGTGCTTCCTGTCCCAGTCTTTTTCGCTTTTTTTCTTCCACAAATTCCTTAAAAAGTTGAGGGATGCTCTCACCCTTACTTTGGCATTCCTTTTTCTTTGGCCGCTTCCTTATATTTTTGTTGTCAATTTCCGATGCATAGGAATGAGGTGTACTTGGTTGGGAAGGAGTTTCAGGTGATAATATGGAACCCTCAAAATCGTTGACGTGATTGTCCACATGGTCTTCGGCGTCAGAGTCAACTGGTACGTTATCAGACTCATCTTCTTCTTCTGGGTCTTCTAATGTATCGTGACTTACGTTTGAATGTGTTGTGAAGTAAGAATGAAATAGGTTTATATAAATTTTCAGGGCTATTTTTCGTTCACTTACTCTCTATTTTTAATGTACGGCAAAAGGAATGACATAGTGCCCCAGTAACGCCACTTTCTAGTTGTTTTAGCAGCTTGTCCACTCTTTGTTACAGTTTTCTTGGCTGCTCGAAGAAAACCGTCCCTCAATGTTTTCCATCGTCGTTTACATGTTTCAATTAAAAAACAACCTATATCTATAAACAGTATAAACGATATATGAATAATACATATAATTTAAATTTTCATAACGGAAACTTTTTTGAATTGTTTTCATTTCTTTGCAGATTTTTGGCAACTGGTTCAGATTTTCAAACACTCTCGTTCAACTTCAGATTGGGTCACTCCACAGTACAAGAGATAGTTACTACTTCGAGTAATATTATCTGGGAAAACCTTTCAAACATATTTATGCCTTCACCAACAGAAGAATTACTTAAAAACTGCGAGAAAAAATTTGAAAGTGTTTGGAATTTTCCTAACTGTGTCGGTGCACTCGACGGAAAACATATTGAAATTCAAGCACCTGCAGGGAGTGGTTCTCTGTACTTCAATTACAAGAAGACATTTTCGATTGTTTTGCTTGCACTGGTAGACACTGAGTATAAAATTATTTCTGTTGATGTGGGATCGTATGGAAAAAACAGCGACGGTGGTATTTTAAATGATTCAAATATGGGCAAAGCTCTTAGTAATGGTACTTTTGGTATGCCGGCAAATAAACGTATAAATGACGATGGAGAACTTCTTCCTCATGTAATAGTAGGAGATGAAGCTTTCCCGTTAAAAACCTATTTAATGCGTCCATATCCAGGAAGAAACCTGTCACCGGATAAACGGGTGTTTAATTACAGACTTTCAAGGGCACGCAGAGTATCTGAAAATGCTTTTGGCATACTTTGTCACAAGTTTCGAATTTTCCTACGTAAAATACAAGTACAACCAAAAAACGTAGACAAAATTGTATTAGCGGCTTTATGTTTACATAATTTTCTCAGAAATGACAATGTTTTCCTCAATACATTAGACGAAGAATCTAAAGATAGCGATACTCCAATTTTCAGTAATTTGCGCCGTGTTGGTGGTAGACCCTCCGTAACTGCCGTTAACGTTCGCGAAAAATTTAAAAATTATTTTTGTTCCGATGAAGGAACCATACCTTGGCAAGCAGATCAAATTAATCAGGGAATTGTATAAAGTTAAACTTATAATGTAAAAACGTATATTGTTAGCATCAACCACTTTGTAAAATTAAATAAATATTAGTATACCTACGGTTAGTTTTCAGTTTTTTCCCAATTTCTTTCCAAATATTATCCTTCCTGTTATGATTTAAATAATTTTTATCACTAAGGTCGTATAGTTCCGAATATTCCGAAACTAGCATAATAAGTTGCTCTTCGTCCATGTTGCAGTCTTCGCTCGGTGAACATACAAGACCACCTGATTGTATTGCAGTTCGACTGCCTGATGCCTACTGCGAATTTTTATATCTTCAGTTCTGAGAATACACGAGCAGCACTCGGCAGCAAGCAGCAAAAGAATGCTCTGGCGACAATTTAAAAGTTGCTGTTGACTGCTGCGTCGTGTCGCGGCGCGCTGTGCTGCCGTAATGAGAATCGTTCTGTTTGAAAACATGTAATAAATTCCTGGCAGCATTTTGCTGCTACGCGCTGCGAAGCGCTGCCATAGTGAGAATCGCCCTTTAATCTTGTTTTAGCACACTCGTGCGTCTGCGGATTTCCTAAAACAATTGTTAGCACAACTTTTTATTTTATTGTTTAAAATTCTTCTCACAAAAAAATGGAACAGTTGTAAATCATTTGAAAACAGAAAAATTTTAGGCATATAAAGTGCATGTCAAATTACACTAATTTTACACCTATTGGTAGTATAACACCGAGTCGTTACCAATTACATAATTAAGTGATCCAGGTCTTGTACACTGCCGTAGTTAGGAGGAAGGGGTAGGCCCCATTTAATTTTAATATGAATATCATACGTATCTAAATTCTAGAGATGGGACGAATCCAAATTTTCTCTAATCCGAATCCGAATCCGAATCCTAAAGGATTCTCGAATCTCTCGAATCCTTCGAATCTCGAATCTCTCGAATCCATCATATAATTACAATAATAAGAAAGGACAGAGAGACGAGATAGTTGCTAGAATTTACGAGAGAGCGCAGGATGTTAATTAGAATCACATAAAGAGCGATAGATGGTATTAGTGTAGCATATATGGTGTTTAAAATATAAAACTTGACTGAACTGACTTAACATGATATAGTCTTAGCTAGTTATTAGAACTAAATGTACATAAGTTAATAAGTTTTCATAATTTTTGTAATTAGATTAGTTATATTATTTGCTGTCTGTATTTGACATGTTCCATACCTTTTCTGGTCTCAGGAATAAAGATATTTATTTATTAAAATACCACAAACATTAGGAAAGCATGCCAGCTTATAAATACTTTGTGGCTGAAAGAACGAGAACCGAAGAGAATCGTCGAGATCTTTCTAGTCAGTGATTCATATGTGTCGTGATTACATGAGTCATCATTATTATTATTTTTTTTTTTGGATTCGAAAGATTCGAATTACGAAAATCGTGCGAAGATTCGAGTTTTCGAATCTCGAATCTTTTCAGGATTCGATGGATTCGAGGATTCGCGGATTCGAATGTCCCATCTCTACTAAATTCCCTCTGATATTATTTAGCTGCTCAGCTCAGATTTTGCTCTTCAAATGGGTTCCTTGTGGGAAGGGGCAGCGGTTCTTCAGTGACACACTCAGAACGACCTTTTATGATTATAATCCTTTCTATTTTTGGTCTAATCAGATAGAACATACCGTTTGTCAAAGATCTATTTAAATTTGTACATTCTGTAACTGTAAATTAGTGTCAGAGAAATTGTTTGACTGCTTAAGTTGAAGTTGAATTCAAAGTCAACTTTCATGGTGTAATACATACTAAACTCCAATATTTTGGCATCCAAAGGATATCTGCGCTTCTTTTGAAAGAACAAACATATATAGTATTAATAAATGATGAATGAATTAAGTATTTTGAAATTCAGTTGATTAGAAAGGAAACCGTCGTATTCATACTGCGTGGAGAACGTTAAAGGATAAACCTAGTTGATTTTTACACTATCCTTTTCTTGAATTCTCGATGGATAATAAAATTTTAAAATCCAGCTTCGAAGTGGAAACAGTAAATTGTTACAATTTTTTGGAATTTGCTTAAGCCTGTCTCAAAATCAAAAAATAAACAAGACTAATCATATTCAAAAGTTTTTATTTAATTCATGACAGTGTAAAACTGTTTACTGACATTATGCAAAATCCAAGTGCAGAAATATCAAAGAAATCCAATTACAATCTTCTCTTCGAACATGCTTGGACATTTTATCTGCTTATAATATCTTTGGTGACAACAGTTTTATGATACAGAACAATTTAATACATAAGTCATGATTTGTACATTAAACTAGAACAATACGCTCTAATTTCGGAATATAAAAATATATATTCTACTATCACATGATCACGAAAATATCTCGCGATCTAGCACAATAATTTAAAAAGAGTCATACCACTATCTAAAAATTATATATCAAATAAGGAACGACTGTTTCAGGTTGTATATCCATCATAATACGATCAAATTATTTAATTTAAGAAATGTAAAAATTAAGAGTAAATATCTGCAAGTACATTTTTAGTCGTGACACAGCGATATGTACTGGAAACGATGGTGTCAATAGTATACAGGATGTGTAAAACATTATACAATAAAGTATTTTAATAAATAGGGTCATTCAATGACAGGGTTAATACATAAGTTAACTTAGTCTGTAGAGCGCTCCATTTGCTGTAGAGTTATAAAAGTCATCAGGATTTTATTTCTTAAAGTATACCACTCAACTTTACTTGTTCAAATATACATACGTTTAGAATTTTTTACAATCAGGTTATGGTATTGATAATTATTATTTGTAATAAACATTTTGGAGTAGATCCTTATTCGCAAAGTAATCGTGTAGCATTGTTTAAGTATATTTGTGTAATTTATCACATAAGTTAAGAGATTCCTACATTTCTTATAACTTCAGGAGTGACATGAAGGTATATCAAAACAAAATCACCTGATCATTAGTACTACATATATTATTCTATCGGAATAAATAACTATTGTTTAAATATTAATTAAAAAAAAACACTTTAACATAACACAGCTGGGAATTTTGATAGTAATACCTCGAATTGCGATTAGCGTTTATGTAATTTTATCCAAACTGCTGCATACGTAAACGCATGCATCAAGAAACTGATTATGATAATAATTGATATGTTCGACCATAAATTCACATTCTCCATATCCATTTCGCCGAGGAAATCTGCAGGCACTTGATAATGGCAATAGAGCTCTGATTCTGGACAATATAGCTTAGGTCGCGGTAAACCGTACATTGAATATACTAAACCCTGGAAGCCAGCTCTGAAGTAGCTGATTGTATACATCCACCTGAACATGAAAGGTGTGTCTAAATATCGTATGCAGAAACCAAAAATTGAAAAGAGACAAGACAGCACTGGTCCTAAGAATACTGCAATCTGCAAGAAGTAGAAAAAGAATGAGAATTTTTTGTTTGTAAAAGTATACAAAAGTATTTTTTTAGTCAGCAAAAAGCTAAATTTACCTTTATTGGTGTGGTTGCACCAATAAAATACCCCCACGCTTGTGCACAAAGTGTGCTTAATGTACAAAATGTAACGAAGAAGTACAGCCTGTAGTCAGTCGGTTGTTCCGTTAACCAATATGTAATTAC
Source organism: Chrysina gloriosa (assembly GCA_038088585.1). Lineage (NCBI taxonomy): Eukaryota > Metazoa > Arthropoda > Insecta > Coleoptera > Scarabaeidae > Chrysina > Chrysina gloriosa. The sequence continues at coordinate 23,872,756 of CM076090.1, forward strand.
TATATAAGACCATGCACAGATAACCTGAAATAAATAAAGAATAAAAATATTTGAAAACCAAATACAATATAGAAACTGCATGGTATGTAATTCTGCAGGGAAATCCTACCTGAAATGGTATCTCTATAAGTATTCCCGATAGTAGATATGGCGTTAGTTTATACCATCTATTGAAATGCTCGCGGGACAAAATTCTCATTTCTAAGGGAACTGAAAGTAAAAGTGATATATATATATATATATATATAACATATTGATTTGCTACTTTCTATCCAGGCTATTATAAATTTGTTTAAACCCATTTGATATAGAAACTGTTATTTAACGTAATATATACTTAAGGTGTAACTATTATGGCTAAAATTTGCTTGCAGATTTATGTTTTCTTGAAAATCAATCTAGAAGTTCGTATGACTAATTTTGTATCATGGACATTGTATCACTGAAATTTTAAAACTATAGGCTTGCGACTCTGAGTTCTTTTTAATTGTTTACGAAAACAACAAACATGAGACAGAAATATTTAGTTTAAAAAGTATGCTAGACCAAATTACCAAAAATCTAGGTGGGATAATACCTACAAAAAATCAAAGATATCCATTCTGTACGTCAACGACATCAACTGGTGAACTGATAATATCTGGTTCGGCATACATCGATGGAAAACATGCGCCCTATTCTCGTATCAAAAATCATTTCGACGCGCTAGATCTTTCACAATCTTTCGAATATATAAGAGTGACGAGAAAAACTATAAAGGAAAATAATGAAGCGCCACGCCCAGAGCGTCGATTACCAATGGCACGACTATAAATGGTATAGGATAGTACATACTGTATTTCAATAGCATAGTAGGTCCTAAGAACCTCATTACCTCATTTATACAAATTGGAAAGTAATTGAACTCCTAAGGTAAACCCCCTTGTAATTAGCCTTACCCGATCAAGCGGGGCTCTGATCGGGCGGACAGATACATCCCTAGCTACTCTTCGTACAGCTACGCTATCTAGAATGTCCAAGGCTAAAGTGCAAAAGCTTGTGAAACAGGGCCAAGGTTACATACAGGCTAAAAGAGCCATAATCAAGGTCAACTTCACTAGGCATGCACAAAGGGGCCATGTTTAGTCTAGACAAGGAAGTTAGGCCTCAACAGACGGCGGAGGCTACTAAACGTAAAGAAAGGACGGACGTCCAAAAAGGCGAGGTCGGGGGCAGTACTCCCGCAGGTCTTCCGAAAGGCAAAGGGTCAGTAGGTTTAACCTTCAAAGAGACTGCTTTGGAGAAGATCGCGGTAGTATGCAACGACTATCCAGCCACCCAGATGAAGTCGGCAAAGCTTAAGGCAATCCAGGTCTCTATTATGGAGGCATATAACAGCATTATGGAGCAAGGGCATCAAGTCGTATATGGGGAAGAACCGCTCTCATAGCTGTTAAGTCTAATTAAAGGAATAACGCTGGAGAATGTACTTTAAGGTGGCTAGAAATCTATTCCATTCCAGTGCGTATAGAGGAAAAAGTTATTTATTGAGATGGAGAAAGCAAGACAAACCTCCAATCAACTCACAAATAGCATAAACAATAATAGCATTATTATTTACTACCCGCATTTGTTGCATCGCGTTTACATCTTGGCGTACTGTTTACTAAACTAATACAACCTCGAATATAAATCCGAAGTAGATTAGCTAAGATCTTTGATCGGAAAAGAAAACAACAAAAAAAGAAAGGAAGACCTAGATGGATAATCGTTAATCGTCGAATGAATTGGAAGAAATGAATACGAAAATCAAAAATCTCACCCAATTCTTCTACTTCTTCTTTCACATTATTCTTCTGCCCGTTTAAGGCGTCAGATTCCCACCCAATTCGAAAAGAAAAATTGGCTGCAAATGCACCAAGAATGGTTCAAGCAATTAGTTTGTTTGTTCGTTATTTCGTAACAAGCTGTTTTAAAGAAAGAGAACAGAAAATTGTGTACCCAAAGACTTCGAAGACCATCAAACACAACGAAACCTCCCTTTCTTTCTTTTTAATGAAGGATTTATAGCGCCGAAGATAAAGCGTTTAGATATTATTCCCAGGAACTTATTTCCTAATAGGATCTAAAAGATCTTTGAATGCTTGTGAGTGAAGTGGAGTAAACCGCACACTTAAATATTTCTAAAGAAATATCTGGTTCAGGAAATGGGGGGATATTAGTCAAAAGAATATGTGTCAGGTATTCTTTCTAGTCCAACAAAAATTAGAAAGGGTGTCCATGTCAACAAATTCCTAATTTGCCATCAAGCACTTCTTATATAATTAATAAACAGATGGAAGCAATTATATTAATTAAAATTCTATATTAATTTTGAATTAGTACTTAATTTTTTAAGAGAATGAAATTGATTTAAATATCCTATTTCACTATTTCATAGATTTATATTTATTTAATATATATTTTAATACAGCAGCGTGTAATTATATCAATTTCTTCACCCAATTTCGGTATTTGTGTACTTTAGATCGCAGTCCAATATTTAAATAACTAATTACGTACGCCTGAATGGCACAATTCCAAATCTAATATCTTCACACTTCTTATACACTTTAATAATTAGTACCGTTGTGCTAAACATTACTACATAACATATGGTTGCAACAAGAAGATGACAGAATAGACAATAAAATTTGAAGCTTAATTTACAATGCAGCGCGAAACCAAAAAAATCTCTTAGACAACGATTGTGAAAACTAGCACAACTTCTCACAATATGTCGAGTTTTTTAAGATATAATTAACGCTTACCACGCTTACGAATATGTGTATCATTAGATGATCCATGTTAGAACAAAACCTTTGAAATGCACAGAGGTCATGAAACATGCATTAATTCATTCAATAATTTGTGACATGTCTAGAATATTAATACAGGCTGTTCGACAGCCATCGGTCATTGTTTCGTTAACAACTTCACGTACTGAACGATTTTAATAATGGTAGATGTACATACATAAATGTACACAAATACCTCAAAAAACCCTGAATTGCTATGCACGTAGATACATATATGTATAGTGGTATTAAAAATACGGTAGGTGTAGACATCATTCTAGATGCTTACCATCAGTGGATTTAATTGTTTCTAATGTCCTTCAAGGGTACAAAATAACATACAAAAATACGGGTTAACATCGATTGAATGTGGCCTTACTTACACGATAGGGTGACTGACATTTGTCCGGTGTATACGATTAATAGAAGAGAGCCATACAGGTAAACGTAATTCGCTAAAACACTATTAGCTCTATATCCGCAGCTGGAGTACAAGTAACCAAATAGGATTCCAATTAATACGTGTGCCAGTAATCTGTTTAGGTATATCGTCTGAAAATATGTTTGTATTAGAGGTGTTCAGTACATAAGTATATAGTAAAATAGCTGAATGAAATAAAAACAATTGAAATTACTGGAAAGATTCACTTGGCAGTGGTAATTATCGATAATTGTCTGTAGACACAAATACCTAATGTCAATAACAATTATCTATACTTATCTTCCTTATTTTCGAAAATTATATTTACCATTTATTTTTAAATTGTTCTCGTTAGTAAGCAATTATAATTTTTGATCCAGTAATATCAAATTGTCCATTTAAAATATGGTTTTAAGGCGCTTGGGATATTAATTTAGACTTGTGTATGTCTAGATTGAATGCAGAACATTATTTACTGTAGTTTATTGCAGCAAATTGTGTCTCAACAATACATAGCTTATAAGTTGTAATTTGGTACATGTTTATTAGAATCGCGCTAACATTTTTTATAGCACTGGGGAACAGCAAATCTTCGGCACGAGGTTTTTAAGTCGATGATTTCGAGACCCCCGATTATGAAAATGATATTAGTTTTTCCGAATTGACTCCAGGTTTTGAGATAAGGGCCATCCTCTTATAGTGAAAATAAAATGAAATAAAAATATCAAATATATTCAAAAGCCTTTATTGTTGACTGGGAACAACGTTGTAAATAATTTAAATAAAATTAATCATATGCAACAAAAATACATAAAAAAGTTAGTTTTCTCTCATATATGATCGCCTATTGTATTTCTGTTCAGGGCAATCCCTTTGTAAGGTCCACCTTGATATCTTTCCTCCATTATCTTGATATCCTGGAACCGTTCTCCTTGTTCTTCGCTGTAATCACCTAGGCTGTGAGGAAATCGATCAAAACTCCTATGCAAAAGATGTACTTTGATAATCATATTTGTTCTCAGTTTTTCAAAATTCTTAAGCATTTTGGCGACTATTTCGGTAGATTCTGCGACTTGTGGTTTCCCAAGAAGATTTTGACAGCTGATAAAAAACTTGTCCGTGGTTCCAATTCAACCCGAGTCATGTGATTTGTGAAATCATTGTCGTTTATGAGAGTACGAATTCCATGCTGAGGGCTGGAAATGATTGACAAATATATTTGAAGCAATCACCACTCTTTCCAAGCTTTCACAAAGTGTTTTATAAACCCAAGCTTAATGTAAAGTGGCGGAAGAATGTTTTTTTCTCGATTTATTGATGATTCATGAACGATGTTAGGTTTTCCATGGTGATATTTATTTTCGACGTCAGTTGTTTCTACTCCAGTGTTCCTTCTTTACTCGACTGTCCCGTAGACAAAGAATAATAATTAAAAAGAAAAATAAAAAATTCGCCGCCTTTAAGTCTACACACACTGAGCACTGATGTTGAACAAACGAGATTTTCCCTAAACCATATTTTATATTTTGGTACACTAGTTTACTATTGTTTTGTGGAGTCCCCTATCGAGGTCGAAGCTAATTTGTTTCCATTTACATAGTAACACATTTCAATCTTCTTTTTGAGCTATCAATGAAGAGCCGACAATGTTATGGCCGATATATAGAGCTGTTTACTGAAGACGTCACGGTTAGATTTAAAATGGCTACGCCCTCTGAACACAGTCTTTAGCAACCGTTGTTATAGAGAGTTAATCGTATTTGTGTGGAAATTGGGATGGTTTGATAAATATCCAAATTTCTTGATGAAACAATAATTATAATTAAAAAATTAGGACATAAAACAATGTATTGCAGTGTAAGTCATCCCATCTTTATAATTTGATCCGTTTTTTCTTTCGTCACTTGAAAATTTTAATAATTTACAAAATTATAAAAAATTGCATTGTTGTTATGTTTCTTATCTGGGGCACACACACATACCAGTATTAACAACAAAACATAACTTATACCTTGTAAGAAATAATTCAACAGCATACGTGTAGCAATTGCCTAGCAACGACATTTGTATGGATCTCGCTATGCGATCGTGACGTCCAACTAAACAGGAAGGCTCATTAAATTTAAAAGCCCAGGAACATTGTTACAATATACGAGCTCATTTTCTTCAGTTAAATGCAGAAGAATATCGTGCTCTCTAGTCCGATAAGATGATATTGTTACGCCAGGCTAACCGCAATGTTTTCCTTTAAGGCTTAACACAAGAAGCTCAGCAAATTTCTTCGATGCATTTAAATTCCGAATCAAGTTATGGGCTCACTTGAGAAAAGCCCTAACGTGTAGGACTGCACCGTCCAAAGTCACTTTCGCTGCTGCTTTTGCTTTGAGTGCCTAACATTTCAACATCATACAGAAAAGGCTTGGTAAGCGAATAAATATGGGTACTGGACACGCCATACGCCACAAAAGTAGCAATCATTAACATGATTTCTAGGCTCACTGTATGTCATTGGTACTCCCAATAGAAGTCCTTTGTGTCCTCTTTGGATCTAGTATCGAAGTGACTTCACACATGTGGTACACAATATTTGTCCTGTTGTTCAACTTGTTTCCCAAAATATACTTGGTCCGCTTATTTTACAAAATCATTAAAATTTCTTTGTTGTTTTTGTTGACAAAATTTATTACGAATGTAGAAAAAATGGTCGGAATTATTATCACAAGACTTGCATGAACAAATAACAACTAATAAAACAAATAAATAGACTAATTTATATTTTTAGCAATCAAAACTAATAAACAAGATGTTTTCAGTTCAGATCCATTTTAATGATTCTATTTCCCAGGATTGCACTGATAATGTCGTACTATGGTCTCCCTCTTCCTCTTTTCCCTTGCCATTTAGCTTCATATACTTCCTTCACTTGTGCTGTTTTATCCATTCTTTGAACGTTCTTCTATGTATTCTTCTATGCTCGCAATTTCGAACTTTTCTCTTATTTTTTCGCTTCTGACTTTGTCTCGCAGGATCACTCCGCACGTTTTTCGTAGGTATTTCATTTCTAACGCCTCTATTCTGTTTTTGTTTCTCAGTCATTATCCACGTTTCACCTCCAAATATTAATACTGGTCCATAGATCAGCCTGTATACTTTCATCTTTGTACTTTGTTTTATTTCTTTTTATTCTGCTATGTATTTATTCAGCGCATAAAATAGTTTCTTATTGTCCTGAGTCTTCTATGGACACTCCCAAATGTTTATATTGTTTGTCTTGGTCTATTTTATTGTTATCAATCTTGATATTCATTTTCATTTCTTATACCGATATTGGCATCACTTTAGTTTTAGCCATGTTCTCTTAGTACCTCAATTCCACACAATTGGTTTTTCTTGTAGGTCTTCTTATCCGTTTGCTAATACTGCAATGTGTCAATGTGAATTTCCTCATGTCTTCTCACGACCTCACAGTATTTGCTTTCCTTTTTGCCAACTCTTGCATTGAAGTCTCCCAGTATATATAGTTCTCCTTTCACTTTCTGTTACTTCTGTTAACTGCTGCCAGAAATCATCTTTTTCTCTTTGGTCCCATCTTCGTCTGGCCCATATACGCCAATTATTCTTGTTATATTTCCCTCCTTTCTGTTTTTTAGTGTTACTTGTAGTAGTATTTCACTTATTACTTCCCATTCTTCTACTTCTTGTTCGTGTTTTCTATGTATAATACATGCTGCTCTTTGGTCATGCTCTACTCCATTGTAAATTAGCATGCGTTTATTTTGTGTTCTTTGCATTTCCCTACCTTTTTCTTCGTCTCAGTAATTACTAGTGTATCTAATTCTGCTTTGTCGAATTCTCGCTTCAGTTCTAGTTCTTTGCCAACTATATTTCGCACGTTCTGTGTTCCAATTTTCCATGTGTTCCTTTTCCCCAGTTTCCTTTTTTGTTAATATTCATTGCTCTATATCCTGTCGTGGTCTCCTTGCTTACATTAGTTGTTTTGTGTTATGGGTGTTTTTCGGTTCTTTGGCTAAGTGGTCGCAGTATTTCTTTTATGCGCTTTCAGTTTTTCTCCTTCAGAGCCTCATCTGTATTCCTTCCCATCAATTATAATTTTTCGGAATCCTATCTTCACACTTTTTCCGTTCTTCCTCGTTCTCCGCTAATTGTTTCAGCTTCTTTTTAGTTTCGCGTCCTTTCTTTATTAATTCGTTATTTATATAGATTCTTTCTTGTAGGTTTCTCAGTCTGTTTTTATTTTTCATAACAGCTTCTCTATCTTGTATACTTTCTAATTCGATTTTGTAAACCTTTTCCCTATTTTTGTCATATATTTGATTCTGGTTTTTGTATTTATATTGTATTCGATAAAACTCTCCATTCCTATTTGCAGATCTAATTTATTTTCAGTTTCGATTTCTACTTCCGATATCACAATATTCTTCAGGTTAACCAAACTCCATTCCACACTTCTCATAAACTCCTTAATTTTCCCATTCGCCTTTTCCAGTGCTTCATTTCTTTTTTAATTCCTTCAATTCTTGTTGGTATGACCTCTGATCCTGTTTCATTTCCCTTACATTGCCTATTAGTTCCCTGATCATATTCGTCAGAATATCCATCCTGTCCACTTTCTCGTCTTCTTTCTCTTTTGAGGTGTCCTGGCCAGTTGTTTACTCTTATTAAATAGTGCCTCCAACTCCTCTCCTTTCTCTCTTCTGTTTCCTTTTGACTCATGTGAGGTGTAATCACTATCAATGTCGTCTCCGCTGGTATGAATATTGTCGACTGCAGCTCGTATATTCTTTGCGTGCCTGATAGAACCGGCCGTTTTCGCCTTATCGTCGTTTCCCGAAACATATTTTGGTGCTGCTTACACGCTTTTGTACTGATATAATTCTAGGTCGACTGTAACGCTTCGATATTGGTTATGCAATTATTTATAAACTTAAGCTTTTTACTGTCTCTACTTTAATCTTACTTCTTATCCACTGTAAACAATAACTTCAGATCACAAAATAAATCGAGTCACAATAAGGTTCGTTTCACGAGTTGTTTATAGCCGGCCGTTCGGTGACCTGCGCGATCCAAAATTCAATTTTATCGGGATAAGGCCGAGTACTTAATTAAATTAGTGCATCTAAACTCACTCCAAAAACTAAGGCCGTAGACAAATTTTTGGTTTTTGTTCCTCAGTGTAATTAGTTTGCAGAATTTGGTTCCAGTACGTTCCAAATTGGTAAGAAAAACCTCACTTCATTTAGGCTTTCACCTGAACAGTTATAGTAGATAATAAATTGTTTTAAGTATATCAAGACTTATCTCTTTTTCTCTTCTACCCTCTCTTGTGGCATTTCGAGGGGGTAGAGACACCGAGCCGTAGTGGGGATAAAGATCCCGAGCTAAAAAAGTTTTAGCTCGGCGACGTACTTTCTAACTTGATTTTCAAGAGCGCCAAACTGTTTCTTTACAATTAGTGCACTACTCTACAGCCACCCCATGACTAGTCATACCAAAATTTCCGTAGGAAGGATTGAGTTACATACACATATATGTATATATTTTTTGAGTTTGAAATCATTTTGTTACTAGCATAACGCGGACATGTGGCAGAAAGAAAATTTAAGAATTTTCTTATTTCTGGGGGCGGCATTTGCAATGTATTCGTTAAATTATTATTATTTAGATTTTTCTGTAAGTAATAAATAAATAAATTAAAGAACGGACCCTAGTAAAATAGATTTCCCCTTACTAATGGCCGCTTAAAACTAATTGGTTATCAAAATAATTTGGGGTTTTGGATTTCTTTGAAATTGAAATTATAACATAACTTTTGTGGCTTCTTTCTTATATAATTTTAGATCAGATTACTTTAATTTAACACTAAATTAGTGTTAAACAAAACATAAAAACGGTTCATTAAGAACTAAATATCCAGCATGTAAACAGTAACTTTCCGCAGCTACCGAAAAATCTTCCACTCCATTATTAAGTCATTAATGGTTGCTGTATATTGTTGAGAATGTCGCCGTTTTTCTATCGTGCATGTTAAAACAATTTCAACAAACAACTTTCTTTTCAAGTTCATCAAACTTTGTTGTTTATCGCCGAATGTTTTTCATATATAGCAGGAACAGGGATTGTATTTTATTTGCTAAATCAACAAATAAATATGAGCAAAAAATATTAGGTAGGGTGTACATGTAATACAATGTAAACTAAATTAATTTATTTACAAAAAATACGATTATTAAATGATTTAAATATCAATCAAAACATTGCCATTAAGAAAATAATGACTAAGAACGGTATAACGTAACAGAATGTTTATTGAAATTGTATATTAGGTTAATTAGTTAATCAAGATTAATTGAGAAATTATTTCAAGAACTGCACTTACAGCAATTACGTCGAAAGGAGCGAAATTAAATTTTTTTATTATAATAACAATTTAAAATGTAGATTTGTGAATTCAATCTTGTAATATGTAAATGGAGATACATTTTAAAACTGAATGTAACTACATAAATGACCTACTATCTTCATAATTACTTGTTCTAATGAGTAGGCTAAATTAGAGAAATCTGTTTCCAATGTTCCGGAATAGTTATGTGGAGTGAAAATGCCTAACTTATAGTAAAACACGTAAGTAAAAGTAGACTAGAGTAGAATAGAATAGTAGAATTTCTAAGTAAATTTTCAAATGGATGTTTACACAAAGAAAAATTGGCAATTAGTTAATCTAATTAAATCAAGGCATCTACTATGTAATAAAGTATTGTTTATACTGGTTGCATCTCCATCAAAAAACGGGTCATTTCCAAAAGATCAGCCTTGCTGGATAAAATCATGTACAACCGATGATGTCCCTCTTTTAAATTAATTAATACTAAATCTGGGACAACATTAAAAAAAAACATGTGTATTTTAACACTGAAACACTGTTATATAAAAGACGGACAACAAAGTACAATGCGTTATCACATGAGACAAGAATTTATAGTTAGTTTCTAGCTTTGTAAATTTATGAATGCTTTGTTGTAATACTAAAATAAATATGAATTTGGCTCATACTCACATACTCTCGTTTCGCCACTACTAGATTTCTTTTGTATAACAGTAGAAATTGCATTAAAACGCTTGCAGGTGGAGGTAACGTGTCAGCAGATAATCCATTACCGAGTTTCTTAGCTAGAAAAAGAGAAGTTAGACGCCGTTGATCTTTGTGTTCATTTCGAATATCTACGTGATTTGCTTGAATTCGATTGATAAGTAAAAAATATTAGCATATTTAAATAAATATTACAATCTTCAATAGCTGATTATGTAATTCAACAATAGGTATTCTGTAGCATTTATAATGGTATCGACAATTTTATGAATACAATTTAAGTCTTTAGCGACCATTTGATAATTAGCTCAAACTGCGAGTGTGTACACTGATGTTGTAAAAAAGGTGATAGCTTGAAAAAGTATGTACAAAAAATAGAACATTTTGGTTTGATTACATTGCTTTGGTTCTTATGTTAATTCTATAGTTAACAAGATCGCCATTTCGTGAATTAATTAACAGTGAAGTAATACGTTGTTTTGTGCCTAGTCCATACAATAGAACCGAAATTATAAAAATGGCAAGTGTGAAATTTAGCAAGGGAATGCCCAAAAAAATCAATAATGTTGCTCCAATTTGGGCTACAGCTTGGATGCGTTAATTACTACACCCACAAGCATTGTTAGTTAGAAGTTAGAATCATTAATGAAATCTGGAAAATTAATGCAAAATATAGGAACACCTTTTATCTAAAATCATGATTCCGATATAGGATTT